>CM054141.1:64852589-64882589 GCA_028751875.1 Rapana venosa
TTCTTACATTTCTCTGAATTATCTGCCTGATTGTCATTGTTACGAGTGTAGTCAATACATAATTGTGTGTGTGTGTGTGTGTGTGTGTGTGTGGGTGCGTGGGTGTGTGAAATAAGTCTGTGTTCTAGTCAACTGTCTTAAAACATTGAATTCATATATTGGTGTATGGTGTGGGTGTGCGTGGGCGTGTTCGCACACACACGTACGTGCGTGTGTACGTGCTGCGTATATGCGTGCGTAAAAATAAGTTTTTATGTCTTCTAGTCAATGGGTTTAAAATTGTGTTCACAATTGATGTGTGTGCGCATGCGCGCGTGTGTGGTGTGTGTGTGTGTGTGTGTGTGTGTGTGTGTGTGTGTGTGTCGTGACATTTTATTTGAAAACCAATATGAAATATAGCTTTTGTGTCTTTGATATATTTGATGAGTATCAATCTGCCTGTCAGTATTGTAATTGCCCTTCATGGGATGATTAAAGTGTTTTTGACTTGACTTGACTTGACAGAGGTACAGAAAGACTGATATAGAGAAAGACAGACCAGACCAACAGATAAATAGAGCAAGGAAGAGAGAGAGAGAGAGAGAGAGAGAGAGAGAGAGAGAGAAGTGTATTCCTATCAGGGCCTTGCGTAATGTCGTCAAGAAGTGCAGAGGATATACAGGGGACAGTCTGATATGCAAATCATGTTATTACACATTCATATACACTGGAATAATCTTTTCTTCCGTATTCTTCTACCTCGACTTTTGGGACGAGTCAATGGGGCCCCGATCTTAAAGCTTTGGGGCCATGCATTTTTTTGACGGACACTTGAGCTTAGTGGATATTGAGTTTGACTTAATTCCTGTGGACCTATGAAGTCAAGGGTTCAAATCTCGGCAGCTGCGTTTGGTGAAATAAGGGTGGGGATTTGTGTGATCATTTGGGCCAGCATGTGCGATGGGGACGGGATAGCTCAGTGGTCAGAGCGTTTGCTTTCCACCAGCCCATATTAAGCAGCATGGAGCGTGGTTACCAAGTGGATCGGTGACCGCTTGCTCGCCTTGGCTTCAGTACAGTTCCCCAGTTCACCCTGCTGTAAATGGGTACCTGCCCTCTTTAGGGTCAGGGAAGGTAAAGTAGCGAGGAAGAGGAGATTGGCACCACCCACAATATGCTGGCCTTTGGAGAAGCGGAGGTCTCTGATATCTCGCTCCCCATCACCGCATAGGTTATGGAAACACCGTTACCTTTTCGATTAATGTGCAAACCTGGCAGTGATTTATTTCTAATCTATGTTTATCAAGCATGTACAGTAAAGAATCTATAGGTATTCTATGTGACGTATCTCTTTTTTTTTTAAAACAAAGCATGAACCAGTGAATCGTTTGACACACTGTTCAATGGCAGCCTTAACAGCAATAGATTTCGCTCATTGTTCTCACTATGCAAAAAACCCGATATTAATCATAGTTTTCAATACCTGTTTTTTTGTTGTTGCAGCTGTTATTAACCATGATGTGGAATCTGTGTCATGATGATTATCCGGGCTGACGTAAATGTGTTGGTTTTTTTCTTCTTGGTTAATAATAATAATAATAATAATAATAATAATAATAATAATAATAATATAATGTATGGAATTTATATAGCGCCGAATCTTGTAAAGCAACAAATCAAAGCGCTCAGATTACATTTTTTTATATCGAGGACAATGGAACAAGCACTCATGTGCCCCCCAACATTCAGTCCCCGTGTGTATGCGGTTTTGTCAATTCTGTCATCTGTTTCCACCGGCACACAATGGCCTACTCTTTCGAAAAGCGGAACAGGATTTAACGTGTGTGCAAGATGTTCTGCGTGCGTTCGCACACGGGGCCTCGGTTTATAGTCTGTGTGCCCGTGGGAAGAGATAACAAAATTTATAAAACTGCATATACATTGGGACTGGATGTTTAGAAAAAGCTCATGAGTGCTAAGTCCATTATCCTCGATATCCAAGTACAAATAAATAGATAAGTAAATGAATAAATACAACAATCCGTTGTTATTGTCATTGCCATATTCATTTCTTACATATTATGGGAACCCACGCGTGGCCACTTTTAACTCTCTCAGTTCCTACTCTACTCACGGTATATACATCCTATAACTGTGGCCTCTTTTAACTCTTTCTGTTCCAACTATAACTCACTGATATTCGAGCCCATAGGCGTGGCCACTTTTATCTCTCTCAGTTCCTACTATAACTCACCCTATATCCAACCCATAACCCTGTTCTTTTTTTTAGCTCTCTCAATCCCTACTATAACTCACCCCATATTCAACTCATAATCGTGTTCTTTTTTTTTAACTCTCTCAGTTCCTACTATAACTCACCGTATATCCATCCCATAACCATGGCTTTGTTTTAACTCTCTCAGTCCCTGCTATAACTCACCGTATATCCAACCCATAACCGTGGGTTTTTTTTTAACTCTCTCAGTTCCTACTATAACTCACCCTGTTCTTTGGTTGTTGTTTTTTTAACTCTCTCAATCCCTACTATAACTCACCCTATACCCATAACCGTGTTCTTCTTTTAACTCTCTCAGTCTCTACTATAACTCATCCTATACCCATAACCGTGTTCTTTTTTTTTTTTAACTCTCTCAGTGCCTACTATATCTCACCGTATATCCAACCCATAACCATGGCTTTGTTTTAACTCTCTCAGTCTCTACTATAACTCACCCTATACCCATAACAGTGTTGTTGTTTTCTTAAAACTCTCTCAGTCCCTACCTACTCACCCTATATCCAACCCATAACGTGTTCTTCTTTTTGTTATTTTTAACTCTCTCAGTCCCTGCTATAACTCACCGTATGTCGGAGCCCATGGGCGTGGCGACCCCGTACCCCTTGGAGTCCAGGTTGCTGCCCACCTTCATGGTGTCGCAGGGGTTGCGGTTGTTGTGGTACTCGTTGGTGGTGGACTCGATGAGGAAGGCGTACTTGCCGTGCGACTGGCGCACCTTCATGATCCCTTCCGAGTTGGAGTCTACGAAGACGTTTTTCTGTGACGTCATGAAGGACCACATGCGCTGGTACAGGGACACAGTGGTTTGCTGCATGGAAAGAGTTAACGTGAGTTAGATGTAGGGAAGGTTGGATGCGAAGATAGTTATCCTGGTATTTCTAGAAATATGGCGTGTGTGTATGATTTCGTATTATCATTCTACTTCATGCTCATTCACAATTCGGCACTAATTTGTAACGTTGATTTCCTTAACTGATAAAACAGAGACTACAGTACAAACATAGAAAAGTCTTGACCCAAATCAAAAACGTGTCTACTTATTAACACCAGCTATGCGCACCAAGCCCTATACTAAACAGTTGTCATGCTTGAACAAGGTTATCGTCAGTAAGATTATTTTTTCAGCCATAAATAAAAAAAAATCTCCTTGACTCGCTCACGTTAAAGAAAGCATTGGTAGAGCCCGAAGCCATGGTGCCGTATTTGATCTCCGTCTGTTTGGCCAGGTCCTCTGCCGACTTGATGGGGGCACTCATCCTCATGGTGGTGAGGTAGGCCGCCAGGTTGGCCGTGTAGGAGCTGATGATGATGAGCGTGAAGAACCACCACACGCTGGTCACGATTCGACCTGAAACTGACCTGGAGAAAAAAGATAGCCACACAAGAAAATAAGTATGTAAAGAGTCGAAAGCTTAGTTGTAAACAGAATGGTAGGGATGGTTAAGAGGATAAGGATGGGTGGGAGAAAGGAAAGAAGAGAGGAAGAAATCAAAACAAATTTGTGAAGGAGGAAGAAAGAGAAAACAAAGGAAGAAAGGCACAGTGCGAGAGAGAGAGAGAGAGAGAGAGAGAGAGAGTGAGAGAGAGAGAGAGAGAGAGAGAAGAGAGAGAGAGAGAGAGAGAGAGAGAGTGAGAACAAAACAAAATAAAGAAGAAAAGAATGAAGATAGAAGAAACACCGATAAAAGTAATGATGAATGAACAAATAAAAAGAAATGAAAGAAATATGAAGAATAGGAACACAGGCATTGAAAGAATGACGCACAAACACATACATAATCAAATGTTATACAAAAGAAGTAGTGAAGGAACCGATGAATAAATGAATAACCTGAATAAAAACTAAAGAAATAACAAAGAATAAACAAAAGTGAGGAACAGAGTGCGAAAATATTGAATAAAAAACCTAAAAGGGAGATTTAAAAAACACACACACAAACAGATAAAGAAACAAATAAACAAAGAAAATACAGCTAAAGCAAAACAACAGGAACACTACAAGCCAAAAGAAAAACACATTTGACGAAGACATAAGAGAAAACACGAACAAGGGCAGCAAAATAAGGAACAATAGAATAAAAAGAAAAGGAAAGATATATTTCAGGAGAAAAGAAAGAAAGAAAGAAAGTTAAATCGATCGATCGATCGATCGATAGATAGATAGATAGATAGATAGATAGATAGATAGATAGATAGATAGATAGATAGATAGATAGACAAACGGAAATAAGAAAGAAAGACCGACAGACATGAAGAACGAAATATCAAATAAACACAGAAGAAAGGAGGAAAAGAGGACAAAAAAAAGATAAATGATATTTTTTAAGACACAGAGAAAGAACGAAAGAAAGAAAAAAGAAAGGAAAGAAAGAAAGAAGGAAAGAAAGAAAGAAAGAAAGAAAAAAGAAAGAAAGAAAGAAAGGAAAGAATGATAGAGTTAACGAACGAAAGAAAGAACAAAAGAAAGATATAAAGAAAGAAAGAAAAGAAAGAAAGAAATAAAAATAAAAATTGAAATAACAGAAACGCAAAAGGAAAGAACGGAAGAAACAAACCTAAAACCAAACGGCAGTCCTTACAACAAAACAGACATTTCAAAGATATCTACCAGAACATAATGGCATCCATAAAAACACTGATGTTGTAAACGCCAACAACCAAAGCAATGAAGCGGGTGGAAATAAGGACAAATAAAACAACATAACAACACAAGAACAGTATAAACAAGAAAAAGAACAACTACCGCCTTCACTCCAACACACACACACGCACGCACGCACACACATATACACAAACACAGACACACAAGCACAGACACACATGCACAGACACACATGCACAGACACAGAAACAGACGAACACACACAGACACACAGACACACACACACACACACACACAAACACACAAACGTACGCACACACACACACATATAAATAGCTAAAAACGCCAGAAAGATGGAAACAATGATAAAGGAACGAATTGAGACAGACAGACAGACTGATAGACAGACAAACACAGACAGGCAGACAGAGAGACATAAGGACAAAATCGATAGATGAAAAAGAAGAAAAGAAAAAAGAGAAAAAGAAAGAAAGAGACAAATAAATAAATAAATAAATAAAGACAGAAACAAGACAGAAAGAAAGAAAGGAACAAGTGAAGAGAGAAATGGAAAGGTGAGATAGAGAAAGAAGGATGAAAAGAAAAAAGTAAAGGAAGAAAAATAGACAATGATTAAAAAAAAAAGGCTGTAAGAAAAACAAGAGAAATAAGTAAAAGAGAGCATACAGGAAGAAGGATAGACACACAGAAAAAACAAACAGCAAATGCTTTAAAACTTCTTTTTTTTTAATGAAACAAAACTCTAAAATACGAACTGAAAATAAAGACGTAAAAAAGAGGAAAAAAAATAAAAAAATCAGAAACAAAACCACAAAAAGAAAAGAATGACAGGAAAAGGAAAAGCAAGGAAGAAAGAAAGGAAAGAGAAAGAACAAATGACAGAACACTCACAAATAAAGCGGTAGAGAGTTTTATAAAGAAGGGACATCGAACTGAATGGATCTAAAACAGAACTAAAGAAAACAAAAACACGAAAACAAATTAACATAAAAACAAAGATGGAAAAAGACAGAAAGGAACAGGATGAAAGAAAGGAAGAAAGAAAGAAAGGAAGAAAGAAAGAAGGAAAGAAGGAAAGGGAAAAATATGTGATATTTGTTGTCTCAAAGCAGTCTATTTTAAATGCTTAAAAGAAATCAAACTAAACAAGACATAAACAAAACACACAAAGAAACAAGACAACAGCAAATAACCACACACAAAATATCAAACAACAAAACGAACCATGTCAAAGGCATACCAACAACAACAACAAAAGGCACTAACACAACCAATGGGGATTGTAAACAGCAGCAAGAAAATAGTTTAGAGAGAACAAATATTTAACAGAAAATCTAAAAGCACTCCTCCCCCCAAAAAAACTCCAAACACACCACCACCAACAAAAAACAAGAAAACCCAACAAAACAATAAAACACCCAAACAAACAAAAATACAAACCCCAAACCCAAAACAACAGAAATGAGAGAGAGAGAGGGAGGGGGGAGAGAGAGAGAGAGACAGAGAGAGAGAAAACCGAGCGACTTTTTTCTGCAAGAAAACAATATATGTTTTAAAAAATAATGGCAAAGAGTAAAAACAAAATAAAAAAGGACAAATACACAGAACTATAGAGAAGGTTTTAAGAAAGACAGGGAAAAAATAAAAAGTGGTTCTTACAACAAAACAGCCCTTTCAAGGATACTTTTACAAGAACAAAAAGTAATTCAGTAAAATGACTGTAAACCGGAACAAGTAAATAACTTGTTATTATACGGATCAAGAAAAATCAAATCAGTTGTATAATACAAAACAAACAACAAAATATATTGAAAAAAAAGAAGAAACGGAAGAGGAAAAGAAAACATATGAACAAAGCAAGAAAAGCATAACAGCAAAAGAAAGAAAAGAGGGAGCAAATTCATAAAAGAAATAAAAAAGAGCATTTAACAAGCACTCCAAAAAAACAAAAACAAAAACCCAAAACACGGCTCCGCTGCAGCTCACTTAGGCAAAAAGTCAAAAGTGCTGAGGTATGGAACCACACAGACAGAACGAGTCAAATCATAATATGTTCAACAATAATGCGACACATAAAACGCATAAAGTCTCCTCCGTCCCCCTCCAAAGGGCAAAGACAGAAAGAAAGAAACAAACAAACAATTCAATGTGGGAATCCTTACATACTTGGGCAAGACATTACATTTTGGCGTATGAAAACACGCAGACAGAACTAGTCAAATCACAGTACGCTTAACAACAATGCTACATATCAAACACAATAAAGCCTATGGGTCCCCTACCCCCTATGAGCTCCCCCCACCCCCTCCGAAAACAAACAAACATACAAACCCCCCAAAAACCAAGCAAGCAAGCAAGCAAGCAAGAAAGCAACCAATGTGAGATGTTCTACCTAATTTGGCAAGACGTCAACACTTTTGACATGTGAAAACACGCAGACAGAAGTAGTCATGTCACAGTACGTACAACAACAATGCAACATATCAAACACGAAAATCATATGCCCCCTGCCTCCCCCCCCCCCTCCTAAAATAAACAAAGAAACACATGCGTGATTTTCTACTTTCTCAGGCAAGACGTTACACTTTTGACGAATAAAAGACGCGGACAGTATTAGACAAATCCCAGTACTTTCAACAACAATGCAACATACCAAAAAAAACATACAGCTTATAAGCCCCCCCCCCCCCACTCCCTCCTCACGCCTGAAAACATACAAACAAGCGAACAAACAAACCAACAAACACACAAACCAATGTTGGATGTCCTACTCACTTTGGCAAGACGATACAGTCTTGACACATGGGGGCACGCAGGCAGAACTAGCCACATACTAATAAACTCAACAATAACGTAACATATCAAAGACAAAAAACCCCCAAACATTTATGGCCCCTTCACCTCCTTCCAAAACAAACAAGCAAACACAGATAGACGGACGGACATACAGACAGACAGACAGACAGACAGGATAGGCAGTGTTTGATTATCCTGCTCACTTGGGCAAAACGTCACAGCCCTGCTGCATGAAGGCGCCGAGAGAGAACCAGAGGCTGTTGCCGATGGTGAAGTCGTTGGAGAGCTTGCCCTCGCCGCTGTCCACGTTCCACTCCTCGGCACTGAAGCGGCTGACCAGGAACAGCACCACGCTGACCCCGATGAAGGCGAACACCGTGCACAGCCAGATTTCCTGAGACACAAATCAAAGAACACTTACTGTAATAATTATATGTTCAACAGTCTTCTTTTATTTTGAGAATTATGGATTAAACACCCATGCGCTGTTTCACATCCAGTCCCGGTGTGTACGCAGTTTTGAGAATCTTGTCATCAGTTCCCACTGGCACACTGGCCTACTCTTCCAAAAAGCGGAACGGGTTTTAACGTGTGCGCAAGATGTTCTGCGTGCGTTCGCCGCACACGGGACCTCAGTTTATAGTCTCATCCGAAGGACTTTTTGGAGGGGGGAGTGAAGTCTGCACTGATGTTAACTCCAGAGGAAAATTCCTCTTGAACGGGAATCGAACTTGGGTCAGCAGATCAAAGGCGCATCACTCTGACCTCCAGGCTATTTCGTCCCCGTTCTGTCATGTTTACTTGCGTTTCGGATTATGAAGACTTGGGCTGTGTGTGTGGGTGGGTAGATGAGTGTGGATGTGGGTGAGGGAAGGCAAGCATTATGCATAACCAGATTATTGAAAAAGAGATAGGCATTATGTATAAGATAAGAAAAAATCTTCCCTGTTGGTTTAAATATATTTTTATTCGGAAAACATTAATATTATACATACATAAATTGAGAGCAATAACAAGCAAATAGCTTATGGCATGCTCGAAACATTATATTTAAATAATTTAATTCAGCCGGTAATGAGCATTAGTTATAAATCAACGTAGCATGAAGGTAGTATTTTCCAAACACCATTTTAGATCAGACATTTGAGAACAAGCTTAACCCAAGCTGCAACCGTTTTTCCTGTTTATAATAATAATAATAATAATAATAATAATAATGTATGGAATTTATATAGCGCTGAATCTTGTAAAGCAACAAATCAAAGCGCTCAAATAATATATATAGCATATATAATATAAAGCGCTCAAATAAAATATAATATGAGTTTGCAGCCATGAAAACTTCGACCTTCACGATGAGGCCAAAGCAACCGAGACTACTAAATCAGAGACTATAGTTTTGTCACCATAATAAAAATCACAAGTACAGTGCCCTAACCACTAGCTTGTTTCGTTCTTTAAAAAACAACATTCGTTCAAAACATGGACGACTTTCTGTCCATACCCATTAATTGTCAGAGTTTGAGACGAATACGGCCTTAGTTACTAGACTACTATGGCAGTTGCTGCACGAGTTGGGAGGCAGTGTTTGCTACCTGAGAGAGGGGCTCCATGAAGGAGAAGACGTGGGGGTCGGTGTCCACGGGCCTGGTGATCATGATGGAGATGCCCAGCGACATGAAGGGCTTGGTGAAGTCCAGCACCTTCTCCCTGTCTGAAGTGATCGTCAGGGGGGCGAACGCAATGTCTGCTTCCTGCCAGCCCCCCCAAAAAAGAGAAGAAAAGAAATACACATGGATTGATTCATAGAATGATGGATGTATTGATGGATTGATTGATTTGATTGGTTGATTGATTTGATTGACTTGTTCTTTCTTTCTTTTCTTTTATTTCTTTGATTTTGAGGATAATGGGTTAAGCGCTCATGTGTTGTTATTTACATCTAGTCCCCGTGTGTATGCAGTTTTGTAAATGTTATCTGTTCCCATCGGCATACAATGGCCTACTCTTCCATAATATGGAACAGGTTTTAACGTGTGAGCAAGATGTTCTGCGTGTGTTCGCACATAGGACTTCGGTTCGAAGTCTCGTGCAAATGATTTGTGAGTGAGTGAGTGAGTGAGTCTTTGAATGAGTTAACCAGTCAGTCGGTCAGTCAGTCAGTCAGTGCATGAGTGTGGATATCTAATACGGATCAATAAAAGAAGTGATTGAGTAAATGACTGAGCTGATTAAACGATTGGCTGATTGACTTTCAGTAAAGTTGATGATGGAGAGAAATAACCCATGGATTTATAAATAGACACACACACACACATAGATAGGTAGAAAATAAAGGCTAAAGTGAAAAAAATCAAATAAAGTGTACAGACATATTCCGCTTCAATTTGACATTAAGATTCAATTCATCACACTTTTTTTTACAAGCATAAGGAAAATCAATATTACGAATGAGACTGAACGCAAACATAAAACACACAAAACAAAACGATTCCTGCAAATAGTATTTCCCCCCATATTACTTCAAGGAAAAAACAATACACGATGCTAATTAATCACCATCAATCACAGTATATACGACAACCCTCCCTATTTTCACCCGCGTCAAAATATACACAATTTCCCCCACATACCCTAACCTGTTGTTCTACCCCCTAAATACTATCCCATTTACTTCTCGAGAATAGAAACTGGGCACCCATTACCGGTGCTGGAGTAAACAAACAGCGGCAGTTTCCAGCACACTATGAGGGCAAATGAATGGTGTGGACAGCAGGGAGGTAGATGAGGGATGTCAGGGGCATCATTATTGTGTGGAGGCGCCCCCCCTCCCTGGGGCCACGAGGCTTAATGACTTGTCTGGGCTGCAGTTGCCACGACTAATGGGGCAGTATTGTCAACAGTGACATAGTGCTTGGCGTTTCTCCTTTTTTTCACTACCAACCCCCACCCTTCTTTCTCCCTTTATGTCTCTCTGTCTGTTTGTCTCTCTTTGTCTGTCTGTCTGTCTGTTTGTCTATTTTTCTGTCTGTCGTCGTCTGTCTGTCTGTCTGTCTGTCTGTCTCTCTCTCTCTCTCTCTCTCTCTCTCTCTCTCTCTCTCTCTCTCTCTCTCCTTATTTTCTGTTCTCTGTTTTTCTCTCTCTTTTATGTGCACACGTGATGTGCTTTGAAACAGATGTAATATTCATGCATACACTTACAGGCATGCACACACTCACATACTATACATAGGCACACATGCTCACGCGCACACGCGCATACACACATGTACTCACATCCATGCATACACACACAGACACACAGGCGGACAGACAGACACATACACACAAATACACGCATGTATATGCATAGGGGCATGCATCAACAAACATGTACTAAAAACGCATACACTTGGACGTAGCACACACACACACACACACACACACACACACACACTTGCACACGCACGGATACTCGCACATACACATGTGCATACATACTAACACACATGCAAACACATTATTACATTCATACAATATCATGGGGTGGGAGTCAAAATAAGCTGTACATTTCCCCTGCTTTAATGTTTGCTTACGCTGCACGTGTATTGGATACATCATACCTAAACTAAAACAACAATCCTCTCATCGTTTCAGCACTTTCCACAACAATATCCGATACCCCTATCTTTTTCCAAACAAAAGAACCATTTCCCCACTTTTAGTGTCTGGTAAACAAACGAAGGCTAGGCAGTTCCCTGCACACATTCAGGAGGGAAAATCTATGGGGTGGACAGCGGTGTGATGATGACAGATGTCAGGGGGCCTATTGTGCGGTGACCAGCCCTGGGGCCAAGGCTTAATGACTTGTCTCTGCTGCAGTGGCCACGACTAATGGGCCAGTATTGTCAGCCGAGCTGTATCCATTCCTTCTCCTCCCCACTCCTCCTCCTCCCTTCTGTACTTCCTGTTCTATCAGCATCTCTCTCTCTCTCTCTCTCCTCTCTCTCTCTCTCTCTCTCTCTCTCTCATGCATCCCTACGGCGGGGACTGGATGTAAAAAAGCACATGAGTGCTTATTCATTATCCTCGAAATAAAAGAATTTGTCATTGTCATTGTCATTGTCATTGTCTCTCTCTCTCTCTCTCTCTCTCTCTCTCTCTCTCTCTCTTCTCTCTCTCTCTCTCTCTCTCTCTCTCTCTCTCTCTCTCTCCTCTCTCTCTCTCTCTCTCTCTCTCTCTCTCTCTCTCTTACTCTCTTATTCTTGCTTTCTCCCCCCCTTCCCTAGAATCCTTTCGTCAGATTATTCAATTTTTTACTTAAATTATTCTCACTTTGTCTGTGCCCTTCTCTGTATATCTGTTCGTTGCTACTATGTATTCACGCTTGATTTTGCCTCTGTCTGTCTGTCTGTCTATCTCTCTGTCTTTGTCTCTATCTCTCTCGTTGTCTGTGTCTTAGACCGTCCGTCTGTCTGTCTGTTTGTCAGTCTTCTCTCTCTCTCTCTCTTCTCTCTCTCTCTCTCTCTCTCTCTCTCTCTCTCTGTGTGTCTGTCCCTTGTTTGTATATCTAATTCCTTTCTGTCTGTATGTATATGTGCCTACCTGGATTTTGGTGTCTGTCTAGCTATATGTCTTTCTCCATCTCTGTCTCTATCATACTATTCAAGAAATACCAGATGAACTTAGACTTTTCTGCTTTTGAGCACATACTGATCAATTTTTACCACACAGTTCTAAAACAGCTCACACACAATTGACATGCTACTTTTTAATTGGTTTCGGAAAGGCCTTTCACTTGATTTTAAAGAAACATTTAGTGGATGATTTTATTTTTTTAAAATGTCATGAGATAATTGTCTAATTGTGTAACACTTCTGAAAACATAAATATAAAAAGTATATAATGTAGTTAAGCCTTGAGGGATTAACACTAAGCTGCAAGAGTGAAACAAAAAGATATTGTAATCCAATTACATTTTCTAGCTGCCAATAGATCAACTCTTTGTATGATTAAATAAGTAAAATGGAATATTACAAAAACCGCTTGAGCTAAATCGATCTACTCTTTAACATTGTTGTCGATCACGTTGTTTAGAGAACATCTATAAATATGTTCCAACGAGTAAACAAGTTTCTTTCAAGGGCCTTAAAACAAGCACATTGGATTTCTCATTGAACAATTCAATACTTTTCTGAAAGTTAATTCAAAAACAATCATAACCAATATGTAAGGCTTGAATTAACCGCTACATGAAAAAATAGCCATCATCATATTAACAGATACCTACAATTAACAGCAAAACACAACAACGGCCACTGTTAGCACGACCACCATCCTCCTTAGTAAAAACTGATCCAGCCTGATAGTAAGAGGCAAAAGTCCAAAAATAGCAAGACCTATCCGCTTGGAAGGGCAGCAGCCAATTTCTTGGCAGAGCAGACAGCGGTTAACAGCATCAGTAAGTCCTAGTAATGAACCCTTCAATGAGGGAAGATGAGGAGAAGGCTGTTAACAGCATCAGTAATCCCCAGTAATGAACCGGTCAACGAGGGAACATGAGGAGAAGGCTGTCAACAGCAAATCAGCCATGGGACAGATCAGTCTCCAGGCGACCTGTTCCATTTTGACTCTAGAGCGGCCACGATAGAGCTGAAGTCCCGAAATACTGTCACTGACACTTGTTTGATTATCAAGAAAAAGTGAAGCTGTCCCATAACCTATGTCGTCACAGCGGAGCGAGGCGTCAGAGACCTCACTTCTCTAGGGGCCAGCATATTGAGGGCGGCGCCCATCTCCTCGCCCTCGCTGTTTTACCTTCCCTGACCCTAAAGAGGAGGAAGAAGAAGAGGCAGACCAAGGAAGAGCTGGGAGGATAACATCAGCAAATGGACAGGCCTAGAACTCAACAAAACCCTGAGAAAGGCAGAACAGAGAGAGGAATGGAGGGAACTGGTTGTTGAATCTTTGAGGGTGCCCCCACGGTCGTCAGACTATGGGACAGATAGAGAGATAGAGAGAGACCCTAAAGAGGCAGGTACCCATTTACAGCTGGGTGAACTGGGGGATTGTACTGAAGCCAAGGCGCGCAAACGGTAATGCATCCGAGTGGTAACCACTCTCAATGCTGTTTAATCTTAACTGGGAGAAAGCAAATACTCTGACCACTGAGCTATCCCCCCTTTTTTTTTTGCTATACGAGTCAGTTATTAGTAGCTGGGTTTTGTGCAAACTATCTTCAAAACCATTAATGATATATTGTTTTAGACCTTTTTGCTATGCATGGCAGGTGTAGTGCTCAAACTGACATGATGATATACTACACAAGTTCTGTAATCACTTAATAATTTAAATCAAAGATGTTTTGGGTAATTTTATGTTATTTTGTGGTATCTGCAGTGGATGATTTTGGGTCAGACTCATTTGACAATGTGCTGTGTGAAGGGCTTGTTGGGTGAATGAGATAGTATGCAGTATAGATTTGTTTAACATAATTGATATAAAGTAAAAACATTCGTTGATAAGAGGAATGAATAACTATAACTATAGGTCTTGGTCATGACCCTTTCAGTGATATAATCAGGATGATGGCGATACTGCTGCTGTTACTAGTCCTGCTGTTGCTGCTGCTGATAGCCCCGGTAATACGAGTGGATGGATAAATTACACTCAATCTCACAAGTGCTTACAGTTGACCATATATCAGCACACACACACACATACACACACACACACTCACCACACACACATACACACATCCACAACACATACACAATACACACACACTATCCACGCCCGTCTCACACACTCACACACACATAAAACACTCACACACACTACCCACCCGCCGCCTCAACCACACACACATACACACACCCACACACAAACCCACACACACACACACACACACCCTCTCCACTCCCACGTCCCCCCCCCACCCCCCACCACCCAACCACACACACAATCACCCTCTCCACTCCACCACCCCCCCACACCCAACCCACACCACCCCACACACTCACACACACACTCACCCTCCCCCCCCCCCACCCCCCCCCCCCCCACCCCCCCCCCCCCCCCCCCCCCCCCCCCCCCCCCCCCCCCCCCCCCCCCCCCCCCCCCCCCCCCCCCCCACCCAAACACTACTCACATGCCGGATCATTTCCCCGATCATGCCGTTCCAGCTGCCGTTGCCCTGCGGGGCGCCGTACTGGCCATCCTTGACCAGGCGGATGTGGTACTCGTAGCCCACGGTCCGCGCCACCAGCTCGGCCAGGTCAGCACAGTAGCCGTAGAAGCGAAACCGGCCCACCACCGGCACGCCGTCCATGGCGTGTACGGCGTTGAAGACGTAAGGCCTATCCTGGGACAACGGCAAGAATAGCGCTGGTGAGACAAGGAGGATGTTGGTCTGGCTTGCTGGCTGTTAAAGCGTAGAGGGTAGGTGTGTGTGTGTGTGGTGTGTGTGTGTGTGTGTGTGTGTGTGTGTGTGTGTGTGTGTGTGTGTGTGTGTGTGTGTGTTTTGTCTTGGAAAAAAGTTGGAATGATAATGGGTGAAGTATGAGAAAGGAGGATGATGATTTATGGTGTGGGGTTTTTTGTTGTTTGTGGGTTTTGGTGGGGTGGTTATGGTGGTGTTGGTGATGGTGATGTTAATGACAATGGGCTTTGATGACGATGATTCTTGTTATGGTAGTGGTAGGGATTGCTTTTGATGATGTTCAGGATGGGAATTAAAAAAAATCAAAACAATGATTTTAATGATGGTAACGTTGGGGAAACATGTTGGAGGGGAAATCTATACTATGATTCAAATTATCTATCTATCTATCTATCTATCTATCTATCTATCTATCTATCTATCTATCTATCTATCTATCTATCTATCTATCTATCTATCTATCTATCTATTTCCTCACTCCCTATATATATATATATATATTTATATATATAAATATATAATGTAAACACCAACAAATGATGATAGAAAGAAACAAATGAAGGCACAAACAGCCCCCAACATAAGCAGCATGCATACTGCCTTCTATGTATACAAGAATACAGCAGCACACGTGACATATCGAAAGGAGCACACCTAGAAAACGATCAGAGCCGAAGCTTACAGAGATTATGACACACGAGGCAGAACCTTCTTCATTCCTTTAAAACACACACACACACACACACACACACACACACACACACAGGAGAGAGAGAGAGAGAGAGAGAAGAGAGAGAGAGAGAGAGAGAGAGAGAGAGAGACACACACACACACAGGAGAGAGAGAGAGAGAGAGAGAGAGGGGAGAGAGAGAGAGAGAGAGAGAGAGAGAGAGAGAGAGAGAGAGAGAGAGACACACACACAAACACAAGGAGAGAGAGAGAGAGAGAGAGAGAGAGAGGAGAGAGAGAGAGAGAGAGAGAGAGAGAGAGAGAGAGACAGAGAGAGAGAGAGAGAGACAGACAGACAGACAGACAGAGAGAGAGAGGGAGAGAGCGAGAGAGAAAGATACACACACACTCACACATACACGCGCGCGGGCACGCATGCACGCACAGACAAACACAGACAGACAGACACGGGCAGTGGCAATGCTGCAACAACCATCAGGCTTCAAGCTGGGTAAATGCATTTTCCTCCCAATAAAAGATCATACACACACTCACACACACATGAGAGAATCATGGCTGATGCACTGGAACATCATGAAGGATCAGTCAGCATTGGTGGCAGAACGATCACAAACCTCCGCTTCGCAGATGACATTGATGGAATAGCAGGATCAGAAAAAGAACTTGCCAGCCTAACAGAACACTTGAATAAGGCCTCCAAAACATACGGCATGGAAATCAGTGCAGAGAAGACCAAACTGATGACTAATAACACCAACGGCATTAGCACTGATATCAGGGTTAATGACCAGAAGCTGGAAACAGTTCAAAGCTTCAAGTACCTGGGAGCCATTGTATCAGACCAGGGATCCAAGCCAGAAGTAGTATGCAGGACTGCACAGACAATAACAGCTTTGTCAAAACTAAACACCATCTGGAGAGATAAGAATATCTCACTTATCTCCAAGATCAGACTTATGCGTTCCCTTGTCATATCCATATTTCTGTATGCCTGTGAATCATGGACCCTGACTGCAGATTTGGAGAGAAGAGTACAGGCAGTGGAGATGAGATGCTTTCGGAGACTCCTTGGCATCTCCTACAAAGACCACATAAGCAACGAAAGCGTGCATAACAGAATCCAGCAAACCATTGGACCCTACGAGAACCTTCTAACGATCGTGAAAAAGCGTAAACTTAAATGGTATGGGCATGTCACAAGATCCCAAGGAATTACAAAGACAGTTTTGCAAGGCACTGTCCAAGGAGGAAGAAGAAGAGGCAGACCAAGGAAGAGCTGGGAGGATAACATCAGCGAATGGACAGGCCTAGAACTCAACAAAACCCTGAGAAAGGCAGAACAGAGAGAGGAATGGAGGGAACTGGTTGTTGAGTCTTTGAGGGTGCCCCACGGTCGTCAGACTACGGGACAGATAGATAGATAGATAGATAGATAGATAGATAGAAAAGATCATTACTCTGTCCATATCTCATTCGCAGAGTGTTTTATTTGTTTATTTTTGATTGTGTATTTCATCTCTCGTGGCCAGCTTGCCGCCACAGTGTTGTGAGAAGCTCATAAACGGCGAACTCTTTTATAGAGGTTAATGGCAATATCAGGGCTGTTCATTTAGGCATTTACTCCGTTCCCTCAAGACAATAGGCTGGTTCCTTGTCACAAAGCTGCTCAATGCACTAACGCTAAATCATGTAAGTGTGAAAAAGCATTATCTCTGACAAACTGTCTGTCTGTCTGTCCCTATCTTGGTTTGTCTGTCCTGGTGTAAACCAATGTCTCGTTTGCAAATGCATGCAGAACATCTTGAGCACATGTTTAAATATGTTCCACTTTTTGGAAGAGTAGGCTATTGTGTGCCAGTGGAAAGGGATGACAACATTTACAAAACTGCATGCAGATGGGGGCCAGATGTAAAAAAAAAAAGAAAAAGCACATGTGTGCTTATCCCAGTAGCCTTGAAATAAAATAATAAAATGAATTAACAAAAAAAAACACAAACAAAAAGAAGAGAGAAAGAGAGAGAGAGAGGGAGGGAAGGAGAGAGAGAGGAGAGAGAGAGAGAGAGAGAGAGAGAGAGAGAGAGAGAGACAAACAGACAGACAGACAGACATAGAGATAGACAGAGACAGTGACAAACATAGACAGACAGACAGGAATGTGCAGTGAGAATGCTGCAACAACCATCAGGTCATTTAGCTTGATAAATGCATTTTCCTGCAATAGAAGCACATTACTCTGTCCATGTCTGATTTGCAGAGTGCTTTTTTTGTTTTGTTTTTGGTTTTGTATTTCTTCATTCGTAGCCAGCTTGACGCCACAGTGTTGTGACAAGCTCATAAACGGCGAACTCTTTTATAGAGGTTAATCGCAATATCAGGACTGTTCAAGGTGGATTTTTTTTTTTTTATTGTTCCCTCAATACAATAGGATGTTTCCTGGTCACATAGCTGCTCTATGCACTAACACTAAATCATGTAAGAGTGAAAAGCATTATCTCCTTTAAAGTTTCTGTCTGTCTGTCTGTTTGTCTGTCTGTCTGTCTCTGTCTCTGTCTTGGTTTGTCTGTCCTGGTGTAAACCAAGGTTCTGTATGTAAAAACACAAGGAACATACTGAGCACACGTTAAAACCCTGGTCCACATTTCGGAAGAGTAGGCCTTTGTGGGAACATAATTATTACACAATTTACAAAACTGTATACACATGGGGACCGGCTGTACAAATGCACATGAGTGCTTATTCCATTGACTTCGAAGCAAAAGAATAAAATGAAATTTAAAAAACTACAGAAACGCGCACACACACAAAGAAAGAGAGAGGGAGGGACACACACACACACACACACACACACAAAGAACACACATACACACACACACACACACACACAGACAAGCACATACAGACATGGGCAGTGCGGGGGCTAAAATAGCCATCAGGCTTCAAGCTTGGCAAATGCTTTTCCCTGGCAATAAAAGAACATTACTCTGGCCACCTCTGACTTGCAGAGTGTTTTATTTGTTTTGATTTTGGTTTTCTCTTTAATCTCTCGTGGCCAGCTTGCCGCCACAGTGTTGTGAGAACTTCATAAACGGCGAACTCTGTTATAGAGGTTAATGGCAATATGAGGGCTGTTCATTGTGGCATTTGCTCCCTTCCCTCAAGACAATAGGCTGGTTCCTTGTCACAAAGCTGCTCAATGCACTAACACTAAATCATGTAAGAGTGAAAAGCATTATCTCCTTTAAAGTTTCCGTCTGTCTGTCTGTCTGTCTTTGCCTTGGTTTGTCTGTCCTGGTGTAAACCAAGGTTCTGTATGTGAAAACACAAGGAACATACTGAGCACACGTTAAAACCTGTTCCACATTTCGGAAGAGTCGGCCTTTGTGGGAACGTATTACAAAATTTACAAAACTGTATATACATGGGGACCAGATGTAAAAACGCACATGAGTGCTTATTCCATTGACTTTGAAACAAAAGAATAAAAGAAGATAAAAACTACAGAAACGCGCACACACAGAGAGAAAGAGAGAGAGAGAGAGGTAATAATAATGTATGGAATTTATATAGCGCTGAATCTTGTAAAGCAACAAATCAAAGCGCTCAGATTTTTTAAAATACGTGTGTATGCCTTTTTTTATATCAAATTTTGTCATCTGTTCCCACTGGCACACAATGGCCTACTCTTTCGAACAGCAGAACATGATTTAATGTGGCGCAAGATGTTCTGCATGCGTTCATACACGGGGCCTCGGTTTATAGTCTCATCGGAAGGTACACACACACACACACACACACACACACACACACACACACACACACACACACACACACACACACACACACAGAAGACACACACAGAGACACACATGCACACACAGAGGCAGAGACAAGCACATACAGAAATGGGCAATTAGGGGGATAAAATAACCATCAGGCTTAAAGCTTGGCAAATGCTTTTCCCTGGCAATAAAAGAACATTACTATTGCCACCTCTGATTCGCAGAGTGTTTTATTTGTTTTGTTTTTGGTTTTGTATTTCATCTCTGTAGCCAGCTTGCCGCCACAGTGTTGTGAGAAGCTCATAAATGGGAACTCTTTTATAGAGGTTAATGGCAATATGAGGGCTGCTCATTGTGGCATTTGCTCCCTTCCCTCAAGACAATAGGCTGGTTCCTGGTCACAAAGCTGCTCGATGCACTAACGCTAAATCACGTAAGAGTGAAAAGCATTATCTCCTTTAAAGTTTCTGTCTGTCTGTCTGTCTGTCTCTGTCTTGGTTTGTCTGTCCTGGTGTAAACCAATGTCCCGTTTGCAAATGCACACAGAACATCTTGAGCACATGTTTAAATATGTTCCACTTTTTGGAAGAGTAGGCCATTGTGTGCCAGTGGAAAGGGATGACAACATTTACAAAACTGCATGCAGATGGGGGCCAGATGTAAAAAAAAAAAAGCACATGCGTGCTTATCCCAGTAGCCTCGAAATAAAATAATAAAATGAATTAACAAAAAAAAAACACAAACAAAAAGAAGAGAGAAAGAGAGAGAGAGGGAAGAGAGAGAGGAGAGAGAGAGAGAGAGAGAGAGAGAGAGGAGAGAGAGAAACAGACAGACAGGCAGACAGACAGACAGACATAGAGATATACAGAGACAGAGACAAACATAGACAGACAGTCAGGAACGTGCAGTGAGAATGCTACAACAACCGTCAGGTCATTAAGCTTGATCAATGCATTTTCCTGCAATAGAAGCACATTACTCTGTCCATGTCTGATTTGCAGAGTGCATTTTTTGTTTTGTTTTTGGTTTTGTATTTCTTCATTCGTAGCCAGCTTGACGCCACAGTGTTGTGACAAGCTCATAAATGGCGATTTCTGTTATAGAGGTTAATGGCAATATCAGGGCTGTTCATTGTGGCATTTGCTCCCTTCCCTCAAGACAATAGGCTGGTTCCTGGTCACAGAGCTGCTCAATGCACTAACGCTAAATCATGTAAGTGTGAAAAAGCATTATCTCTGTCAAACTGCCTGTCCGTCTGTTTGTCCCTGTCTTGGTTTGTCTGTCCTGTTGTAAACCAATGTCCCGTTTGCAAATGCACACAGAACATCTTGAGCACATGTTTAAATATGTTCCACTTTTTGGAAGAGTAGGCCATTGTGTGCCAGTGGAAAGGGATGACAACATTTACAAAACTGCATGCAGATGGGGGCCAGATGTAAAAAAAAAAAAAGCACATGCGTGCTTATCCCAGTAACCTCGAAATAAAATATAAAATGAATTAACAAAAAAAACACAAACAAAAAGAAGAGAGAAAGAGAGAGAGAGGAGAGAGAGAGAGGAGAGAGAGAGAGAGAGAAAACAGACAGACAGACAGACAGACATAGAGATAGACAGAGACAGTGACAAACATAGACAGACAGACAGGAACGTGCAGTGAGAATGCTGCAACAACCATCAGGTCATTTAGCTTGATAAATGCATTTTCCTGCAATAGAAGCACATTACTCTGTCCATGTCTGATTTGCAGAGTGCATTTTTTTGTTTTGTTTTTGGTTTTGTATTTCTTCATTCGTAGCCAGCTTGACGCCACAGTGTTGTGAGAAGCTCATAAACGGCGAACTCTTTTATAGAGGTTAATCGCAATATCAGGACTGTTCAAGGTGGATTTTTTTTATTGTTCCCTCAAGACAATAGGCTCTTTCCTGATCACAAAGCTGCTCTATGCATTGACACTAAATCATGTAAGAATGAAAAGCATTATCTCCTTTAAAGTTTCTGTCTGTCTGTCTGTTTGTCTGTCTGTCTGTCTGTCTCTGTCTTGGTTTGTCTGTTCTGGTGTAAACCAAGGTTCTGTATGTAAAAACACAAGGAACATACTGAGCACACGTTAAAACCCTGGTCCACATTTCGGAAGAGTAGGCCTTTGTGGGAACATAATTATTACACAGTTTACAAAACTGTATACACATGGGGACCGGCTGTACAAATGCACATGATTGCTTATTCCATTGACTTCGAAGCAAAAGAATAAAATGAAATTTAAAAAACTACAGAAACGCGCACACAACAAAGAAAGAGAGAGGGAGGGACACACACACACACACACACACACAAAGAACACACATACACACCACACACACACACACACACACACACACACACACAGACAAGCACATACAGACATGGGCAGTGCGGGGGCTAAAATAGCCATCAGGCTTCAAGCTTGGCAAATGCTTTTCCCTGGCAATAAAAGAACATTACTCTGGCCACCTCTGACTTGCAGAGTGTTTTATTTGTTTTGATTTTGGTTTTCTCTTTAATCTCACGTGGCCAGCTTGCCGCCACAGTGTTGTGAGAAGCTCATAAACGGCGAACTCTGTTATAGAGGTTAATGGCAATATGAGGGCTGTTCATTGTGGCATTTGCTCCCTTCCCTCAAGACAATAGGCTGGTTCCTTGTCACAAAGCTGCTCAATGCACTAACACTAAATCATGTAAGAGTGAAAAGCATTATCTCCTTTAAAGTTTCCGTCTGTCTGTCTGTATGTCTCTGCCTTGGTTTGTCTGTCCTGGTGTAAACCAAGGTTCTGTATGTGAAAACACAAGGAACATACTGAGCACACGTTAAAACCTGTTCCACATTTCGGAAGAGTCGGCCTTTGTGGGAACGTATTACAAAATTTACAAAACTGTATATACATGGGGACCAGATGTAAAAACGCCATGAGTGCTTATTCCATTGACTTTGAAACAAAAGAATAAAAGAAGATAAAAACTACAGAAACGCGCCAACACAGAGAGAAAGAGAGAGAGAGAGAGGTAAATAATAATGTATGAAATTTATATAGCGCTGAATCTTGTAAAGTAACAAATCAAAGCGCTCAGATTTTTTTAAAATACGTGTGTATGCCTTTTTTATATCAAATTTTGTCATCTGTTCCCACTGGCACACAATGGCCTACTCTTTCGAACAGCAGAACATGATTTAATGTGGCGCAAGATGTTCTGCATGCGTTCGTACACGGGGCCTCGGTTTATAGTCTCATCGGAAGGTACACACACACACACACACACACACACACACACACACACACACACACACAGAAGACACACACAGAGACACACATGCACACACAGAGGCAGAGACAAGCACATACATAAATGGGCAATTAGGGGGCTAAAATAACCATCAGGCTTAAAGCTTGGCAAATGCTTTTCCCTGGCAATAAAAGAACATTACTATGGCCACCTCTGATTCGCAGAGTGTTTTATTTGTTTTGTTTTTGGTTTTGTATTTCATCTCTGTAGCCAGCTTGCCGCCACAGTGTTGTGAAAAGCTCATAAATGGCGAACTCTTTTATAGAGGTTAATGGCAATATCTGTTCATTGTGGCATTTGCTCCCTTCCCTCAAGACAATAGGCTGGTTCCTTGTCACAAAGCTGCTCAATGCACTAACACTAAATCATGTAAGCGTGAAAAAGCATTATCTCTGTCAAACTGCCTGTCTGTCTGTTTGTCCCTGTCTTGGTTTGTCTGTCCTGGTGTAAACCAATGTCCCGTTTGCAAATGCACACAGAACATCTTGAGCACATGTTTAAATATGTTCCACTTTTTGGAAGAGTAGGCCATTGTGTGCCAGTAGAAAGGGATGACAACATTTACAAAACTGCATGCAGATGGGGGCCAGATGTAAAAAAAAAAAAAAAAGCACATGCGTGCTTATCCCAGTAACCTCGAAATAAAATAATAAAATGAATTAACAAACAACAAAAAAAGAAGAGAGAAAGAGAGAGAGAGGGAGAGAGAGAGAGAGAGAGAGAGAGAGAGAGAGAGAAAACAGACAGACAGACAGACAGACAGACATAGAGATAGACAGAGACAGAGACAAACATAGACAGACAGACAGGAACGTGCAGTGAGAATGCTGCAACAACCATCAGGTCATTTAGCTTGATAAATGCATTTTCCTGCAATAGAAGCACATTAATCTCTCCATGTCTGATTTGCAGAGTGCTTTTTTTGTTTTGTTTTTGGTTTTGTATTTCTTCATTCATAGCCAGCTTGCCGCCACAGTGTTGTGACAAGCTCATAAACGGCGAACTCTTTTATAGAGGTTAATGGCAATATCAGGACTGTTCAAGGTGGATTTTTTATTATTGTTCCCTCAAGACAATAGGCTGGTTCCTGGTCACAAAGCTGCTCTATGCACTAACACTAAATCATGTAAGAGTGAAAAGCATTATCTCCTTTAAAGTTTCCTCTGTCTGTCTGTCTGTCTGTCTCTGTCTTGGTTTTGTCTGTTCTGGTGTAAACCAAGGTTCTGTATGTAAAAACACAAGGAACATACTGAACACACGTTAAAACCTTGGTCCACATTTCGGAAGAGTAGGCCTTTGTGGGAACATAATTATTACACAATTTACAAAACTGTGTACACCTGGGGACCGGATATACAAACGCACATGAGTGCTTATTCCATTAATTTCGAAACAAAAGAATAAAATAAAATTTAAAAAACTACAGAAACGCGCACACACACAGAGAAAGAGAGAGAGAGAGAGGGACACACACACAACACACACACACACACACACACACACACACACACACACACACACACACACACACACACACACACACACACATACACACACACACAAACACACAACACACACATACGCACACAGAGGCAGAGACAAGCACATACAGAAATGGGCAATTAGGGGGCTAAAATAACCATCAGGCTTCAAGCTTGGCAAATGCTTTTCCCTGGCAATAAAAGAACATTACTCTGGCCACCTCTGACTTGCAGAGCGTGTTATTTATTTTGCTTTTGGTTTTGTATTTCATCTCTCGTGGCCCGCTTGCCGCCACAGTGTTGTGAGAAGCTCATAAACGGCGAACGCTTTTATAGAGGTTAATGGCAATATGAGGGCTGTTCATTGTGGCATTTGCCCCTTCCCTCAAGACAATAGGCTGGTTCCTTGTCACAAAGCTGCTCGATGCACTAACGCTAAATCATGTAAACACGAAAAAACATTATCTTTGTCAAACTGTCGGCCTGTCTATTTGTGGCTGTTTGTTTTTCTGTGTCTCTGTCTTTGGGTCTTCTTGGTGTGTGTGAGTGCGTGTGTGCGTGTGTGTGTGTATGTGCGCGTTGTGTGTGTGTGTGTGTGTGTGTGTGTGTCTGCCTGTCTGTCTCTGTCTCAGTATGCCTGTCCTGGGGTATATCTTTGTCTGGGTGTCTGTCTGGCACTCAGCAGTTTAACCTGATCCTAGTTTGGTGTTGTTACAATTATATATGTTTGTGTATCTAAAAAAACAGAATTTCCATCCTTAACAAAGAGTTGCGAAAATTCGGTGAAAAAGTACTTGAGTTTTGTAAGTCTGTTTGCCTTTGTAGTTTTCTGTGCGATTGTTTGTTTGTCTGTCAGTCTGTTGGTGTGTCTGTCTGTCAGCGTCTCTCACACACACACACGCACACACCACACACACAACACACACACACACACACACGCACACACGCACACACACACACACAAACACACACACACACACACACACACACACACTGATAAACACATCAGTTTACATTCCTAAACCCACTTATTTCTCCTCAGACATTAAAAACAAGTGTCGTATACTTCACTTTACAACCAAGTAGGTATCAATAAGGATTGAGGTCCCTACATTCTCTGTAGTTTTCATGCCTTTGTCAAAGAACCAATGATGTTCAATATTCAGGGATAAAACAGCACGGATACCAAGTTTCAGATTGTTGGAGCAATTCCCCTCCTGGTCTCCTAGTGTGCAAACCTCTTCCTATTTCAAAGATGGTACAATTATCTATGTTTGTGTAGCTTAGGGAGAGATTCCAAGCTTTGCAATGAAATGTTTTCATGAGAAAATATCGCGAAAAATATTTTGAGTGTTGGAGATCTGTTTGGTTTTGTATCTATCGATATGCCCGTGTATTTGTCAACCTGCCTATCTGTCTGTGTCTGACTATTTGTCCGCCTGTGTGTTTCTCTCCATCTCTCTTTTTCTCTCCATGGGTGAGACAAACATCTCCTTGTCTGTCTGCCTGTCTATCCGTTTTTTTGTTTTCTTCTGTTTCACTGTCAGTTGTGTTGTCTTTCTCAATTTCTTGCTGTGCAATTTATAGGAATCTCTGTATTTTATTCTTCTGTCTTTCTGTCTACGTTTATCTATTTGTCTGTGTGTCTTTCGCACATAAACGCAAACACAGACACACAGACACACACAAACGCATATACAGACACACAGACACACAAACGCACACACAGACACACAAACACACACACACACACAAAGCGTACACACAAACATACACAAACGTATACATAGGCACACAGACACACAAACACTCAGAAGACACACACTCACACACACCACACACACACACACACGCATTCACACACACACACACAACACAAGCACACGCACACACACGCATATACAGCACACAAGGCACACAAACAATACAAACACAAACACACACAGACACACCAGCACAACAGACACACACAGACACACGACAACACACACACACACACAAACACACACACACACGCAGACACTCAACTCCCCACACACTCAACCCAAACCACCTACTAACTAACGCACACCACTCATCTCACATCACAGGTTCTCCCCAGACCCCTCCCCCCTCCCTTCCACCCCAAATCTTCTTCAACCCATTTCACTAGAGCATGGCCAACAGAAATCTTGCTACATACATTCCTTGCAGCTTTCCTGCACTGTCAAATAATCGATGATGCTCAAGTTCCAGGAACAACAGAGCATCGATATCAGGTTTCAGATTGTGGGAGCAATTTCCCTCTTCCACCTTCCTTAACCTGTACCTCTTTCGGTTATGTTTCAATTATCTGTGTTTGTGTATTTCAGTTATGTTGCTATTATTATATGTGTATTTCATTTATTTTACAATTATCTGTGTTTGTGTTTTTCAGTTATGTTACTAATATCTGCGTTTGTATATTTCAGTTATGTTACTATTAGCTGTGACTGTGTATTTCACTTATCTTACAATTATCCGTGTTTGTGTATTTCAATTATCTTACAATTACCTGTGTTTGTGTATTTCAATTATCTTACAATTATCTGTTTGTGTATTTCACATATGTTACAATTACCTGTGTTTACGTATTTCACTTACGTTACATGTTCTGTATTTGCGTATTTAACTTATGTCACAATTATCCGTGTTTGTGTATTTCACTTATGTTACAATTATCTGTGTTTGTCTATTTCACTTATGTAACAATTATCTGTATTTGCGTATTTAACTTATGTTACAATTATCCGTGTCTGTGTATTTCACTTATGTTACAATTATCTGTGTTTGTGTATTTCACTTATGTTACAATTGTTTGTGTTTGTGTATTTCCCTTATCTTACAATTATCTGTATTTGTGAATTTCACTTACGTTACAATTATCTGTATTTGCGTATTTAACTTATGTTACAATTATCTGTATTTGCGTATTTCACTTATGTTACAATTATCTGTGTTTGTGTATTTCACTTATGTTACAATTGTTTGTGTATTTCCCTTATGTTACAATTATCTGTATTTGTGTATTTCACTTATATTACAATTATCTGTATTTGTGTATTTCACTTATGTTACAATTATCTGTATTTGTTTATTTTACTTATGCTACAATTACCTGTATTTGTGTATTTCACTTATGTTACAATTATCTGTATTTGTGTATTTCACTTATGTTACAATTGTTTGTGTATTTCACTTATGCTACAATTATCTGTATTTATGTATTTCACTTATGCTACAATTATCTGTATTTGTGTATTTCACTTATGCTACAATTATCTGTATTTGTGTATTTCACTTATGTTACAATTATTTGTATTTGTGTATTTCACTTATGTTACAATTATCTGTATTTGTGTATTTCACTTATGTTACAATTGTTTGTGTTTGTGTATTTCACTTATGTTACAATTATCTGTATTTGCGTATTTCACTTATGCTACAATTATCTGTATTTGTGTATTTCACTTATGTTACATCTATCTGTGTTTGTGTATCGCAAGAGAGTTTGTCATATGTTGCAATGAGATTTTTGATGGGAAAATATTGCAAAGAGTATTTGAGTTTTGTAGATCTGATTGCCTTTGTATTATTCTCCCTCTACTCTCTCTCTCTTTCTCTCTCTCTCTCCCTCTCTCCCTCTCTCTCTCTCTCCTCTCTCCTCTCTCTCTCTCTCTCTCCCTCTCTCCTCACTCTCTCTCTTTCGTCTCTCTCTCTCTCTCTCTCTTCTCTCTCTCTCTCTCTCTCTCTCTCCTCCCCCTCTCTCTCTCTCTCTCCTGATGAAGCATAGACGTCTCCTGTCTGACTGCCTATCTGTCTCTTCTTTTTCTGTTTCGCTGTTAATATCACTGCCTTTTCTTGCTGTGCGATTTACACAAACGATTGTCTTTACTTTCCCTGTCTTTCTGTGAGTCTGTTTGTCTGTATGTCTGTCTATCTTTCTCTCTCACACACAAACACATACAAACACAACACAGCACACACATACACACACAATATACTCAAACACACACACACACACACACACACACACACACACACACACACACACACACACACACACACGCACGCACACATAAATACACACACGCAGGCATGGATAGACGTTAAGACGAAGACACGCACCCAACCTTACTTAATAACAATTTCTCCTCACACGCTGGCACAAATTTTCTTCCACCCATTTGACCAGCGCAAACCGATAGAAAGCTTGCTCAGTGCCATCTTTGTGCTTGTCCCGCCTTGTCAACCCACCAATGAGTTTCAATTTCCGGGAACAAAAAGAGCGCGGATATGAGATATCAGATTGGTGGAGCGATTCCCCGCCTTGCTTCCCAGCGTGTTCACCTTTTCCTGTTTCAGTGATGTTACAATTATCTCTGTCTTTGGTGTCCCAGATCTTGACAATAATATGGTTTGTGATGAGAAAATTTGACGTAGTGTTAACAAAAATATCCCTGTTGGTAAATATTGAAGCTGTACATGAGGAACAAAATAAATCCTTCATGTGCAATTGTGCAATCCAATCTTGACTGGTCATTACATGGTTTGGCTTGGTGATCAAAAAGATAGAGTAGTTTGATGTTCTGTGGGAATGAATGGTGTTCGTGTCATTGTGTAAAATATTACTTTCATTCTGTAACGGAACTAAAGATACTGAAACACCGATTTGTAAATGATATTGTATGCATAGAAACAAAGATGACGTGTAGCAAAGCTTCAGTTGAATATGAATGACAACTGTCTTTATGATTTCAAACCTACTTAGTGCATTCAAGAACTACGACTAAAGAAGATTGTTTTTATGTGTCAGTAATACACGTAGTTTTAAATAACAAAGCAGTATCATGAGAAATACAGAACATAGTTTGCCAACGTGAATATCTAAGTAATTGTGTGTGTAAATAATGAAAGTATCATAATACACTCTCTTTCTCAGAAATCCATTCAAACTACTAGCTTGTTTTTTAAGACGGTACCCACAAGAAAATCAGTCTAGTCTCTATTATACAGTAGTTGTTGGTGTTCATCCTGTACTGTGGTGGAATGTAATGAGCGTTTCCAGCACAGCAATGACGTTGTTTCAGACTGGCACCCACACACGCCTCCTTCCAATGTTTGCTCTTCTTATCTCCTCGTCTGACGTCCACTTGAACAGGAATGGTTGCTTTATGGATTTGATAAGCCTCCATTTATTCAGTCAGTTATTCAATCTGTCTATCAGTCTGTCAGTCAGGTACTCTGTCATTCTGTCAGTCAATGGGTCATGTTTTTACATGTCTTTCAGTCTATTTACATGTAGTCGATTATTTTTCATGTATTAACTAACTGATTGATTGATTATATTATGTTTTTCATTCACTACTTTATTCATTCATTATTTAACAAGTCAGTGGGTTATTGCTATCCATGTTTACCTAACTATTTGCACGTGATTGTTTATTTTCATTGATTGATTGATTTACCTATTCATTCAATAGAAATAACGATTAAATTCAGTCAGTCAGTTATCCAGTAATATCTCTAATGCAGCCAGTCAGCTAACCAGCCAGCCAGCCAGCCAGCCAGCCAGCCAGACAGCCAGACAGCAAGA
>CM054141.1:64887589-64895089 GCA_028751875.1 Rapana venosa
ACACACCTCCCCCCTCCCCCCTCCCCCTCACTCTTTTATTTCTGTTAATAATATGGAAACGAATCTCGCAATTCCTTTCGCCAGCTGACATATATCTCTGTCTACATACATTTGGTGCAGTGTTGCTGCATTTCAACCCATCACCGATTTTCAATTAGCGGGGACAATGCAGCAGGGAGATAGGATTCCAAATCACCTGAGTAAACTTCCCCCCTGGCTCTCAAGCATTTTACACCTTGCGATCCGAGAATTGGGACAAATGTGTTGGTGTGTTTCTCAGAAAGTGCCCCTGAGCACGACAGTAAAGATTGTGATGGGAAAGTGTGGTGATGCTTGTTTTTTTTTAAAAGTCCTCAGAGAGTGGTCTTTTTATCTGTTTGTCAATTCATTGTTTTTATATTTATCTGTCTATTTGTTAGTCTGTATGTTTGTCCGAATTTCTGCCTTTTTATCTGTTTTGCTTTTGTTGTTTCATCAATGTACTTTTTTTCTTCTTTATTTGCATATAAATCACATACACATGCACCCTCCCCGACCCCACCTCCACCACATACACACTCACACACAAACACTCACACAAACATGCGTGCACACACACACGTGCCCTCCCCCACCAACCCCCCCCCCCCCCCCCACACACACACCACCACTCACACACACTTTCCCCCTCCCCCCCCACACACACATCCCCCCACCCACCCACCTCTCACCCCCCACACTCCTTTATTTCTGTTTAGAATAATGAAACGAATCTCTCAATCCCTTTCGCCAGCTGATATATCTTTCTCTACATACATTCCCTGCAGTGTAGCTGCTTTTGATCCCATCAATGATTTTCAATTTGCGAGGACAATGCAGCAGGGAGATAGGATTCCAAATCACCTGAGTAAACTTCCCCCCTGGCTCTCAAGCATTTCACACCCTGCTATCCGAGAGTTTGGGACAAATGTGTTTGCGTGTTTCTCAGGAAGTGCCCCTGAGCACGACAGTAAAGTTTGTGATGAGAAAGTATGGTGATGCTTTTTTTTTTAATCCTGAGAGAGTGGTCTTTTTATCTGTGTGTCAATTCATTAAAAAAATTCATATTTCTGTTTGTTAGTCTGTATGTTTGTCTGTATTTCTGCCATTTTATCTGTTTTGCTTTTGTTGTTTCATCAATGTCCTATTTTTTTCTTTATTTGCATATAAATCACATACACACATGCACCCTCCCCCACCCCACCTCCACCACGTACACACTCACACACAAGCACACACACACGTGCCCTCCACCACCAACCTCCCCCACCATACACATACACCTCCACCCACACACACCTCACCCCCCCCCCCTCCACCCCTCACCCCCCCCCCCCCCTTCCCACTCCTTTATTTCTGTTTAGAATATTGAAACGAATCTCTCAATCCCTTTCGCCAGCTGATATATCTTTTTCTACATACATTCCCTGCAGTGTAGCTGCGTTTGATCCGATCAATGATTTTCAATTTGCAGGGACAATGCAGTAGGGAGATAGGATTCCAAATCACCTGAGTAAACTTCTCCCCCTGGCTAATAAGTATTTTACACCTTCCTATCTGATAGTTGTGACAAAATATGTGTGTGTGTGTGTGTGTGTGTGTGTGTGTGCGTGTGTGTGTGTGTGTGTGTGTGCGTATGTGTGTGTGTGTGTGTGTGTGTGTGTGTGTGTGTGTTTGTCAGGAGGTAACCCTGAGCATGACAATAAAGTTTGTGATGCTGCTTATGAAATATGATGGTAGTTTTATCTGTTTTCAGTTCATTTTGTTAGATTCATCTTTTTGTTTGTTAGCCTGTCCATTTGCCTGTACCTCTGCTATTTTATTTGTTTTGCTTTCTTGTTTCATTGATGTCCTTAAGGTTTTTTTTCTTTATTTGCATAGAAATCAAACACACATTCAAGAATACACACACACAAGCATACACACATACACACACGCACGTGCGCAAACACATGCACATGCGTGCACACATGCACACGCACGCACACATGCAATTGCACACATTACTCACCCCCCTCCCCTGTGCATCCCCCCCATGTGCACACACACCACCCAAATACTTTAAACTCCTTTATTTCTGTTCATAATATGGAAACGAATCTCGCAATCCCATTAACCAGCTGATATATCTCTGTCTACATACATTCCGTGCAGTGTTGCTGCCTTTGAACCCATCACTGATTTTCAATTAGCGGGACAATGCAGCAGGGAGATAGGATTCCACATCGCCTGAGTAAACTTGCCCCCTGGCTCTCAAGCATTTCACACCTTGCTATCCGAGAGTTTGGGACAAATGTGTGTGTGTGTTTCTCAGGAAGTGCCCCTGAGCACGACAGTAAAGTTTGTAATGGGAAAGTATGGTGATGTGTATTTAAGAAAACAATTCTGAGAGAGTGGTCTTTTTATCTGTTTCTCAATTCATTAAAAAAATTCATATTTCTGTTTGTTAGTCTGTATGTTTGTCTGTATTTCTGCCATTTTATCTGTTTTGCTTTTGTTGTTTCATCAATGTCCTATTTTATTTCTTTATTTGCATATAAATCACATACACATGCCACGTCCCCCACACCACCTCCACCACGTACACACTCACACACAAGCACACACACACGTGCCCTCCACCACCAACCTCCCCCACCATACACATACACCTCCACCCACACACACCTCAACCCCCCCTCCACCCCTCACCCCCCCCCCCCCTTCCCACTCCTTTATTTCTATTTAGAATAATTAAACAAATCTCTCAATCCCTTTCACCAGCTGATATATCTCTGTCTACATATATCCTGTGCAATGTAGCTGCGTTTCAACCCATCAATGATTTTCAATTTGCGAGGACAATGCAGCAGGGAGATAGGATTCCAAATCACCTGAGTAAACTTCTCCCCCTGGCTAATAAGTATTTTACACCTTCCTATCTGATAGTTGTGACAAAATATGTGTGTGTGTGTGTGTGCGTGTGTGTGTGTGTGTGTGTGTGTGTGTGTGTGTGTGTGTGTGTGTGTGTGCGTATGTATGTGTGTGTGTGTGTGTGTGTTTGTCAGGAGGTAACCCTGAGCATGACTATAAAGTTTGTGATGCTGCTTATGAAATATGATGGTAGTTTTATCTGTTTTCAGTTCATTTTGTTAGATTCATCTTTTTGTTTGTTAGCCTGTCCATTTGTCTGTACTTCTGCTATTTTATTTGTTTTGCTTTCTTATTTCATTGATGTCCTTAAGGTTTTTTTTCTTTATTTGCATAGAAATCAAACACACATTCAAGAATACACACACACAAGCATACACACATACACACACGCACGTGCGCACACACATGCACATGCGTGCACACATGCACACGCACGCACACATGCAGTTGCACACATTACTCACCCCCCCCCTCCCCTGTGCATCCCCCCCCATGTGCACACACACCACCCAAATACTTTAAACTCCTTTATTTCTGTTCATAATATGGAAACGAATCTCGCAATCCCATTCACCAGCTGATATATCTCTGTCTACATACATTCCGTGCAGTGTTGCTGCGTTTCAACCCATCACTGATTTTCAATTAGCGGGGACAATGCAGCAGGGAGATAGGATTCCACATCGCCTGAGTAAACTTGCCCCCTGGCTCTCAAGCATTTCACACCTTGCTATCGGAGAGTTGGGACAAATGTGTTGGTGTGTTTCTGAGGAAGTGCCCCTGAGCACGACAGTAAAGTTTGTGATGGGAAAGTATGGTGATGTGTATTTAAGAAAACAATTCTGAGAGAGTGGTCTTTTTATCTGTTTGTCAATTCATTTTTTTAAAAATTCATCTTTCTGTTTGTTAGTCTGTATGTTTGTCCGTATTTCTGCCATTTTATCTGCTTTGCTTTTGTTTCATCAATATCCTATGTTTTTCTTTATTTGCACAAAAATCACACACACACACATACACCCTCCCCCAACCCACCTCCACCACATACACACTCACACACAAGCACACACACACACAAATGAAGGGAAAGTGGCAGGATAGTTAAGATGTTTGCCTGCCAACAAGTAAACCATGAAGTTCTTGGTTCGATTCCCAGCCTCGCCCTTTCTTCCCAGTTTGACCAAAAAATCGAAATGAATGTCAAAGTCCTTCAGACGAGACTATAAACCGAGGCCCTGTGTGCGAACGCATGCGGAACATCTTGCGCACACATTAAATCCTGTTCTGCTTTTCGAAAGAGTAGGCCATTTATGCTGATGGGAACAGATGATAAAATTTACAAAACCGCATACACACGGGGAATAGATGTAAAAAAGTACATGAGTGCTTATTCTATTATCCTCGATATAAAAGAATAAATAATAATAATAATAATAACACATACACCTACAAATGTGCCCACCCCCCACCCCTTACACACACCCATCTCCACCCACACACACCTCCCCCCCACACACACCTCCCCCCCTCCCCCCCCACTCCTTTATTTCTGTTTCTAATATGGAAACGAATTTCGCAATCCTTTTGCCAGCTGGCATATATCTCTGTCCACATACATTCCCTGCAGTGTAGCTAGCTGCGGTTCAACCCATCACTGATTTTCAATTAGCGGGGACAATGCAGCAGGGAGATAGGATTCCACATCGCCTGAGTAAACTTCCCCGCTGGCTCACAACCATTTCACACCTTGCTATCCGAGAGTAGTGACAAATGTGTGTGTGTGTGTGTGTGTGTGTGTGTGTGTGTGTGTGTGTGTGTGTGTGTGTGTGTGTTTGAGAAAGTGCCCCTGAGCACGACAGTAAAGTTTATGATGGGAAAGTATGGTGATGCTTATTAAAAAAAAACCCAAGAGAGTGGTCTTTTTATCTGTCAATTCATTTTTTAAAAATTCATCTTTCTGTTTGTTAGTCTGTATATTTGTCTGATATTCTGCGCTTTTATCTGTTTTGCTTTTGTTGTTTCATCAATGTCCTTTTTTTCTTCTTTATTTGCATATAAATCACATACACATGCACCCTCCCCCACCCCACCTCCACCACGTACAGATTCACACACAAGCACACACACACACACACACACACACACGTGCCCTCACCCACCTCTCCCCCCTACACACACACTTCCACCCACACACACATCCCCCCCACACACAAACCTCCCCCCTCACCCCCCACTCCTTTATTTCTGTTTAGAATATTGAAACGAATCTGTCAATTTCTTTTGGCAGCTGATATATATCTCTCTACATACATTCCGTGCAGTGTTGCTGAGTTTCAAACCATCACTGATTTTCAATTTGCGAGGACAATGCAGCAGGGAGATAGGATTCCAATCGCCTGAGTAAACTTCCCCCTGGCTCTCAAGTATTTTATTCTATCTAAGAGTTGTGACAACTGTGTTTGTGTTTCTCTGAACATGCCCCTGGTCATGACAAAACAATTTTGTGAAGAGAAGTAAGTTGATGCTTATCAAAAACAAAATTCTAACAGGATGGTCTTTTTGATCACTTTGTCAATTCATTTTCTAAAAAAAGTAACTTTGAGTTTATTAGTCTGCCCATTCTTCTGCCTTTCTGCCATCAGACTTGTTTTGCTTTGTTGTTTCACTGTTGTTTTAATGCTGTTTTCTTTTCTTTTCTTCGTTATTTGAATAGAAATGACACACACACACATATATACATATAAACATATATACATACATTTATCCACACACACACACACACTCTCCCCCCCCCCACCCCACCCCATACACTTCCCCTCACCCCCCACCCACACACACACAAACACCACCCACATACTTTAAAAACACATTTCTTTCTGTTCAGAATAATGAAACAAATAGTCCGATCCTTTTCACAAGCTAGTATATCTCTCTCTATACCTTCTGTGCAGTGTTGCTCTCAATGATTTTCAATTAGCGTGGACAATGCAGCAGGGAGATAGGATTCCAAATCTCCAGAGTAAGCAGTTTACACCTTGCTATCTAAGAGCTGGGACAACTGTGTTAATGTGTGTTGTTGTTGTTATTATTTTCAGGAGATGGACCGTAATCACGACAATCAAGTTGGTGATGAGAATCTGGGATGGTCCTTGTAAAAGCATTCCTTCTATCTGTTTTTCTATGTAATTTTTTTTTGGTTGTCAGTTGTTTTGTTTGTCTACCTGACTGTCTGTATGTCTGTCTGCTTAGATACGTTCATGTGTGTACTGTTTTTGATTTATCGTTTTTTTTAAAATTTCAACGATACAGGAATAACCAAGATTTTCCAGCCTATTCATCAATTGTTGTTGTTGTTGTTGATGGTGGTGGTGGTCATGGTGGAGTGTGTGTGTGTGTGCGTGTGTATGTGTGTATGTGTGTTTGTGCGTGCGTGCGTGCGTGTGTGTGTCTGTGTGTGTGTGTGCGCGCGCGTGGTAGTGCCTCCTGTTGTATATAGTGCTTAGTTATGTAATTTCCCGATAAACAATTCACAAGATTTTTGAAGTACACAAACAAACACACACACACACACACAAAGACACAGAGAACACAACACACACACAAAAAAACAGACACACACACACACACACAGGACACAACACACACATACATATAACACAACACACACGCACACACACACAACACACACAAACACACATACACACACACATAGAACACAATACAACACAACACCCACACACACCACACACACACAATATACCTCACTCAAATTCTCATGTACACCCACACAATCAATCCCTCTCTCTTTAATGCCTCACTAGGGAAAACTCACACACAGTTGTCCCATCCATTTCACCAGTTGTTATCCGAAAATACCTGCCTGCTCTTAGCTTTTTTTTGTAGGTTTTACTTGTGCATTTGGACTGGCCAAAAAGTTCAATTTCCGAGGACAAGATAGCAGGGCTAAGGGATTTTAGATCTCATCGAATGATTTCCCTTCTGGCTATGTTTCCGAGCATAGTGACCCCATCCTGTTTTAAGTGTTGTTACGGCAGAATTTGTGGATCTGATTAGGCGCCTCTGATCGTGGTTATCAGTTTTGTGGTGAAGAAGTGATATTTTGGTGTAAAGGAGGAAAAAGTGATATGTGCATGATGTTTGTTGCTTCCCCTTGTTTATCTGTCAGTGTGCTGATGTATATAAATCTATATTATATTTTATTTATCTTGTATTTTTTTGTTTTCATTTATTTGTATTTATTCTTTTATATCGAGAATAATGGAATAAGCACTTATTTGTTTGTTTTTTTACCGTGTGTATGCGGTTTTGTGAATTCTGTCATCTGTTCCCACTGGCACACAATGGCCTACTCTTACACTTATACACACTGGTAGTGTAATAGTACATGTATGTACGTATGGGTGGATGGATGTTTGTATGGATGAATGGATGGATGTAGTTCTGTTTGTATGCATGTGCGAATGTATGAATGTATGGATGTATCTATGTATATATGTGTATGTATGGGTGGGTGGGTGGATGGATGTATATATGTATGCATATATGCATGTA
>CM054141.1:64905089-64915089 GCA_028751875.1 Rapana venosa
GTGGACTGGCCATGAGTGGAATGAATTGCTACGGAAAGCATAGGAAATGGAGGAATCAGTCCTTCGGATGAGACTATAAACCGAGGCCCCGTGTGCGAACGCACGCAGAACATCTTGCGCACACGTTAAATCCTGTTCCGCTTTTCGTAAGAGTAGGCCATTGTGTGCCTGTGGGAACAGATGACAGAATTTACAAAACCGCATACACACGGGGACTGGATATAAAAAGCAATAAGTGCTTATTCCATTATCCTCGATATAAAAGAATAAAATAAAATAAATAAATAAAATAAAATAAAATGCCTTTGAAGGTAATAGCTTAAGAATACAATTTCAATGTGTTGGATAACAATGAAAAAAGTATATAATGTGGAGTAGGTGGGAAGAATGTGGGTGTCCAGTTATATATTTGAAGTCTACGTAGGCAATGACTTTTTGTGTGTAGTGAGCGAGTTTGCAAATATTGTTTGTACCTTCATTTAGTAAAGATAGACATGGACACATGTATGCGCAAACGTGCGCGCGCACGCACGCATAAGCACACACACACACATGACACAAAAACACACACACAACACACACACACACACCACACAACACACACACAGCCACCCCTGCCCTCCCCACACGCACACACAGCCTGTGTGCATCGTTCCCATGCCCTCTTCATCTATCATATCTGGCACCATCCTCCATCATCCTTTATAACTGCCATGTCTATCTGAATTATTCAGCGATGAGCAGAATGGATGAAAGAAGTATCAAAAGGCTGCTCTGTTATTCTGCCAGTGGAAGAAGATGGGGAGAAAAATGAGAATGTGAACACTTAATGGTGTCTTTGAAAAAGGATCCTACATAGAAACTTGGCGGAAGATTTGGGCAAAGAGATACGTTAAATTAATTGAAGAAGGGCGTGGTGTCAACATGCCTGATTAGTGTACATGTGACGACACAATACGTTCTTAATGAGTGGATTTGCTAATGTACTGGTACATCTCTTATTACTAGTTTTAACTGAGCAGCAAAAGTTACGAATACCCATCAGCACATAATAGTCACGACCGTTCGTGCACATGCATGCATGCTCAAGCTCACACAAACACAGAGACACACAGACACACAAAGAAAACACACACAGACACACACACACACACAAGATAAAAGCAGACAGACAGACACGCACACACACACACACACACACACACACACACTCAGGGACAGACAGACAGACAGACAGATACGCACAAAAGAACACACACATCCACACACACACACACACAACACACATCACACACACACACATCACACACACACACACACACACACACACACACACACACACACACACACACACACACACACACACACACTCTCTTTCACTTGTTTACTCATTCACTCATTTACTGAATAAAAAATATTTAGTATCCTCCTCAGATTTCAATGGTAGGATTCCTAGCTCTCATTTCTTTTCTAACTTTTCGTTCCAACTGCAGTGCAGGAAAGAACCCCCCCCCCCCCCCCCAGCCCACAAAAACGTCGCCATTCCCAACCCTCCCCTGTACATACACTTACAGCTCTCTCTCTCTCTCCCTCCCTCCCCCTTCTATCTATCTATCTATCTATCTATCTATCTATCTATCTATCTATCTATCTATCTATCTATCTATCTATCTATCTATCTATCTATCTATCTATCTATCTATCTATCTATCTATCTATCTATCTATCTCTAAGCACTCCAAGCGAAAGCAATCGCTACACATGTATATGCCATCATTCCAATACAACAGTTCAGAAAGCTTTCCATAATAATAATAATAATAATAATAATAATATATGGAATTTATATAGCGCTGAATCTTGTAAAAAAACAAACAAATCGAAGCGCTTGCACTCAATCATTTACAGGCATGCAACTCTCCTTAAACATAATGAAAACAGATTTCAAAACCATGCGCGCGCACGTATGCACGCATGCACGCACACACACGCACACACACACACACACACACACACACACACACACACACACACACACACACACACACACACACACACTCGGAACAACACTTAGAAGGTGAAAGATGCTGTTGAAAATTAGGGACAGATATTTGGGGGGAATGTCTCAGGTAGGAAATAAGTGTGTTTTGAGGATGGATTTGAAGGTATCAAGTGAAGGCTTTTGGCGCAGTAAAAGAGGGAGGTCATTCCAGGTGGATGGACCAGAAACAGAGAAGGAGCGACGGTCAACAGTGGTTTGTTTGAATCTGGGTGTTCGAAAGCACAAAGTATCTGCGGCTGAACGAAGGGAACGGGATGGAGTGTACAGATGAAGACAGTTACAGAGATAAGAGGGTGCAGATTTGTGGAGACATTTGAAACAGAGGGTATTGATTTTATACTCCAGTCTTTGTGAGACAGGCAGCCAGTGAAGAGATCGCAGAAGAGGAGTGATGTGTTCAGATTTTTTCTTTCTTAGGACAAGTCGAGCTGCAGAGTTTTGTATGCGTTGAAGAGAGCGGATAGATGATGCTGGTAGGCCAGCCAACAGAGAATTACAGTAGTCTAAACGTGAAAGAATGAGAGATGTGACAAGCTTGGAAATTGCATCAGTGGACAGATACTTGCGAATCGCGCTTATGCGCAGTAATTGATAGTAGCAAGACTGGCAGGTCTGGGTGATGAATGTTTTCATAGAGAGTGTGTTGTCAAGAACTACTCCTAAATACTTCACAGAGTTGGACAAAGGAACTGACGTATTGCCGAATTCTATTGAAGTTTTTGCGATAGAGGAAAGTTTATGTTGGGTCCCTATGAGCATGGCTTCGGTTTTATCGGCATTAAGTTGTAACTTGTTCTGAGTCATCCAGTTTTGAATGTCTTGAAGGCAGTAGGACATATTTGTCAGGAGGGAAGGCAAGTTTTCAACAGTATCACTGCACTGAAGCTGAGTATCATCGCATAGAAATGATGATCAATATGGTGGTTGTTTATTATATGTGAGAGTGGAGCATGTTAGAGAGTAAAAGAGAACAGGGCCCAGGACTGATCCCTGCGGGACTCCACATTCCATTTTGACAGGTTTTGATTGAATTTTGTTTACAATAACTTTCTGGAACCTGTCTGTGAGGTATGAAGTAAACCAGGTGAGGGCTGTGCCGTTAATACCAAACGTATTTTGGAGGCGAGAAAGAAGAATTGAGTGATCTATGGTATCAAAGGCTGCAGATAAGTCAAGAAGAGTGAGGAGGGAGATTTTTCCTGCATCAGAAGCAAGTAGAAGTGTATCTAAAGTGTGGACTAGGGTGGTTTCGGTGCTATGGTTGGGGCGATAGGCAGATTGAAAAGTGGGAAGGAGATCATTGGAATGAAGGTGACTGTTGAGCTGTTTGAGAACGACTTTTTCTAGTACTTTAGAGACAAAGGGTAAGTTTGAGACAGGCCTATAATTCTTCAGAATGTTGGGATCGAGGTCGTGCTTTTTCAGTAGAGGTGAGACTATTGCTGTTTTAAGAGCTGATGGAAAATGTCCTGACACAAGAGATGAGTTTACTATTTTAGTGATAATAGGCACAAGTTGCGGAAGGGATTGTGAATAAACAGGAGCAGGTATGGGATCAAGGTCGCATGATTTTATAGTCATTTCCTTCAGAATTGTCATGATTTCTTTTTCACTTGTGGGATGGAAGGAAAAGAGAGGAGTGCCAGTGAACTGGGGATCAGGAGGCGCAGGCTGGAATTGAGTCTGATCCAGTCTGGAGCGTATGTTTCGAACTTTGTCTGAAAAGAAGGCAGAAAACATGGATGGAAGTTCAGACAGGCTGTGGGTGTTAGGCAGAGGAGTTGTTTTTGCAGATCCAAGAGATTTGAGGTGAGGGAAAAAACAGATTTTATGGATGTAGCACAGAGAACTAGAGGGAATAACAGAGGGAATTAGATGGCCCTTCAAAGCAATGGGATATGGTCACTGTGATCTTCGTCGCTGAAAACGACATACCTTATCTTTTTTATATTCCCTCTGTCTCGCCTTTCACACCACACACACACACACACACACACACACACACACACACACACACACACACACACACAACACACACACACACACACACACACACTCACACTCACACTCACACACACACCTCATGCATACACATACAAACGCACGCACGCACGCTACAACGCACGCAAACACACACACACAAACGCATGCACGCTCACACACACACACACCACAACACACACACACACACACACACACACACACACACACACACACACCCTCCATCTCATCTCCATCTCTCTCTCTCTCTCTCGTCTCTGTCTGTCTGTCTTTCTGTCTCTCCGTCTCTATCTCTCTGTCTCGTCTCTCTTTCTCTTTCTCTCTCTCTGTCTCTTTGTATCTGTGACTGTTTCTCTTTCTTTCTCTGTCTCTGTCTCTCTCTGTCTTTCTCTTCCCCTCTCTGTCCCTCTCTGTCTCTCTGTCTCTGTCCCCCTGTCTCTGTCTCTGTTTTCTCTCTCTCTCTCTCTCTCTCCTCTCCTCTCTCTCTCTCTCTCTCTCTCTCTCTCTCTCTCTCCTCTCTCTCTCCGTCATTCTGTCCTATCATTTTCCCATTCCATAAAGGCATGTTTTTGTCCTCTTATTCTTTTACGTTGATTTTTCTAATACAAGGCAAAATGATCGCGGTAAATGAAATTCCGCGTGATATCAATGCATTGCAGAACATCTTTTCAGAAATGTGTTTGGTTGTTTGTTTTATGTTTTGCTTTGCCAATTTGCTTTCAATGTGTGTTTCAGCTTCCAAAAAGGTATTTCTAAAAGTGTATGTACACTAAAAGATTACAGAAGTATGGCGGATAGCCAGATCAAACGCAAACCTGGAACAACTCAACTTTCTGTATTTCTCTCGGTGGAAAATTATTCATGATTGTCTATACAGGTAACTTAGTACAGGGAAACAACAGTATATCTTACAAACAAACAAATAATTATAACAAAACTGCAAAGTACATTACTGTATTTGACAGGCAAACAAATACAAAAAGGCCGACTTAAACACTTAACCAAACATGGCACACTAAACAACAACAAAAAATACCCTAGGTAAGATAACGACATGCCAAAAAAAAGACATAATTATAAAAGTTGTTATTCTGCTATGAAAAGTGGTTATTCTGTTATTCTGCTACACACTACACACACACATACACACACGCGCACACGCACGCGCGCACACACACACACACACATGCACACAAGAGACATGGTTTGAAAAATTCAGTGTTGTGCCACAACGACTCCCTAGGGATGTGAAGGAAAGAGGAACATGAGGAAGAGGAGGAAGAGGGGGAAGAGGGGGAGGAGGAGGAAGAGGGGGAAGAGGGGGAGGATGAAGACGAGGAGCAAGTTGACAAAAAAAAAAAAAAAAAAAGAGGAGGAAGAGGAGTAAAAAGAAGAGGGAGAGGAATTCCTAACTGCCATTCATTCTGCTATCATTTTCTTAACCAAAGGCTGAGCAAAAATAGGAGCTCTAATACTGGATACTATTACCACATTCTGCAAATGTGAACAGCAGAGAAAATAGAAAGAGAAAAACAGAACACAACAAAGCCAAAGAAAACCCCGGCAAATACATAAGTGAGAATAGATCCCTCGTTAAAAGGACATTGACCCAGAGCATGGGATTCCATGACAAATTTGTTTCCAAAAGAAAAAAGTCAAAATAGAAGCAACAGCATGATTGGATGGAGCCAGGCTCGTTTACACATTGTTTTTTAATGCCTCTGTTGACAGTAGCGTGGATATAAACAGGTATCGAAACACACACGCACGCACGCAAACACACACACAATCACACACACATTCACACACAAACACACACACACACACATAAACACACATACATTCACACAAACACACACACATAAACACACACACATTCACACACAAACACACACACACATACACACACATTCACACACAAACACACATATAAACATAAACACAGACAAACACACACACACACACACACACACTGATAAACACCGACAACAACACGGCAGATCTAGATAAATTGACGAACAGCAACTAGCGTAGATCAACAGGGAAACGAAGTGTTCCTAAGTGGTTTCTTGTTGCTGACTGGATTAAGACGTTCAAGGGCACAAACCAGGTCCAAAAACGTAAGTGGAAAAATATTACAAACTGATTTGCATATTGTTAGATATGAACACTCATAAAAACACAACTTAGAATAATGGCAATGAATAGATACTAAACCAATTAAACAAAATCTGCAGACGTAAAACAGCTACCATTATACACACACGCATGCGTACGCGCGCACGAACATAACACGCGTGAAGCATACAGGCACAGACATTTATGTACATATACGCATATACTCATATTATACACACACAGCATTATAGAGAGAGAGAGAGAGAGAGAGAGAGAGAGAGAGAGAGAGAGAGAGAGAAAGAGAGAGAGAGAGAGAGAGAGAGAGAGAGAGAGAGAGAGAGAGAGAGGCAGAGAGTCACAGAGAGACCCAAAGAAAGACAGAGACAGAGAAAGACAGACAGACAGACAGACAGAGAGAGAGAACTCGAACTCGAACTCGAACACGAACTTTTTATTGAGAGTAAATGGATAAGCTCAGGGCTTTTTTACACCATGCTCTCAAAAAAACCACAAAAAAAACAAAACCACACACACACACACACATACACACACACAAAACAAACAAAAAAACCACCACCAAAACCACCACCAACAACAATCAAAAACCACCAAAAAACAAAACAAAAACCCAAACAAACAAAAACCCAACAACAATCCCCTCCCACCCCCCATCCCCAAACAAACCCGCAAACAATCATTATCAACAGTTTTAAAGACACCAAAATGAAAATTCAAAATTGATTATTATAATCAAACACTATAAATGAGAACTAGATACAATGACGACGAAAGAGAGAGAGAGAGAGAGAGAGAGAGAGAGAGAGAGAGAGAGACAGAGAGAGACAGAGAGAGACAGAGAGAGAGAGAGAGAGAGAGAGAGAGAGAGAGAGAGAGAGAGAGAGAGAGAGAGAGAGAGAGAGAGAGAGAGAGAATATCAGACAGACTGACAGATACGAACGCACAGAAAAAAAAGAACATGGCAATACAAGTGCTGCCATCCTTAGCCATCCTTGAGCAACAAGATACCAGAGGCCTGACTGCATTCGCCAGAAGCAACATCCTAACCCAAACTATTGAATAATCACACACACTGATAGTGGAGGTAAACTCATCATGGCTCATGCCGCTAATGGACAGAGCATGATATCCCCAGCAACACACAAAGGCCACAGACTGCATGCATGGGTGGGCTAACATTGATAACACGCCTGAGGTGTGGACCATGTATCATTGCCTTGCCATCATTGAAGCAAACAGTTAACCATGTGGTAGATATTCCAATAAAACGTATATGCCTGGGCTGGTTTTCACGCTTATGGGAAAACTATAGCATTGGAAATTGTTTGACATGGTGCGATGTTCATAGAGAGATTTATAATCAGATATATGCCAGTGTGCACATGCACTTGTAATAACATAATTGTCTTTATTTGTAACAATTCCAGTTATTGTGTTAATTACTGTTTTACTTATTTATAGTTGTTTGCAAAGCACTCTATTTTAAGACAATTTTTCGTGCAATATGTTGCGTTTTTCGAATTTATTAAGTTTGTGTATAATTTATTATAAATGATTCTCTGTCTAACACCATCCTTTTTCATATTTGTTTGTTTGCTTTGTGTGTGCATATTGAAAAAAAGAGAGAGAGGGAGAGAGAGACAGAGACAAACACAGAAACAGACCCAGACAGACAGACTGCTAAGAGAGAGAAAGAATTCCAAAAACATGTCTCTATACCCCGGACAATATTTAGCAGAAACCTAACTGTATTATTACAAAACAACATCCTAATCTGAACTATTGAGTAATCAAACACACTGATGGTGGAGGTAAATTCAGCATGGCTCATTCCACTAATGGACAGAGCATGATATTCCCAGAAAAACGCACAGGCCACAGACTGCATGCATGAATGGGCTAACGTTGATAACACGCCTGAGGTGTGGACCATGTATCATTATTGCCTTGCTGTCATTGAAGCAGACAGTTAACCATGTCGTAAATAATCCAATAAAACATAATGGCTGGGCTTGTGGGAGAACTATTTGATTGGACATTGTTTTACAGGGTGCAATGTCCATTGAGAGATTTCTAATTAGATAATCATATGCCAGTGTGTACCTGCACTTGTAATTCCATAACTGCCTTTGATTACACATTTTTTGTTGATTGTGTCAAATTGTATTTGTATTTTGGGGGCTCTGTTTTTGTGCTGTGTTGTATCTTTCTTTTATATTTCTTATATATGTTCTTGCAGTTTATTGTATATTTGCATTGTATTTTGTGTGTGTGTTAATTGTTATGTCTAGCTTGCTGTCTGGCACAACTGCATTTCATATTTGTTTCATTTGTGTGTGTGCATGCTCATGTTTGCACATGTGTGTGTGTGCTTTTTTGAGTAAATGTGTACATAAGTGCGGGTCCGTATGCTTTTGTGAGTTAATGTGTGTGTGTGTGTGGTGTGTGTTTGCATTTGTTAAATGATAAAAGATATTTATATACAGACAGACAGACATAGATACACATACTTACAGACACAAAAACAGATACAGGCAGAGACAGACAGACACACAGTCTGAAAAAGAAAATGATATAGCATTCGAAAACATATTCTTCTACTCCTGGCAACTTTTTAGCAGAAACCTAACTGCATTATTACAAAACCACTGTCCCAACCTGAATAATGGAATGATGAAACACACTGATAGTGGAGGTAAATTCAGCGTGGCTCATTCCGCTAATGGACAGAGCATGATATCCCCAGCAAAACACAAAGGCCACAGACTGCATGCCTGGATAAGCTAACATTGATAACACGCCTGAGGTGTGGACCATGTATTATTGCCCTCATTGAAGCAGGCAGTTTACCTGGTCGTAAATACTCCAATAAACTAGTGTGGGTAGATTTTGTTGCCAATTTGCTTTTGTGTTGTGTGGGGAATCTATAACGTTTACATTTGTTTCATGAGGCCCTGCTACTGTTAAGTTTACAGGAACTTGATATCAAATATATGCAGAAGTGCATGTGTACTTGTAATTACTTGATTGCGTTTATTTCCCAGAGAGAGGATGCTTTTCCTTTTTACATGTATCATTCCGAATGGCTGGACTCGCAGAACGTCGCCCTTTATTTGGATATTTGTCATTCTAAACCAAATAAGCCGTAATAGATCACTTATATGAACGAAAACGTTCTCCGTTTATTTTTTATAATTTGTTATCTATCATTATTTGGGGCAAAAAAATATTTGTGGAGAACACTGAATAGGGGAATTGGGAGGGGGGAGGAAGGCAGTGTTTGCATAATTGTTAGGTGGATGAACTATGGATGCATGCTTTCCTTTAACCCAATGTTGTCGGATAGCGATAATCAACTCAACCAATGTCATTCAAACAAATATAATTGCCTTTTTCTTCAAGCTAATCACAGATTCTGTGCATTCTCCCTGTGTTAAAAAAAGTTTAGGGCAGACTAGTTCTGTACTCTTTTTCTAACATATACATTGCTGCCTTCATTACTGCAATTATGCCCTCTCAAAGCGTTGTTTCTTCTGGCCCAGGTCAACGGCTTTGACAGTTTTTATGAAAGTTACATACTAAAGCATACACTAACATGACCATATTGTTTTATGCTTTGAAACATTATGGCAACAGCATATTTATCCATGACAGGCACTTTGCATAAGAATAGTATTCTTCTTCACAGAAAGAAAACGCTACCAAAGATGAATGGTTTTAACACTGAAGAATTCGAAAACAGCCATGCAGACGCACTCGTTATCTCATCACTGTAATTACTAAGCTGCATGATTTAGACAG
>CM054141.1:64920089-64935089 GCA_028751875.1 Rapana venosa
CTTCGAGTGTTCCCTGCAGTACTGTTTTGGGCAGAGTGTTGTGGCGGGTGACGTGGCCGAACCATGTCAGCTTTTTCTTCTTGACGATGGTGAGAAGGGGTTCCTGTAGACCTGCCAGCCGTGTTATTTGACTCTTGACAAATTCATTGGTCTTTCGTTCTCTCCAGGATATGCCCAGTAGTTTTCTATGGCATTTTGTTTCGAATGACTGGATTCGCTTTGCTGTTTCAGCAGTCAATGTCCAGGTTTCACTTCCGTACAGCAGGATCGACTGAATTAGGGCTTTGTAGAGCTTTAGTTTGATTGGGAAACTGATCTCTTTACTTTTCCATATGGTGGTGAGTTTTGTCATGGAAGATGTTGCCATGGCTATTCTGACTTTGATTTCTGTCGTCGATCGCCCGTCCTTTGTGAGTGTAGCGCCGAGGTATTTAAAAGCGTCTACCTCCTCCAGTTGTTGGCCGTTCATGTAAATTTTAGCGGTGGCATTGCTCGTGCTGTTCACAAGTACTTTACTTTTCTCCGACCTCACCTCCATCCCATATGCTCCAGCTCTGTTCTCAAGTCTGGTCGTAAGATCTTGCAGCTCTGTGTTACTTCCGCCCATGAGGTCAATGTCATCGGCAAACCGTAAGTTGTTGAGGGGTCTGCCGCCAATGGAGATGGTAGAGTGGAAGTCATGTAGGGTCTCTCTCATAATGTTTTCCAAGAACAGATTGAACAGGACTGGAGATAACAGGCATCCTTGTCGGACCCCAACTGTAGTTTTGAAGTAGTCTCCGAAAGAGAGAGAAACGCATACATACACACAAATAAACACAAACACAACAAAATACACAAACACAGACAATCAGACACAAATATAGACATGCACATAAAGACACGCACACACACACACACACGCGCGCGCGAGCGCGCGCGCGCGCACGCTCGCACGCACATACACACGCACGCGCACACACACACACACACACACGCACGCACACACAAAGAGAACCAACATTCTTCAAGAAACATCCTGAATTGGAATATCAGCGGTCTTTCCCCTTTAAAGTCCCTTTGTTTTACCAACTGCAGAGATAACCTCCTGTGTCTTAATTTGCCTTGTGTGTGTGACAGGATAAACTAACCTCATCCACTCGTGTCCTTAACGCGTTTTCGTCCGGACATCTGTCTTTTTCTGTATTATCAGCTATCTCCTTAGTCTGAATCATCCGTCTATCTGTTTCCCTGGACTTGTTTCTTTATCAGTCTTTCTTGTTATTACCTACTTACCAGCCTCGCCCTTTCTTCTCAGTTTGACAAAAAATCGAACTGAATGTCAAAGTCCTTCGGATGAGACTAAACCGAGGCCCTGTGTTTGAACGCATGCAGAACATCTTGCGTACACGTTAAATCCTGTTCCGCTTTTCGGAAGAGTAGGCCATTGTGTGCCGGTGGAAACAGATGACAAAATTTAGAAAACCGCAAACACACGGGGACTGGTTGTAAAAAAGCACATGGGTGCTTATTCCATCTGTCATTTAAAAAACAACATACTTCTTTCTTACTTGTAGTTCACAAACACAAACAAGCACACACACACACACACACACACACACACCACACACACACACACACACGCACGCGCGCGCGCGCGCGCGCACGCACACGTACACAACATACGCACACAAACACACCCACAAACACACCCACAAACACACCTACAGAAACACACACAAACGCACACACGCATTTACACACATGCAAATGTATACCTGTGTGTATTTGTGTGTGCGTGTGTGTGTGTGTGTGTGCGTGTCTGTCTGTATGTCTGTCTGTGTTTGCATGCACGAACACACAACCATTATGGAATACGTCCATGTTTAAGCCTCTGCCCCAGTTTGTAAGTGAACATGTGCCGCCATAGATGCACTATTATCTGCTTATACATAACCACTATCGTATGTGCACGTGTGTTAACGTGTGTGCTTGTGTGTATGTATGTGCGTGTGTGTATGTGCGTGTGTGTATGTGTGTGTGTGTGTGTGTGTATGAGAGAGAGAGAGAGAGAGAGAGAGAGAGAGAGAGAGAGAGAGAGAGAGAGAGAGAGAGAGAGAGAGAGAGAGAGAGAGAGAGAGAGAGAGAGAGAGAGAGAGAGAGCGAGTGCACGTGCGAGTTTGTGCACATTCCGGCAGCCACACGCAACCATCTCTTTTCTCCTCATGCTTTGAAGCAAAACGCTGTTACTAACAATTCCCAGCGGAAAACGACAAACGATCACATGCAAATGACGGTGTTACTTCTGAAGCGATCACCACACTCTTTCTCTTCCACCCTTTATCTGTACTCTTTTTTTCCCCACATTCATTGCTGTTATTCCTGTCCATCCCTCACATGTTGTTGCTATGGCAAACGCTTAATGTGATTATTCTCACGTCATTTGGAGTGGAACATATTGAACTGTCTGGAAACAAAAATGACAGTTTCTGCAGTTTACCGCGCGATTAATTCTGCTAATGGCTAAAGCCTGAAGTTAAGCAGGAACACTTAAGTGATGATGTGCTATTAAAGACGGGCTTATGCTAAAAATAAAAGAATGTATTGATGGCTATGAAAGGAAGCAGAGAAACACTTAAAACACACGTGCACACATACACACAAACAAATGCACACACACACAAATGCACACGCATACACTTGTACATAACATTATAAACACAGACCCAAACGTACGCTCATTCGCACGCCCGTACTCACACACGCACATAAACACAAACACACACACACACTCACATCACACACACAAACACACACACACACTCACGCACACACATACGCATGCCCACGCACACAAATGCACACGCATACACTTGCACATATCATTATAAACATAGACCCACACGTACGCTCATACGTACGCACGTACTCTCTCTGTCATGCACACACACACACGCACGCACGCACGCACGCACACACACACACTTACAAATGCACACGCATGCACTTGCGCATAACATAATAAACACAGACCCACAAAAACGTACATACGCTCATACGCAAGCACGGGCTCACACACGTACACATACACATATACACACACACACTTAAACACACACACAAACACACACGCAAACACAAATGCGCACGCATACACTTGCACATGACATTATAAACAAAGACCCACACGCACGTTCATACACACGCACGTACTCACACACGCACATACACATCACATATATCCCAAAACACACACACACACACAAACATACACAAACACACTTTAACACACACACAGACACACACACTTAAACCCACGCACACACACACACACACTTAAACACACGAACACACCAACACCACGCCGCCACACAACACACACACTTAAACACACAAACACACACTAACACAAACACACACACACACACACACACACACACATACACACCACACACACATCAGCAATGACAAGAGATACCAATCATTTTTTTCAGTTTTCACTTTTTCAGAAAGATATCACAGGTCTGGGGGGAAAAACCCTGTTCTAGGGCTGGGATGCCATTAGACCATGACATTGACTGGGAGGGAGGGAGGGAGTGTAAAGAACCTTCAGGGAGTTAGAGCAGGCAGTGGAGCATGCAGAGATCAAAGGCAGCTGTGGGGTTGTTGGGGTTTGCTGGGTGATGTCACAGTGTCAGCAGTGGATCCAGTTAGCCAACTCAGCTGCTGTTGGCATCTGTGCTTTGAAAAGTAATGTTAGGAGGTGGCCTGCTGCACGTAAGTACGCGGAAAAGGACAGACTACATAGACATCACACACTTGAGCGTGTGATCATGTGCGCAATCTGACAGGCTACATAGACATTCACATATTTCATTTATTTATTATTTATTTATTTATTTATTTATTTTATATTGAGGATAATGGAATAAACCCTTATGTGCTTTTTTACATCCAGCCCCCGTGTGTATGCAGTTTTGTAAATGTTGTCATCTGTTCCCACCAGCACACAATAGGCTACTCTTACGAAAAGTGGAACAGGATTTAACGCGTGCGCAAGATGTTTTGTGTACGATTGCACACGGGGCCTCGGTTTGTAGTCTCATCCGAAGGACGTTTTGGGGAGAGTGCAGTCTGCTCTGATGCTAACTCCAGGGGAAAATATCCCCTTGAATGGGAATCGAACCCGGGTTGTCAGATTGCGAGCGCAATGTTCTAACCACTAGGCTATCCCGTCCCCCTACTTGAGCGATTAGCATGTTCTTCAAACACGCGCATTCAATGCTCCATGACACTTGGTGAATAAGGAGCTATCGGTTTTTGCTGTCTTAGAAACCAAGTGCATTGCAGGTCTATCAGTACTCTGCTTTTTTCCTGAATACTTCTGTATATGGTCACTCTGTTGCTGTACATTTTCCAGCGTAGCACCCTTAGTTGATTAGAATATGTATTCTGTCATCGGCATAACACAAAGGTATAACTTTAATGCTATGGCGTACACCCGCGAAAGGGAGTGCTTTAACAAGTGTGCTTATGTATTCTGTTTGTGTCTGTTTGTGTATGTATGGGCATACACATGTCTTGGCAACCATTTTTCTCTCGTAACAAACTTGAAGAAGCATTCTAAATGGGTAATTGCAATTATGTATATGTAAACAGTGGTTTGATGATTATGACAACCATCTGTTTTCTTTGTTGTTGTTTTTTATTTTAGTTTCTCGGCTGGAGCCCCAAGGATCACCAGTAATAGTTTGCTATGGGACTGGTTTGGCCTTCCATAACGTCAGCCACACTCTGAGATGGGAAACTCCGGGGATGGGGTCTAAAAGTCATATCACAGTAGTGTGCGTGCGATCTCAAAAGTATCATCCATCCCTTCTGGTATGAACGCCCGACATTTCCGAAAGACAGAATTGGTTTTTTATGTGCGCAAAATGTTCCACGAGCGTTCGCATACGAGGCATTAGTTCATAGTCTCTTCTGAAGGACTTTCCTGAAGAGTGGAATCAGTACTGATGTCATTTCCCAGGGACAGATCCCCAAGAATGGGTGTCTCGGTGTTGGCTGAACCCTTGATTGATCCCGGGACATCACATTGACAGTGCAAAGCTCTCACCACTAAAACACGCCAGCCCCCATTTCGTTTTGATAACCATTTCTGCTTCGGCCCATCAATTATACTGTTTTGCCAGCTCAAGCACATTGTTTATTCAGGACAACCCCTTCGGCCAAAAATGATATTTACCAATCAAGAAAAGTGACAGCAGCAGCAATTTAGGGGTGGGGTGGGGGATCTGTTCTCCTAATGAAAATAGCCTGAAGTCAAGCACGGGAAGACGCGGTGACAATTTGCAAATACAGATGTTTTCAAGCTGAAAATGTTTGTTGAATGCTGAGAGTGGAGAGAGTGCAACATGCTATCTTTTTTGGTAGAAATCGCTTGTTTTGGATTTAAATAAAATATTTGTTATGTTTTTTTGTGTTTTTAACCTTGTGATTAACCAGTGAAGAGATATTTGACTATAAGTATGCGTGCACACTGACCAAGACATGTAATCAAAATACGTGGATGAAAAACCATCCTTGTTCAATGTTCATATTTGCTTTGTGACTGTGACAAAATAGTTTTTTCTAAACTTCGTAGTTTTTTTCTTCCAACAAAAACTAAATAAATATGCATATATTTACCAAAGATAACGTGCAATGATCCATACAAAAATATAAATAAAGAGACAAACAAACCAACAAGCAAGCAAATAAACATACAAACATGTTCAAAAACTTTAAGCATAATCATATTCTTTTTGAAAAGCATTACACATTATTTTCTTACTAACTTAAATCTTCTCAAATAAAATACAGAGGGAACGAACCTGTGACAGACAAGGCATGTGAACGATTTTTCACATGATTTTCAAACGTTTGAAAACGAGGAATAATAATACGTGTTTGTTCACCACATGATTTATATCATGTCCTTGTCTAGCACAGCACACTGTGACCTGACTGTCTATGTTGCCTACAAATCCACTCCAGCCCATTTCAGTTTCCAGAGCACAGGGATTTGTCACTGGCACACACGGGGCGACCTCAGCAGGAAGACGGGGGGGGGGGGGGGGGGGGGGGGGGTTACAGAGGTAGCATTTTAGTGTGCATTTCATTCGACTAATGGGTGTAAAGTAAAATATGACCGACAGCATGAACAAGGAACTCATAATAAATGGATGTATTTGACACGGAAAGTATTGCTGATATTGAGAATCACAACTCAAACAAATAGCAACACACACACATACACGCACGCACGCGCGAACGCACGCACGCACACACGCACGAACGCACGCACGCACACACGCACGAACGCACGCACGCACACACACACACACAAACACAGACTTGTGGATGATAAGAAGTAGTATAGCCTTTTGTAAATTATTAAGCAGTGTATGTGTGTGTGTGCGCACACACTTGTGCGAGCGTGCGTGCCTGTGTGTGTGTGTGTGTGTGTGTGTGTGTGTGCGTGTGTGCGCGCTTGTGCGAGCGTGCGTTCCTCTGTGTGTGTGTGTGTGTGTGTGTGTGTTTCTAAGTAATTTCGCCACTCATCCCTCTCCTAGTCGCTATTTCTGCCACCAGCATGCATTCTAATCCACATTTGCACTAACTCTGGAATTGTTAAGCAGCCAAGCGCCGTGGTGGAAAGCTTGGAAGGGGTGAGTGTGCAGACTATAGCGAAGAGTCTTCCAGTGAAAGGACACGGGGGAGTCCGCTTGAGCTTTGCTATGCATATGTGATGGACATGGACCTTAGACATAGAGTCATGCAAAATATGGGCTGTAGGATACAATTATTTATAAATTTATTTATGTTTGCATTAGAGAAAAGGAAAAAGCGTTCATAATATTATCTTTATTTGCTTAAAGTTGTCAGCAGCAATGTTTCTTGTTTCTGAAAATCTGTTTAAAAAGAACATGTTTGACTCGGTGAGTCTATTCTACATGCCCTACGTCTAGATGTTGTTGTTGTTGTGGTTTTTTTAAAACTTAAAGCAACATCATGTATCTGGGTAGCTTTTCGGTACGGTATTATAACTGCATAACATTGACAAGAAAGCTGCCCGTAATTTCAAATCAGTGAGAGAACTGCCCAAAGAAAAGTTCAGTTCCTTCTTCAAATCAATTTTACAATCTAGATGATAGGTATATTGGGAAAAAAATGGTGGTAATTGTAATAATACTTTGGGACAATGGGTAAACTTGCGTTTCAAACCAGATAAGTCTACACTGCCACATAAAAAAAATAAACATGGTAATCAACTTTCAGATATATCTTCTTACATTCAGAATTAAGAATATATGATTAAAAAAACATCCAGCACGACAGAGTCACTTTTGATCTGGCTTCTGTTCTGTGGGGAAAAAATAATTCGACACGATCACCTTGTAAGGAATCCTCCAAAAGTATTTTGAAAAAAAAATCACACATTGCGTTCTGCTTTCTATGAAACCGCAACCTTGTCAATAGAAAACGGTCTGCCACTTTTAAAATATAGATATTTTGAATAGAGAGAAAAGAACAAAATTAACAAAGGGGTTAAACATCTAGGTGTCCTTTAAACAAGCCTTGAACAGAGTAGCCACTAACAAAAAGACATACATGCCAGGCCTTTGACACGTAAAAGATGCAACACTACTTCCAAGTAGAACACGACATGTTGCTAGTGAACATCGACTGTGGCGTTCCTTCACTGTAGCCTCCTGTGTTGACCTTACAGCCACCTCACTTGAACACCTCTGTCACCTTTGTTATCCACTAAGAACAAAGCCACAGCTAGGACCCCTCAAAAGAAGAGGACAAACATCCATTTACTGACAATTTGCTAAGTTCAGCAAATGCTTGTTACTACTTCGATTCTCTGATTGTCCTGACATCTACTCTATGTTTCTTTCTTGCCTCATCTACTGCCTCGGTTAGTGCTGCTGTTGCCGCACTGCTCATCCCCCCTCCCCTCTTCAGTTATACCTAGGTCTGCTGTGGTCATTCCCAGGATCAGAAGTCCACGTGAAGTTCTTCACTGTTAAACTACCGCGAGAAAACCAAGCAGGGTGGTCTTGCAATGCTTCTTGGTCACTTAAGGGGTACTCTGTGCTGCTGATTCTGACCTAGCGTATGCAGTATACAAGCTGGTAAAGGCCCACATGGTGATTCTGAAACCTAGAGACGGAGCAGGACTGACTGGAAGACCCACCTTGACTGCCACAGCATTTTGGTGACGACCTTCTATGAGCCGTGCTACGCCAAAGGCTTTGACACCAACTCGCCACAGACACACAGAGGTATACACAACCAAGCCCCACATTACCGTGAAGCCAGAACAGATGAAGCCCCAGAATATCTTGTAATACACTAATCAATGATGGCCAAAATGAAGTAATGATAATACTGTGGAAGTGCCCAAAGTGTGAGGTTACTCTACAGGGCTCTACTTTATGCTTTCCATTATAATCTAACCCTGTACCAATCGGAACCAAGACATTCAGACATCAGCAGAGTAGCTCCACTCATTCACCCGCACGAATAGCTCTCACCTCCATTTAAGCCCACCCTCCCATCTACAAACTGCCATCCGTAACCAAACGCCACCCACTCCCACCTTTTCTCCCAACCCACCCCACCCCACCCCCCCCCCCCTCCCCCCAAACCCCCCCCCCCCCCCACCCCCCCCCCCCCCCCCCCCACCCCCCCCCCACCCACCCCAACCCCCCCGCCGCCCCCCCCCCCCCCCCCCCCCCCCCCCCCCCCCCCCCCCCCCCCCCCCCCCCCCCCCCTCTACGTTAACACCTGCAGCTTCCCGTTCTCCATCATTGTGACAGCGTGAACAGGAGAGGCCGCCTTCTCTTATAATCCACCTTGCTGTGAACACAGCGTGATCAGGAACAGGACAGCGGCCGTCAGTCACTGTGGGATTGCTTTGCCTGCAGAGATCTGGTCATGAAACTGTGGAATGGAGACCCGGTGTCAGAGAAACCGCTAATGATGTTGATGGCAACAAAGCGCTTAAGGAACGTAAAGCAAGCAGCACTGCACGTGGAGATCAAATGAAAGACAGGAGAACAGATGCGTGGTGTTATTTGAAGCCTGCATCTGCTCTTAGACTTGTGACGTCTACAGAGATGTATTCATAGGGAAAATATGCCAATCACATCAGTTAACAGAAATTCCAAAGAGAACAAGTATTATGTGTGATAAAAATGACTATGTAAAGATATTTTGTCATAACAAAGCCCTGAGATTTAGAGAAACTACTTAAAAGAACATAAAAACACCAGCCATAAGCAATGACCATTTCCGATAAAACACAATTTCGTCTACAGCATACTCATTTCGATCTTCTTCATCAAAACACATTTACTCACCTACTTTCTTTCCACCTTATTGTTTAGCTTTCTCTCTAGCTTTACTCTTGATCTCTATTCTCTATATCAAAATGACCAGCGCAGACACACACTTTGTTCTGCTATGAACGCCATATTCCCACAGCAGAAAACCACAGGGATTTCAGGGGAAAGGACCGCTGTCATGTGGTAGGATGGAATAAGCACTGCTAACAAAGAGGAAGAGGTCTTAGGAAAGGACAGCCGCTAAGACCACATGGAAAGAACATGAAACAACATTGGTTTATATGGAGAACAACACTATTCAAAGAATTACTGGAAGCGATGAGGCTTACCCAGATCAAAGGAAGGCTTAGGTTAGGCTTTGATATATGTCATCTTGTAATCACTACATCCATATTACTGTCGGCACCGTGTGAAGGAGATATAATGCTTTGTGAAGCGCGTTGCTCTTTGGAATTAGGGGTATTATTCCAGCCTCTGCATAGCTGAAAATGGCGTGGAGGATGATATTAAATTCCTGAGCAGTCGTAAAGCTGGAGATCTCAGAGCCGAGTAGTGAAGAAGAAGTGAAAACCATTCCGGCAGATCAAAGCTGGAATTCTGTGCTGAGAGAGAGAGAGGAGAGAGAGAGGAGAGAGAGAGAGAGAGAGAGAGAAGGAGAGAATGAGAATGAGATGAGAGAGACAGATACAGAGACAGAGAGACACACAGACAGACAGAGAGAGCGACACAGAGAGAGAGGGGGGATACTACAAGTAGCAGACCCTCAAGTAGAGACTACTGTTTTCTACATTAAAATAATAAAACAAGCTTAATACTGATAATAATGAATGTAATTTATATAGCGCTATGTCTTGCAAAAACAAATCAAAGCGTTTGCATACAACACACCCATGCACATACAACCAATACCAGTTAACAGACTTCACAAATTCAAATGCACACACACTCACACACACACACACACACACACACACACTCTCTCTCTCTCTCTCACACACACACACACACACACACACACACACACACACACACACACACACATACACACACACACACACACACACAGAGGTAATACACTTTGGCAGGGTGGTGGGGATTTCCCCCGCTGAAGGCAGGGACAAATTTGAGATGAAACAGGAGGGAAAAATCTTAGGTTTGGAATAAATATATCTTGAGGCTGGATTTATGTGTCATAAGTAGGCTTTTTGCAAAGGGAGAGGGGGAGGTCAGTGCAGATCGATGGACCAGTGCAGTAACAGAGAAAGAGCCACGGCCAACAGTGGATTGGTTGAATCTCGGTATTCGTAAGCATAGGGTATTATACAGCAGAGCGGAGGGACGAAAAGGAGTGTACAGGTGAAGACAGTCACAGACTTAACACACTACACAACAATCCTACTCTCTATGTTTGCTGCTGTGTCACTCCTACTTCACTCGGGTTTTCTAGAGTGCACCGATGTCAAGCTGGCACGCACATTGTAGCTGAAACCAGAGGCCAGAGGGGTATTCGTATAGCAGGAGTAAGTGAAGGTGTAGTGTCAGTGCTGATGAGAGTATGGCGACGCGCGGTCAGAAATCTGAATAGAAGAAGCATTACAAACGGATGTGCTGATTCGTAAGATAACAGTAACAATGAACAACACAGCGCTTTCGATCATTTGCAAGCCTCCCCCTTCAACAAATAAAAACAAAAACAAAACAAACAAACAACGGTACAACAAAAAAGCACCCCCCCCCCTCCCCCCAACAACAACCTAGATTAGGATTATGAAGGTCGTTTAACATTCTGTGCACTCACGAAAGCGTGTATGCACGTGTATGTGTGTGTGTGTGTGCGCGCGCGCGTGCCAGCGTGTGCGTGCGCGCGTGGTGTGTGTCCCTAGGTAGTTTACCTCTTCACCCCTTCCCTACACTTTGTTTCAGCCATCAAGTAGCGTTCAACTCCACATGAACATTACCTGCTGAATTATTAAGCGGACATGCCAGGCAATAGGGGGCCGGGGTGAAGCTCCAATTTATCCTCTTCCAGTGGAGAGGACATGAGGGAATGCACACAGATTTACTAGGCATATTTGACGGACACGGATATTGGACTGGGAAATCTGTGAACAATGTGGCCGGTGAGCTGACAAAATGTGCCCATCTTTGCATAGCAGAACAGATTGATGCTTATAGCCTGATCCTTATCTGTCCCTACCTAGTCTTTGAAGCAAAGTCTGGGCTAGTTTATGTCTGCGATTTTGAGAGCGCTTCTGTCTAAGCATGTTGTTGTGTATGCACATTACTTCAAAAATAGTGTTAATAGAAAGTAACACCATCTAGTTCATTATATTTCTACACTTGCTTTAAAAGCCTAAAGGACTGACATACAAAGAGTTGTCAACTCATTTAAAAAGTAACGAGCATTTTCTCAATAGGGAAATTGATTTTTTTTCGAAAACTCAAAACGTAGAAGCAGGTGATGCCTAAATACATAAAAACACTAACATTTCTAACAATCTTAAGCACACACAAAAAATAGAGCAATTTTTTTGATGTTCGAAATTGTTCAGAACTATCTACACATAATACAAACCATTTGGATAACGCACATGAATCGTCGTTATTGTTGTTGCTGTTGCTATTATCGTTGGGAGATCCCAAGTTTAACATCCCAGGGGCTACTCAGGCAATACACTCTGTATCACTCATCTTACACAGAAATCACAGTGAAACAGAAAGTATACACTAGCTGACAAGTTTCCGTGTATGTCAGTTTGAAAGCACGCCAACGTATATGCATCCAAGGCATGTTTCTTCAGGAGAACGTCAGTCGTGATCTTCCATAGACCTTTGCAGCTGCTGTGTAGCTACACTACTTGAGTGTGTGTGTCCATCTCCGTGTTCTTGATCCATCTGCTGACAGCGACGCTTAGAGTGCTCTCCGATAAAACACACAGCCCCACATGTCTACAGATCATCAGCGACAGTGATCGCCGCCATCAGTTAGGGTGAACATGGATTCTGCTGATGGGGCGCACAGTTGTTTGGGACAACATCCTTTCTTAGGGACTGTACTGACAACAACAACAAAATAAAAAAAAAATATGATGGATGAACACTTGTTTGAGAGACAAAGCAAGCACTAAAGCTTGTGAGATCAGAGGAATAAATACGTTGAGGTGTACTGTTTGATGCACATCAGTTTATCAGTAGCGGTGCTAGAAGCGTACTTGTTTGTCGCAGTCTACAGGTGTCTCCACACACATGATTTAATGATAGGTGGATAAACGGTAGACATTGACAGTAATCTTGGAGATTAAAGACATTATTTACATTAAAAATGATGGTGAAGAAATAGTAGAGAGATTCAAGGAAAACGCTTGGGTAGAAGAAAAGGAGTGAAACACACAAGCAACCGTGCGCGCGCGTGCACACATAATATTTTATACAGACATATTTTGGGGAGAAGAGAGAGAGAGAGTGAGATAGAAACAGAGAGAGACTCAGACAGACATACAGACATACACATAAAGACACAGAAACACATAAAGGCAACGACAATAAACCAGAACGAAACAAAAAAGTTGATGGATGCAGACATATAGATTCAGAAATACAAAATGACAGCCCAACATCAGTACCCCTTCCTGCCAAATCCCCCATCTTAACTCTATCTATACTAAGGAATACCATCTGACTATGACACTCACAAATAGCAACCTTCGAAACACGGCGGACGCGAACCTGTTAATAAATACTTTAAACAACGTAGGTCGTAGTTGATCCCCACTGACAAACATGTCTTTCAGGGCACATTGTATTCCTCTGCCTTGCGGCCATTCTGCATCAGTACCTCTGTCTCCACGTTCTCCATCACTGTGACAGTCTGATCTCCAGAGACCCTGTCTTCATACAACATTCACATCCCCACGACCAACATATCCGTGTTTAGAGAGGAGATGGGTAGCAGCTATCATTTAGAGGGAACACACACCTTCCAGAGAGATTCGGTGAAGAGACTGTGGAATGGAGACAGCATGTTAGAGAACATAGCGATGGTTTTGGTGACGGCAGGGAAACGCTCTTCGGGGATTTCAAGCAAGAACTGACTCATGCAAAAATCAAATGAAAGAAGGGGAGATGTGTGGTGCTGTTGAAAGCATAGCCGTGTTAGACATATGACACCCAAGTGATATCAATTTAGGGACATTAATATAGCCATTATATGGTTAAAAAATGAGGAAGTGTGTGCGAGCTTTGGAAGTGTTTAAAAATAAATACCAAAAAATGGTAGAGATAAAACACAACACTCTCTCACACATCCCTGAGCTTTGAAAAACCACTGAAAAAGATTACCAAGGGTCGATAGCCATTATGTTTCAGACACTTCTTCGCCGTTTCTACCTAGCACATTGCATTTTGCAAATGCATATCCACTGTAACCTTGGGAGTAAAACATGTTCAGGATTTTTTTACACCCATATCCAACTGTCATCAATATTTTTTTCTGCTGCTCTATATTTCACCTTTTTGATCACAGGGAAAACAAGCATTTTGTTCTGCTATGTCCCCCGTCCTTGGCTTGTGCACTTACGGTTCACCAAAGGTGAGCTTTTTCGCATGCAGCCATTTGTATCTATCATTAAGGTAGCCGATTTCCGACTTCGGGGATGATATCTAAACAGGACACCAATGTGCATGGGGTTTTGTTTTTTCATCGGTTCCTACCAGCACACAATGCCCGAATCGTCCAAAAGGTGGACACGGGGTTTTAACATGTGAGTAAGATGTGCTCGATGTATAGCCTCATCCGAAAGACTTTTAGCGAGAGTGTAGTCAGCACTGACGTTCTCTCCAGGCAAAATCCCATACATCGAGTTCCTCCGTGATAGTTCGATCACTAGGCTCTCCCCCCCCCCCCCCCCCCCCCGCCCTCACCGAGTTTTGTCATAAATTCCATAGGTTCACAAAAAAGGGACTGATTTAAAACCAAATGACATCAGACCTCTCGACCTCCGGATCTACTAGCCATGGGTTTGAATCTCAACACGAAAAGTCTGCTGAATTAAGGCTGGGAACTTTTACGCTCCCTCGATTCAACCTCAAGGGCAAGACCTGTCAATTCCTTTATTCTCTGTGTGTCTACACGCATGCAGAAGATCAATTATGCGGGCTGAGTATCGCTTCATTCATGTCAGCGTTCAGCGGATAATAATAATAATAATAATAATAATAATAATAATAATAATAATAATAATAATAATAATAATAATAATAATAATAATAATAATAATAATAATAATAATACATAATATATTATGACTACTACTACTACTACTACTACTACTACTACTACTACTACTAATGTATGGAATTTATATAGCGCTGAATCTTGTAAAGCAACAAATCAAAGCGCTCAGATGACTGACAGAGTTATGCTATACCCAGCATGCACACACTACCTGGAGAAGAATAGACTCCGCCATGTTCAACTTGATCAAAAGAGACATGGCCTGAAAAAGCTAATTGCTATGTCTTGACTCCAAAAAAAAGTATCAAGGGAAAAGAGAAGAGAAGAGAAAAGAAGAGAAGAGAAGAGAAAAGAAAAGAAAATATCGGCGAAGAGATAGACACACAGCAC
>CM054141.1:64942589-64947589 GCA_028751875.1 Rapana venosa
GGAGAGAGAGAGAGAGAGAGAGAGAGAGAGAGAGAGAGAGAGAGAGAGAGAGAGAGAGAGAGAGAGATGCACACTCACATACACACACTCACACTTACACACACATACACACACACACACTCCACACACTCACGCATACACACACACACGCACGCACACACACACACACACACACGCACGCACGCACGCATACACGAGTGTGTGTGTGTATTTATGTGTATGTAGTATGTGTGTCTGGGAAGCACACACAAAAAACACATACGCTCAAGAAAACAAATATTTATGTATGCTGTCATTTTTTCCGTGCACTTCATTGCAGGCCTCCTCTTAACAGCAATGTCCAAAGCAGAGATGCCCACAGCAGCTGAGTTGGCTAACTGGATCCTCTGCTGACACTGTGACATCAACCAGCAAACCCAACAACACCACAGCTGCCTTTGGTCTCTGCATACTCCGCTGCCAGTCAATATCATGGTCTATGGCGTCCCATCCCTGGAGTAGGCTTTCTTTCCCAGAGAGAAGGAGAGGGAGAGAGAGAGAGAGAGAGAGAGAGGAGAGAGAGAGAGAGAGAGAGAGAGAGAGAGAGGAGAGAGAGAGAGAGAGAGAGAGAGAGAGAGAGAAGAGAGAGACAGACAGACAGACAACACACACACACACACACACACACATACACAAACAAACACAGATAGACAGGCAGGCAGGCAGGCAGGCAGGCAGGCAGACAGACAGACAGACAGATAGACAAACGGGCAGACGGACTTATACAGAGATAGGGATATAGACATAGAACAAGAGACATCGAGACTGACCAAAAGAAAGAAAACAAACAACCGAGAGCCGATTTTTTGCGCAGATCAGTTTTCGAATCACCAACACGGATTCACATAGTTTCACTATTAGTTTTGACCAATTAATTAACTGGTTGATTGATTTGTTGAATTATTAATCTATTGGTTTATCAATTGATACGTTTATTGGATTCAGATCAAGAAGATGTTGCTCTGTGCAATATTTTATGTTTTTCAAATATGCCCACACCAATGTACTCCATATAATTCTATCAAAACTGCTATCTACATATTGTCTCCCCTGTCCTCTGAACGTGGCCACCTTTGCTGCTGTCGTGCTTAAATCGTTCGTTTTCGTTAGACACCAATCTGTCTGGAGCGTTGGCAATATGTCAGAACACAGGCTATCAGCGTACATGGGGGTTGTTTGCTGTGTTATTGTTGTTGTTGTTGCTTGGTTTGTACATGGATCTTAAGAATACATCAACACATATCATGCAATATTCAGACTCGTTGACAGCGTGTCCTTGGAGTAATTGAATGTTTATTTTGTTGATCGTCTGACAAATGTATGAAAGCTTACATACTGTTTTACGATGTGTTTCTCTACCTTCTGTCAGAAATGTTTGGAAGTGCATGCTGTTTTGTGTTGATGTTTTTAAAAAAAAAATTGAATATTCTCACTTTTTTCAGATTAGGGCAAGGGCCAAACCATCACAAAATGGGAAGGTTAGGAGGTATGACAATATAAGTTGACATAGCTGTTTTTTCTTTGCCTCAATGTGCATAGTTATGTCATAATTTTGAGTGTTGATATGAAAGTGGTAGTTGTTTGAACCATTATAAATTCATTTAGAGTTTGTGTTATATAGAATAGCAAATGTCCTTGGTTTTTTTATGTTTCTCTGTGTGAGTTTGTGTATCGGGTACCGCTCACTATTCTGGTTTTGATTATTGTTTGTGGAGATCCCAGTTTCCCATTCTTGCTTTTTTATTTGTTCATGTTCATCTTGTTCCTCTTTATTATTATTGCATACTTTATTATAATTATCATCGTTACCATTGTCATCATCACCATATTTTTCATTATTATTATTATTATTGTGGTTATTATTACTATTATTATTATTATTGTTATTATGACGCCTGTTCCTGTCAACAGATAAACAAAGAGAGACAGATGCAGAGAGCCATTAATGCCATTGATGCTGCCGCTGAAGACGACGACAACGACGATGAAGATAATGATTTTCCCTCTCTCTCTCTCTCTCTCTCTCTCTCTCTCTCTCTCTCTCTCTCTCTCTCTCTCTCTCTCTTTTCTCAAAAAAATACACACACCATGCCTGTTCCTGTCCCTAGGTCTTTATTTTATCCCTTTGTTGCCACCTCCGACCCCCCACCCCCACCCCCATCTCCTCACCGCCCCTCCGCATACTACCTGTCTGTAGCAAAAAGTAGAACGTGGCATGGAATGGTTCATCTGCCTGCCATTATGGCTCAGACTACTATCCCTCTCCCGTGTGTGTGTGTGCATGTGTGTGTATGTATGTGTGTGTATGTATGTGTGTGTATGTGTGTGTATGTGTGTGTATGTGTGTGTATGTGTGTGTATGTGTGTATGTGTGTGTATGTGTGTATGTGTGTGTATGTGTGTGTGTGTGTGTGTGTATGTGTGTGTATGTGTGTATGCGTGTGTGCATGGGTGTGTGTATGTATGTGTATGGGTGTGTGTGTATGTGTGTGTATGTGTGTGTATGTGTGTGTATGTGTATGTTTGTTGTTGCTTCGATTTTACGTCTGTTCACTCAAAGTGATATTAGACGATGGGAACGGGAGGGGAGGGGACATTGATGTTGATGGTTGTGTGCTGTGAAATTGGTATCTGTTGCTAAAATATCCTAGGCAGTATACAGAAAAAGGCTAAGCAATGATAACAACAAATAAATACATAAGAAATGCTAATGCGACTTATAACTATAACAAATGTCCTATAGGACTGTTCATTAAAGATTTTGTTATACGAAATGCCAAATCAATATTTTTGAATATCTTATCCAAGGACTTTTCAGAAAAAGAAGGTAATAATGGTTTTAGACTCTTACATTCAAAAATTATAAAAATGCTAGTAATTTTCTCACCACACAAACATTTTATATTTGTACTATATTTAGTGATAAAAGCAATCAGTTTTATTCTAAAGAAAAAAGCGCTAACCCTTCTTGCCATGAACAAACTTGTGTAGGTTTCAGAGTGATCAATATTCCTAAAAACAGGGATAGTGATTAAAGATCTGTCTGAAAGGTGCTCATTTTGATGACAAGCTTCTTTAGCCCTGCTCCACGATGCCTCTTCTAGTAAATGATAGCCCTCTTGTAAAGATAATGGAACATGTAGTTCTACAGAATCCTCTCCATGCCTTGCACCTCTCTTCGCAGCTCTGTCAGCCCACTCATTTGGCAAGAACCCCACATGCGAAGGTACCCAACAAAAGGTGACACAAATACCCCTTAAAGCTAAAACATATATGGCATGATTGATCTCTAGTACAACTGTAGACATTTTCTTAGAACTTGTGGATTTTAATGCATAGAGTACCGATTTCGAATCAACGCATAGTAAAGTTTGAAATACATTCACCGGAAGATCAAGAATATAATTAAGAGCCATTAAAAATGCTATTAGCTCAGCTATGAATATCGAATGGTGTTTACCAGCATAATAACATTTTTCTATTTTAAGCGATGGTATTACAAAAGCTGAACCTGTTTCTTGATCATCTAGATGTGGACCATCTGTAAATACCTTTAAATGATGAGAATATTTATGATGAATATGAGATCGAACTTTGGAGATCACAATATTTTGATTTTCACTCTTTGCCATATTAATGTTCACTGTTCACTGTTCACTGGTCCCGTAACCCGCCAGGGTCGTGGGGGCGCTGCATGGTGGACGAACGGTGGACCAGCTGGCTCCACTTAGCGCGGTCGTGGGCAAGTGCCTGGGTGACACTGAAGTCCTCCCCTGTCCAATCACGGATGTCGTCGGCCCACTTTCTCCTCTGTCTGCCCCGTCTTCTCTTCCCCTGGACTGTTCCTTGCAGGATGGTCTTTGCAAGTCCTTCTGAGCGTGTTACGTGCCCATACCATCTGAGTTTCCTCTTTTTCGCTGTGGTCAGTAGGTCTTTATAGTCCCGCACCTGTTGAGTGATCATTCTGCGGACTTCATTGTTGGTGACATGGTCCTTGTATGAGATGCCAAGGAGCCTTCTGAGGCATCTCATTTCTACTGCTTGGATCCTCCTTTGTAGGTCTGCGTTTAATGTCCATGCCTCACATGCGTAAAGCATGATTGAGGTGACTAGCGCGTTTAGTAACTTTACCTTGGTTCCGAGAGGGATGTTTCTGTCTCTCCATATGGTCTTCAGTCTTGCCATTGCTGCTGCTGTTTGTGCCGCTCTTGCCAGGATTTCGGTCTTCGATCCCTCCTCACTTATGATGGCTCCAAGGTACTTGAAATGGTCAACTGTCTCCAGTTCTTTTCCGCTGAGAGTGATCTTGGTGGTGATTGGCTGGGCACTGTTTGTCATGAGCTTGGTTTTCTCGGCACTGATTTCCATGCCGTATTGTGAGGATATTTCGTCCAGTTTCTTCACTAGGTTGGCCAGTTCCTCTTCATTTCCTGCCAGACCGTCAATGTCATCGGCAAACCTGAGGTTGGTGATTGTTCGCCCTCCAATGCTGACTGTTCCTGTGTGGTCTTCCAAGGCGTCAGTCATGATGCGTTCGAGGAAAATGTTAAATAGTGTCGGCGACAGCAGACATCCCTGTCGGACCCCAACTGAGGTACGGAACCATTCCCCTACCGTGCCCTGTACGAGTACTGCACTGGTGGCCTCACGCTACATGGAACGGACAACATATTAATGTACTCTATGTCAAAATTTGCTTTGTTCATTTCCCATGAAGGATAAGGTAGAACTTTAGTTTGTGTGTCCATGGTATGTTGATTGATTCCAGACTTTTCAAAAAGGTCTGAAACATACGTACCAATTGGCCTTAAAGAAGATATTTGTTTTGCTCTTTTTGGAAAAATGATTTCTGATTTTATTTTTACTTCGTCTGAAGTAAAAAAAATTGTGGTTTTGCTTTTGAGTACATATTTTGCACATGCCAATTGTCGGTATTCATCTAGGGGCAATTCTCCAATTTC
>CM054141.1:64950089-64960089 GCA_028751875.1 Rapana venosa
CATTTGCGCTTACACAATATTTTCTTTTTTCGTTGCAAAAAGTTACTTTGCTTTTATAGCCCCACACTCTCTCAAAATTTTTTAAACATTCAACAACAACAACAAATGTTATTTCCGTTTTCAGGCAACTTCAGAAAAAAAATCAATCTCTCAAATCGTGTTTTCGTATTCTTTTTTTTCTAAACACCATCTCTACAACAACAACAACAACAGCAACAACAAATGCTAATCAGTTTTCAAATCCCCTTGATGGAAAATTATCATGTGTGTATTTGTTGCCAACATCAAACAAAGCCAACGTCCTTGGAGAGAAAGAGAAAGAAAGAAAGAAAAGAAAGAAAGAAAGAAGAGAGAGAGAGAGAGAGAGAGAGAGAGAGAGAGAGAGAGAGAGAGAGAGAGAGAGAGAGAGAGAGAGAGAGAGAAATAGAGAGAGAGTGAAAGAGAGAGAGAAGTTAATATTTGTATTTATTTTTTATTTATTTACTTTGTTCTTTTATATCGAGGATAATGAAATAAGCACGTATGTGCTTTTTTTTACATCCAGTCCTCGTGTGTATGCGGATTTGTGAATTCTGTCATCTGTTCCCACCGGCACACAATGGCCTACTCTTACGAAAAGCGGAGCAGGATTTAACGTAATCGCAACATGTTCTGCGTGCGTTCGCACACGGGACCTCGGTTTATAGTCTCATCCGAAGGACTTTTGGGGAGAAAGAAAGAAAGAAAGAAAGAAAGAAAGAGAGAGAGAGAGAGAGAGAGAGAGAGAGAGAGAGAGAGAGAGAGAGAGAGAGAGAGAGAGAGAGAGAGAGAGAGAAATAGAGAACTCGAACTCGAATATTTTAATGAGGGTAATTGGGTAAGCCAGAGACTTCTTTACACCATGCCCTCATGGAGAAAAAAGTGAAACAAACATGAACCAATGAATTAATAAACAAGATAATATCAAATAGCAATGAAATGAATTCTCAAAATGTCACTTAATTATTAAAAAAATCAAGAAATCAACGAAAGACAACAAAAGTTAACCAATGGTTAAGAGAGAGAGAGAGAGAGAGAGAGAGAGAGAGAGAGAGAGAGAGAGAGAGAGAGAGGAGAGAGAGAGAAAGAGAGAGAGAGAGAGAGAGAGAGAGAGAGAGAGAGAACTCTGAACTCTGAACTCTGAAATGGTTTAATGGTACATCGGCCTTAGGCCACAATACACCAAATGAGGGGGGGGGGGGGGTGAAGGCATGAAACAAACATAGGAAACATTTCAAACATATTACTGTCAATCATAAATTTACTCTCATTTATACTCACATTTCTAAGTCTCCCCATGTGGGACAGTTTATCTTAATATTCATGATGCTATTCACCACATTCATAAAGACTTCAAATCATCATAAACTATGAGGGTTAAGTCCCCGTTTCATATGACACATCATCTTCTCCTCAAACAACGTTACAAGCTTATACTCCCATAAACTAGGTGGATACTCTATACCTTTTTTAAACAACATCTTTATACTGAGCAATAACAACATGATATCATCATTGTTATCGTAATTGTAACCCAACTAGTTTAACTCATAAAAGACACATCACAGAGAGAGAGGAGAGAGAAGAGAGAGAGAGAGAGAGAGAGAGAGAGAGAGAGAGAGAGAGAGAGAGAGAGTGAAAGAAAGAGAGAGAGAAAGAGAGAAAGAGAGAGAGAGAGAATAGAGAGCGAGAGAAACAGAGAACGAGAACGAGAGAAAAGAGAGAGAGAAAGAGAGAGAGAGAGAGAGAGAGAGAGAGAGAGAGAGAGAGAGAGAGGAGAGAGAGAGAGAAGAGAGAGAGAGAGAGAGAAAGAGAGAGAAAGAAAAAGACATGAGAAAGAGAGAGGGAGAGAGAGAGAGAGAGAAAAGAGAGAGAGAGAGAGAGAGAGAGAGAGAAAGGAAAAGAGAGAGAAAGACAGAGAGACAGGCCTACAACGAGAATGGTTGATAGACAAATAGACGAATAGTGAACGCAGCACACATCCACACACACACACACACACACACACACACACAACACACACACACACACGCAAACACACACACACACACGCAAACACACACACACACACACACACACACACACACACACACACACACACACACAGCACAGACACACACACACACACACACACACACAAATACACACACGCACACACACACACACACACACACACACACACACACACACACACACACACACATAGAGAGATTTGCACCTAAACCATATTTTCTCTACTTGATTCAAAATGAACTTCGAATTCATACCCCACTGTCCCTCACAAAAGGAACATAAAATAACAGATAATTCTGTTTTTATAGGCGTTATCAGCAAAAAATCTCCCATCAAGTGCCTTAGTTTTCATTTTGTAAACATCATCTCCTAAATACAAAGAAAAGTGTTATCCCTTTTCTAAATCCCCTGTTGGCAAACGTCATATGAACATGTATTGCTAACATCAGACACAGCCAAGGTCCCGAGAGAGAGAGAGAGAGAGAGAGAGAGAGAGAGAGAGAGAGAGAGAGAGAGAGAGAGAGAGAGAGAGAGAGAGAGAGAGAGAGAAAGAGAGAGAGAGAGAGAGAGAGAGAGAGAGAGAGAGAGAGAGAGAGAGAGAGAGAGGGAGAAGAGAGGAGAGAGAGAGAGAAAGAGAGAGAGAGTGAGAGAGAGAGAGAGTGGGGGGGGGGGGGGGGGCAAGCAGACAGCTGCACAGAACTGTCATCAATTCAGTGTTTGATAGAGCAAGGCTGGAATTACACTGGGGAAAACAACAGTCTGAACGATAAAACTGAACATACAGTTATCAGATGTGTATAGACAGATCACCGAACACGTCAGGTTGGAAGAGAAAATGAAGATTTTTAGAGATAAACTACCCGTGTGTCGGCCATTTAGCCAGATATACAGACAGGCAGACAAGCGGACAGGCAGACAAGCAGACAGGCAGACAGACCTACCAAGAGAATGGTTAACAGAAAATGTGTAAATAGAGAGCACAACACACGCATACACGCACACACACACACATGCACACACACACACACACCACACACACCACACACAAACACACAGACGCATTTGCGCTTACACAGTATTGTCTCTTTTTTTCAAAAGGCTCTTTGTATTTACACCCTCTCCAATAAAGACAGAAAAAAAGTTCATCTGTGTTTAGGAGACATCATCAAAATCTCCCATGTCGTGCTTTCATATTAATTTTGTATATGAAACAAGGAAAAGTGTTATCAGTTTTCAAACACCTTGTTGGCAAATGTCATGTGAACACTTTTGCCAACAGCAAACAAAGCCAACGTCCTGAAAAGAGAGAGAGGAGAGAGAGAGAGAGAGAGAGAGAGAGAGAGGAGGGCTGTACATGACTGTCATCAGTGTTGTGTTTGACAGAGCAAGGCTGAAATTACACATGGAAAAATCAACAGACCGAATTATAAAGTTCAACACAAAGTTATCAAATATGTATAGATGGATCAAACGAACATAGCAGGTTACAAGAAGAGACAATGGAGATATTAAAAGATAGGGGAGCAGTGTGCTGGCCATTCGGACAGAAAAAAACCCAGACAGACAGACAGACGAAGAGAATGCCCAAAAGACAAGCGAACAGATAGGAAAACTTGATAGGTACAGATAAATGGATACAGACGTAACTGGATAGACAAATTCTCCCGTGGGAATGTCAGGGGCCCTCTCAGTATAAACAACATCCCCACCCTCTGGAAGCTGTGTGCTAGAAACGTCCTTCTTTCTATAACTCTCTTTGTTTCTGGTGTTCTCCTCATCTCTGTGTCATCTCCCTCTCATGCTGATTTTCTACCTACCCAGCCTATTCTTCTGTCTTTTTTTTTATACCAATCTTAATTGTTTTTACTTATACAATTTCTGATGAGCTGCCCTAAAGTTGGACATTGTTGGCTGAGGCCAGCAGGCAAAACTCCTGCAGAGTTACAAGCACAGAAGACCAGTCACAACTCAGCCTACCTTAAATGGCAATGGAATGCAGAAGAAGAATGATATACAGGTGCAAACAAACAGCCAACAATAAAACCCTTGTCATTACATGAACCTTTGTAAACAATGAAGCTAGTAAGGACTTATTTATCAAGGAGTAGCTAAAATACAATGACCTATCAAACGGTCAACACTAACAACAAGCCTGACAATGCAGGAAAGCTAGTTACTTATTCCCGAATCAACAAGCTGAACAGAGTTAATAGTTTCTCATTAAATAATCAATAATATCAAAACTCCCTACAAGTAACATCCTACTATTTTAAGAGATCAATAAATAAATCATACCAACAATATTAACGGACCTAAGAGGACTTTAAAACTGTTCAAATTGGACAACACAGCGTCATAGTTTTCCTTCATTTCTACTTCTACCACCTCCTACAAAAATGGTTGGTGTTGATCTCAGGCAACATCAGCAACATATCTCCTTTACTCTCGAATAAAAATGATCAAGCTTTCTTGTTCTGTTTTATTCTGTTATTTCCATCAAAAACAAAGTTGATCAGTTTTCCAAGCCCCCTGCTGGCAAATGTCATGTGGAACGTTTCTTTTTTGCTAGCATCAAACACAGCCAACGTCCCTAGAGAGAGGGAGGGGACAGCTGCACAAGACTGTCATCAGTGTGGTCTGTGACAGAGCGAAACTCACAGGGAAAAAAACCAACAGCCTGAATTATCAAGTTGAACATACAGTTATCAAATATGTATATCCAGATAAAAAGAGCTCATCAGGTTACAAGAAGAGACAATGTAGATATTAAGAGATAGGGGAGCAGTGTTCTGGCCAGTCAGACAAATATCAGACAGACGAAGAGAATGTCTAAAAGACAAGCGGAGAGATAGAAAAACTTGATAGGTACAGATACATGGATACAGACATAACTGGATAGACAGATTCCCCTGTGGGAATGCCAGGGGCCCTCTAAGTATAAACAACATCCCCACCCCCTGGACGTTGTGTGCTAGAAACATCCTTCTTTCTATAACTCTCTTTGTGTCTGGTGTTCTCTTCATCTGTGTCATCTCCCTCTCATGCCTATTTTCTGCCTACCCAGCCCATTTTCCTGTCTTTATTATACCAATCTGAATCTTTTGTTCTTATAACATTTCTGATGAGCTGCCCTGAAGTTGGAAATTGTTGGCTGAGGCCAGCAGGCAAAACTCCTGCAGAGTCACAAGCACAGAAGTCCAGACACAATGCAATCTACCCAATATTACAAGGAAATGCAACAGAAAAAGAATGATAAACAGATATAGGCAGGCATCCAACAATAAAATCCTTTTCAGTAAATGAACATTTACAGACATTTAAGCTAGCAAGTACTATTCTATTAAGGAGTGTATACATACATTTACCTATCGGATGGTCAACACTAACCACAATCCTGACAAAGTACGAAAGTTGGTCACTTGTTCCCGAACTAACAAGCTGAACAGAGTTAATACAGTTGCTCATTAATTTATCAATAACAACAAAACTCCCTATAAACAACAGCCCACTATCTTAAAAAAATAACACATGATCTTACCGACAAAAATCATCAGTATCAACAGAGAAGGTCGACAAAATAGTGTCATAGTTTTCCATCATGTCTTTCTTCTTCTCCCACCTTCTACAAAATGGTTGTAACTGTTTTTAGGTCACATCTGATATATCTATCTTTTACTCTCTTATACAAATGGTCAAGCTTTCTTGTTTTCTGTCAAACTGTCATTTCTATCAAATACAAAGTTTCAAAGTTGTCCAAACCCCTGTTTGCAAGTGTCATGTGAACAGTCTTGCTAGCATCAAACACAGCCACGTCCCTGGAGAGAGAGAGAGAGAGAGAGAGAGAGAGAGAGAGAGAGAGAGAGAGAGAGAGAGAGAGAGGAGAGAGAGAGAGAGAGAGGGGGGGGGGGAGAGAGAGAGAGAGAGAGAGAGAGAGAGAGAGAGAGAGAGAGAGAGAGAGAGAGAGGGGGGGAAGGAGAGAGATAGAGGGCTGCACATGACTGTTATCAAAGTGGCGTTTGACAGGGCAAAGCTGGAATAACACAGGGGAAAAGCAACAGTCTGAGCTATACAGTTAAACATACAGCTATCTGATATGTATAGACAGACACACGAACATGTCAGGTCACATCAAATGAAAATGGAGATATTGAGAGATAGGCAGGTAGTCAGCCAGACATGGAAAATGACAAACTGTTAAATGGATTTGTAGAAAGATAGAGACAGCCACAGATAAGTAGACACACGGGCAGACACAGGAACATACGTGGATACATGGATAGATGCACACAACTAGGTATAGACAGATGGATAGAACATCAGAAGAATGACACCTGTCAGCATGAGTCTCTAGCTAGAAATCAATTGAATATTTACAGACAACTAGGCAAAGAGGGTGGGTCATTTAATGAGCAGAAGAAAAGGAATGTTTAGATAATCACACACAGCAACAATCCCAATAAACAAGATGAAATACAGCTCCTTATAGAATGATCAACAATAGCAAACAGTTAAAAGAACCCTGGTATTACCTACCTAGAAGAGCAGCACTTAGATCAAAAGGACAGCAATATATAAAGAAGCTGACTGACTGGAACAAATGTAAAACTCCTCAAGATTAACCAAGATCAATTTTTATTTTGACTTTTAGTATTCCCTTATACATGCATTTCTCAGTTTTGATGAATTCGGATATGCGTTTTTATCCAAACTTTTATATCTGATGTTGTCCATTTCTTTTGGTATTAAACTGCTTTTCAGAGTGAATACTTGGTATTCAAAGTCAATGATTAAGTATGCTTTGCGTTCAAATCAACAACCCTTTTGTATTTCATTAAAAAAATGTTTATTAAAAAAAGCTGTTCACGTTTATGCTTTTTAATATTTACAAACTCCATGAAATAAATCATACTTTACTGAATTATTGAAAGTAAGTTTACTGATGCAGTCATTTACTGTAGTATAGTGACGGTGTATTTTACTGCCCAAGCTGACAATGTCACACTTGGTTCAGTGTTCTTCATGCAAGGTATACATGCAGCTCTCCTATAGTTGTCAGGCAGAAGCGTTTTGACATGCCGAACAGTGCATTATATTTTGCATCACCTAGGCTGTTGACAATATCCAACACACACACACGCACACACACACACGCACTCACGCGCGCATGCACATGCATACACATACGCACGTGCACGCGTGCCGATACATACACACGCACGCGCGCGCGCGCGCACATACACAAACACACACGCACACAAACACGTACGTACGCAGGCATGCACATGCATACATATACGCACGTGCACGCGTGCCCATACATGCACAAACACACACACACACAAATACGCGCGCGACGCACGCACTCATCTCTCTCTCTCTCATCCTTCCCGTCACAGCAGCTGAACACATTTACGCCTGTAACCGTTTATTGGAAAATAAAAGAAAACGACATTATGTCAGAACAATTCAGCAATATTTGTTTAATCTCAAGAACACTGACGATAGTCGACCATGCCCCTAAGGCAATGCTCGCTTTTCCTTTATTACATCAGCAGTCCCTTGGCAACCATTGTGGACGTGGCACGCTTTCAGACAGAACCGTTTCGTGAGAGATCTGGTTTGGAGGAAAGGGGACAGAAGCCACTATCTTTTGTTCCTAATTATGGAGTGCATTCCTCCTTGACGATTGCAGTGATCAATATTATTGCGATAACTTAAGCTGACCATAACAATCGTTTGTTCATTGATGCAAAGATAAGTGCTGCGACAAGTTTAACATGTAGTCATGCTTTAAAAGGTTATGCTAGAATTGTGTTCATCCAGGTATGTTAGAATTGTTTTCTTCCATATAAGCTAGAATTGTTTTCATCTCGTGTACTCTCTACATGTGCTGTCCTTATTTCGAGAAACCAATCCTCTGGAGAAGGAGCATGGCTATCTATATGCCGAAGTAGTTAAAAGAAACCGCACAAAAATATTTCTCACGCAGTGCAAAGTTATGGTATCACATAGATTCCCTGATACAATGCAAGACTATACATATTGTGGGTGACCCTCATAATGTTCATCTGAGAATGGCCAACACCAGTGAACACTAAACACTGTGCAGAGACAGTACCGTGACTACACTTCCAGCGAGCTGTTCAGGATCATTATGCCAAAACAGTCCTGCTTTCTTTACTGCATGACTACAGCACCATAGTATGAATAATTGTATCTTCTGCTTTACTGATTTATGCATCTGAGTGTAATACACTAATGAAGTACTAGCATGGTCAAGAGATCGGGACAGCTCAGTGGTCAGAGCAATCGCTTTCCCCCAGCCAACGTTAAGCGGCATTGAGCGTGGTTACAACTCGGATAGGGACCCTTTGCACGCCTTGGCTTCAGCACAGTCCCCCAGTTCACCCAGCTGTAAATGGGCACCTTCCTCTTTAGGGTCAGGGAAGGTAAAGCAGCGATGGAGAGGAGATGGGCGCCGCTCTCAATACGCTGGCCCCTTGAGAAGTTGAGGTCTCTGACGCCTCGCTCCCCTACGACCGCATAGGTCATGGGACACCTTTACCTTTTACCTTAGCATGATGACAGGTGCCATGTACATAAACACAAAGTAGTGAGTGCATTGTTGTTTTATTTTCTTGCCCAACACATTTTCTCCTAAAACACTCCTCTTGGCCTTGTGGTCGGAAGAAAATGTTCCCCTAAACAGTGAAAATGGTCAGTGTCGGTGATTTGTGCGACAAGAATCTTCAAGCGCACACCTGCTTTAGCTGCTACTTGTTTTTGCTGATACTTTTGCATACACACAGTTAGAGACGCATATTTTGAGATTTGTGAGTTTAGCATACTAACACCGTGTGTGTGTATATCTCTCTGTGTGTCCGTTTCTGCCTGTCTGTCTGTCTGTATATGTCTGTCTGTCTGTCCTCTCTCTCTCTCTCTCTCTCTCTCTCTCTCTCTCTCTCTCCCTCTCACTCTCTCTCTCTCTCCTTTCTCTGTGTCTGCTGTTCACGGCAGCTGAACATGCCCAGTGTAGCCTCCTCCCTTGGGGCATGGGACAAGGCACATGTCAGGACAATTCCACTCTCTTTTTCAGGAGAACAACGTCGTGACGTCAGCCCCTGTGTGTCCCCCCCCCAAGGCAAAGTGTGCCGTGCCTTCTGCATCAACAGTCCCTCTGCAGCTGTTCTACGGGTTGTTCTGATGTCTGCTGAACAAGCTCTTGTATGATCTGATGTTTTATCACACAAAAAGTGTGTGTGTTCTATGATGTAACTGTTCTACGGGTGTTCTGATGTCTGCTGAAACAAGCTCTTGTAAGATCTGATGTTTTATCAGACAAAAGGGCGTGTGTGTGTTCTATGATGTAACTGTTCTTGTTTTGTGAAATGTCTGCAGTAGTTGACGACTGGTGCAAGAAAAAGCCTTAGAGATGTGATCTGTTTCGTCTGCATAGAAGTTTGCCAGATATTTCTAGAGAGTGCAAAATATATCATATGATTTTTGACTATATCTGCATAAAAGTTTGGCCAGATATTTCTAGAGAGTATAAAATATATCCTATGATTTTTGACTATATCTGTATAGAAGTTTGCCCAGATATTTCTAGAGAGTGCAAAATATATCATATAATTTTTTTTATTATAACTGCATAGAACTTTGCCCAGATATTTCTAGAGAGTGCGAAAAATGATGCAGCCATAAAAGTCTTGTTCTTCTTGACCATATCTCTGCATATATGTCACACAATGTTAACAGGGGTTCGACTGCGATGTTACCATGACCAACTCTCGTGTAACGTAAAGCTGTATACTATACACTAAGTGTGTGCTTTTACATCTGCTCTCAATTTACGAGTGCAGTCTCAAAAGTGTGATGTTTAGACTGCTGTTGATTGTGGATTGGAAGGGAGCGAGCGTGTGTACTCATCTTTGCTAGCCTGCACAGGTACTTACTTAAAACCAAAATT
>CM054141.1:64962589-64980089 GCA_028751875.1 Rapana venosa
TTAAATTACATGGAAGACAGACAGCGTTGGCTACATCATGGAGACAGTTATTCCACCCCTTAGGGAGGGTCGGGTGGGCGGGTGGAGGGGGGTTGGAGAAGACAAGTTTTTTTTTAAATTTAGTTTTGTCTTTTCAAGTCTTCTCCATAAGTGGTCTTTTCTATGCGGAAGATGGTCAATGCTTATGCATGTCTTTTTATGTCAGGGTATTGTTCTTGTTGCTCGTTTTTTATTTTCATGCTGATTTTCGTGTAGCGTTCTCATATCATTCATTCATTTATTCATCCGTTCGATTATTCTGTTACTGTTTCATTTTATCCTCATTCTTTATATGTTCTGAGTGTCTATATTGCTTTCTTTCTTTTTGTTTTTCTTTCACCTTCTTCCCTCTCTCTGTTATTATTTCGTCTTCTTTCCTATAAGAAAGACACTACTGACGAAAAAAAGAACACAACTCAAATATAATAATGCAAGAGTACATTACGAAGCAGAACAAAGTAGAACATAAACAGACAATTCAATCATGCACCCGATTGGATGGGATTGTGCAAAATTATGGTAAAATAAATATCACACACATAACACGCACGCACGCAAAGCACAAACAAACAAACACAAAACAAACAATCAAACAACATTCCAATCAAAAAAGAGCAAAGCAATCAAGAGCGAAAGATTCAGACAAATTATACTCTCGACTGTTACTAACCATCCATTTATCAGCTTTAAGGTTTAACTCGTTTTTTCAACTTGACATTGATGTTTTTGTTTTTATTTTCAATATTTAGCTGTTATTTTGGTTAGTTCATTTTCAATCGTTTAGCTATTATTTTTGTTTTGTTCCATTCAGTTTTCCTTACATTTGTGTAACATTTTCTTTCAGTTTATTTATATTGTCCTTAACTGGTTGATTTTACTTTGTCTTCTTTTAGGAAGCTAAGAAGACGAAAAAAAAGCACTTTACGAATTGAAAACATGATCAAGCCAATTGTTTTCTTTTGGGGAGAAAAATAACAGAATCAAAAGCACCAAAACAAAACGAAAAAGAGAGCAGAAACGAAATATAGTTTTGCGAGTTTCTGGGGAGTTAAATTATATTGAATTGCCATGAAGATAGAAAGCATTTGTTACATCAAAGAGACATTTTGACTAGAAAGAAAAAAAACGATGCAACAAAAATAACCATCCGTAATTGTTGTGTTAGGGTATGGACGAACGGGTCAACACACACACACACACACACACACACACACACACACACACACACAACACACACACACACACACACACACACACACACACACACACACACACACACACACACACACACACACACACACACACACTCTCTCTCTCTCTCTCTCTCTCTCTCTCTCTATCAAACACAGACATACACACAAACACACAAACACACACAAACACTCTCTCTCTCTTTCTATCACACACACACATACACACACACACACATACTCTCTCTCTCTGTGTCTGTCTGTCTGTCTCTCTCTCTGCTTCTGTGTGTGTGTGTGTTTGTGTGTGTGTGTGTGTGTGTGTGTGTGTGTGTGTATGTGTGTGCTTGTGCGCGCATTTTCTTTTATTTTCGTTATTTCCTGTTCAGTTCATTGTAGGCTTGTTTGGGCATTTTTGTTTTCCTCTTTTCTTTCATGCACTAATTAATTGATCTTTTGTCCTTTGTTCGTTCATTTATTCGCTTGTACACTCATTCATTTATTCATTTTATGAATACATTCATGAATTCATCAATTATATGTTCATGAATTCATGCTTCTGTCATTCTTCTTTCTTTCGTTTTTCTCACCATAAATTATTATTAACGACTTTTTGACCTTTCTCAACACAAGAACTGCTTAAAGATGAACGACCTCCATTCTCAGTTATACTTGTTGTTATGTTTTATTTTACATAAAAGCTATAGTTAGCTGTTGATACACTAAATATTTTGCCGTCTTAACAGCTTCAGTGACCGTTCCTTAATTGTTTACAAAGGTCAGACTATTTTTGTGCTTTAAGTTAGTTACACACACACACACACACAAACACGCACGCACACACAAACACACGCAAACACACACGCGCAAACACACACAAACATACATACACACAAAGAGAAAACCACACAAAAACACAACACAACACACACACACACACACACACACACACACACACACACACACACACACACACACACACACACACACGTATAGAGTAACAAAAGCATGGATAAAAGCAAAAACAAGAGACCAGTTTCAGTGTCACAACGAATTGATTTCCATAGCATAATGCATTTGAAATAACATTCTACATGCTTAACTTCACAGTTTTATGATCAGATCCACCCTATCCCCATGCCGTTTTGGAGTATCTTTGTTTACCTTGTCTTTACTGTGTGTCATGTCTTTTCCTTTAATGTAAGTTTTCCTTGTCCTATTTCAAAATACGTTGTCTTGTTGTCTTTATCTCTATTTTTTTAATTACTTATTGCATTCGAAGTTGTTTTGTTTTATCTTAGTTCAGGTTTGAGCAATAACACAAAATGAAATAAAAACCATTTCGTAAAATGCATAAGCATTACCATAGTTCAGATAACATCCAGCTATCTTTAAAAAAAAGTTGTTCCTAGCAAAAAAGGGGAAAAAGAGAAAATAAAAGGGTAGGCAGCTTCCTGGGAATTTGAGTTGTATTAAATTACTCTGAAGACAACAACTGTTATCTGCATCATAGGGACATTTGAACAACAGTAAAAAAAGCAAAAGTTTAAAAAAAAAGACCCAGCAAATAAAATAAAATGAAACCCAAAAAAACCCCACAGCAAAACACACACACACAAACACGTTCGCGCGCGCGCACACACACACACACACACACACACACACACACACACACACACACACACACACACACCACTTTGTTTTACGAGCCTTTTCGCCATAATTGCGTAAAGGTTTCAAAGAAAATATTAGTCTTCTTCGCCAGCTTCTATTTCATTTGTTTTAGTTATTCTTTCTTCTAGTGAGTCATCCTTCCTTCTTTTTTCCCTTCTTTTTTCCATGTTTTTTTTTCTCTTGGTTTCTGTGCCAATAAAGTCTCACAAATGAAAAAATCATGTCACAAACAAGACAACACTTAAACAGCCTCTTACACACATGCAGAGCAAATCAATGAAGACAGAAAGAGAAAACACAACGATAACAGTTGTACAGTTCTTACAGCAGAGCACGCGCGCGCACACACACGCACGCACGCACACACACACACACACACACACATATTGTTGGAGGGTTTTGTGTGTATGTGTGTTTATGTATGTATGTATGTATGTGTTGTGTGTGTGTGTGTGGTTGTTGTGTGTGTGTGTGTGTTGTGTGTGTGTGTGTGTGTGTGTGTGTGTGTGGTGTGTGTGTGTGTGTGTGTGTGTGTGCGTGCGCGTGTTGGGGGTGGGGGTTGGGGGTGGGGTGGGTGGGGGTGGTGACTTTTTATTTTGCTTTTGTCTTCTTTGTTTGTTTTGGTTTGGTTTTTCTTTGTTGCTTGTTTGTTTTCATAATGGTGGGTATATTTTCAGGAGATGTTTATTTCTTTGATTTGTATGGTTTAACATTGTTCAGGTTTTGGGGGGTTTTGTTGTTAATTCTATGTATGCATATATTATTGTCTTCTCTTATTTGATTTGTATGGTTCATCATTGACTAGGTTTTTATTTTATGTCTGCATATAATTATATTATATTTTTTCCTCTTTTTTTCTTTAGATGGATGGCTTGATGAAAAAAGCAAATGACCAGCCGCCATGGCGCAGTGGTTAGCGCCTTGGGTTACGGACTGGAAGGTCGCGGGTTCGATTCCCATAAGAGTCATAGGGATTTTTCGGACTCAGGCCGGCTCCTACCCAGAGTGAGTGTGCTGTGGGCTCAGTGGGAAGACTGGGACCACACAGTCGAGCTTCATCCACTTAACGGATGCGAGTTTGAGAGTGTTGCTCAAAATACCTGACCAACACTGCAGGTGTCTGTATCTCTCGGGCCCGGTTGACGCCGGGATATATTATGATAGTAAGCGTAGAGTACAACCCTGTCAAGTAGTCTCAAAGCATATGCACTTCTACAGCAGTATCATTACGTCATCCTCATTGTCATTGATCATCATGCAATAAAAAAAAAAATGCCTCTGATTCGGTGGTCCCGGTTTCTCTGGTCTCATGGTGACCTCAGATTCGGTTTGCCCATACACTTCTGTGCCTGTGGTGAGTGTGTGTCAAAGCCTTTGGGGTTGGAGGTTTGCGGGGGACGGTCGTTGGAGGGACGTTGTTGTGGTTGCCACCTCGGGTGGGCAACTTACTCAGTCTGGCTCCGCGACTGAGCTAATACTGTCGTTAGTAGGGGGATTAGTAGGTGGTGTCCTGCGTATGTTAGCTCAGAACAGGCACCACTGAACACCACCAAAGTGACCCAACAGCAGTGCAGGGCCCCTCTGGCTGGTGGCCCCACGGCGGCCTGATAGTGATGGGCTCCCTGTGGACTTCCGACCCTGAGGATGAGACATAACAAATATGGGTGCTGCTTTGGCGGGGAGATTGGAATGAGCGGCGTGGGAACAGTAGGACGGGGGACGTCACAGAAGATGAGGCAGCAAAAAAAAGAAAAAAGAAAAAAAAAAGAAAAAAGCAAATGCACTGCTTATTCAATGTACCATCTGAAAACAAAAGTTTGACTTTGACTTTGAAACACACACACCACACACACACACACACACACACACACACACACACACCCCACACACACACACACACACACACACACACATTCAAACTAACAAACAGTCATAATCAGTTTTCTTTATCTATAACGTGTCTTCTCTTTCGACTCATCGTGAAACACTTTATGATGTTGTATTTGTTCAAACTGATTTTTTTTTCTAGTTCACCCTCTTTTATTTTGTGTGTTGTTATTGTCATCAATGTATTGGTTGTTTTTGTTGGCTATTTTTTCCGTTTCCTTGGCTAGAGCTCCAAGGCTCACTGATGTGGAGATGTCTGGTTATGTGACTGTTTGTACCCGCCGTTTATCTAAGCTCCTTCCGACCTAACGGCACAGTTGTTCTTTTTTGATACTTTTTTTCTGAATGATTTATCTAGTTGAATTTCTGACAAAAATGAACATGGACAATTTCATCCGAATCCTTCCGCCAATGTGATCATGCCGTTGTTTTTGTTGTTATTTTTACTAAGAGAAAAAGCGAAAACATGAACAGTTCTGCAATATCCTAGGGACTAGCATTTTATAGCATTGCCCGGAAGATGGACAGCGTTTGCTGCGTGATGGAGACAGTTGTGACAGCCAGGGAAATAAACCATAATTCTCTTAATCCCTCTCTGCTTTATTGTGTAGGCATGTGCAACCAAATGAGAATGGTTTCTCTTGGCATTTTGTGTTTTTTCAATTTTCCTTCTCTCGTGTTTATATTCTTTCTATTGTTGTCCTGTGTTCTTTCTATCATTCTTTCTTTCTTTTATTGTGTTTTTGCAGACTGATTTTAAAAATGATTGCGTGGGCTACGAGCGGGAAGGTTGTGGATGTGAATCTCTTTTTTTTGTTTACAGACTTCAGCCGGCTCCTGCCCAGAGTGAGCTATAGGCTCATTAGGAATTCTTGACCCACATATTCGAGCTTCATCTACTCTACAGATGCAATGGTGGTCAGGAATGTTCGGATTACCTGGCCAATACTGCAGGTGCTTAATTCTCTCAGGCCTGGTTAACGCCAGGATATATAGTTATACGAAACTTACGCTACAGGCAGCAACAAAGGACGATGGAGTGGTTCTGGTTGATAGATATCGATTTCATTACGTACTCTTTTGTCAAGATTAAACTTGGTCAGAAGATGGTGATGTTATCTGTAAGCAAAGGCCATTGTTACCAGCTGCCTTTGGTTGTCGATTCTAAATGCCGCGACATTGCTTGAGGTACCTAGCAGCCGAAGCTGACTGATCATATCTCATAATTATGTTGGCATTGCCGGATGCAGTTTTTATTCGATTCAGTCAGTGACACCGACGGAGTTATCTTCCTCCATGCGCACCGGTCTTTGCTGGCTGTGCCCTGCTAACTTTATAGATGGGCATGCATCTCAATGCGATGATATTTACGATATATCTACCGACGTTATGTACCCTTGTAAATCTCCAAAGATGTGGATGGTGCAGGATTCAGGATTTTGCCTGTGCACAATTATGTTTAACAAACCGAAGGAACTTTAACTGGCATCCCGCATTTCTCACAACAAAAATTTGTGAAAATGTATCTCCTTCTTAGGCTTCATTTCCCATAATGTTCCTTTCTTGACACTTTGTTAAATTTATTTTTTACATGTTATTTCATGCTGTGCTTTCTGTCTGTTCGAGTTTATTTGTTTTGTCTCTTCTTCTTGCTTCTACGCTTATCCAGAAATGAATCAACTTTATAAGGCAATTCAAACCTCAAAACAAACAAGGAAACGAAAGGAACACATACTTACAGAAAACAGAAGCAAAAAGAACAACAAACTGGAAGCTATCTAGGAATCAGAAACGGGAGACCAAAAATAAGGAAAGAAGACGCAGGACCAGGAAACAGAAGACTCAGAAATGATGAACACAAGACACAGAACCCGTTACCTCAGCTACTCCCCGGTACATTCCAATCTCCAGCACTTCCAGGGAATAGTCCACTCGCTGTCCGTTCTTGGCGAACCGTATGGGTCCACTGTCCCCGGGCCACGTCGTCTGCACACATGAGTGTTGACAGAGGTGTTTCATTATTAATCGTTAATCTTATGATCATTGTGTGGATGTGTTTTTGTACACCTTAACCTGCCGGTATAATCGTGACTTTTTAATCACAAACGTCATCAGCTCATGGCCGCATGATTGTCATAGTCAGTGCCGTCAATTGTAATTGGCAGCCAGCAGCAGCAGCAACAAAGCTTTAGAGATCCTCATTGGCATGAACAGTAGAGCATCACTGTCGTCTTGTCATTATCTTCATGGTTATCGTCATTCTTCTTCTTGGCTTTCAACTTCTTCAGTTTCATGACTATGACTATGACCATGAAGCTTTAACTGTTATCAAGCTATGACTTCTTTAGGTACTGGGTGTCATTAATTGTACTCAAGTATAAAAAGAACCAGATTGTATACCGAAATAAACGACTGATGTCGTTGTCAATACTTCTCGTGAACACACAAACACCCCCAACACATTACGCACAAGCACGTAGTTACACACACACACACATACACACACACATACACACACACATACACACACATACACACACACATACACACACACATACACACACATACACACATACAACACACATACACACACGCACACACATACACATACACAGACACATACACACACATACACACACACATACACACATACACACACATACACACACATACACACACATACACACACACATACACACAAACATACACACACATACACACACATACACACGCATACACATACACACACATACACACACATACACATACACACACATACACACACATACACATACACACATATACACACAAACACACACACAAACACACACACACACATTGAGTAACTGGGTTGTTAATGTACTTATATTTGACCTTCTCTATGTGTGTAAACGTGAAATAAATGAGGTGCAGAAAGATCTGCTCTTAATCTTAACGCAGCATATCGGATACACCCCGCTCTCATTTCACAAGAGTCTGCTGTCTCAGATTCAACCCAACGACTTCACAAACAATTAGGGATGAACATTAAACGCTCTGCCTTTTCAGTTATAACATCCGTCGATCAGATCAATGCAAAATAACAAACTTCAAATCAATTAAATTTGCATCGCCTAGCCACCCCCACAAGTCAGACAAGGACTAACGAAGATGAAAATCGTCAGAGACAATGAAGGAAGAAACATTCAACACAGACAGCGTAGTCTCATCATCTAAGGTTGTCTACAGGCCCTCAGCATCTCTGGAACCTGATTCAAGAATGCAGTCAGGTTCCGGCAATCAGAGAAAGGTCTGGCACCAGCCTGATTAGCCTGACCTCTGAGGTATCCCCCGCTCTTATTTCAGTGGCTGAGTGTTCATGATGAGTTCTTCCAGCACGACTGTCATTTCCATATAGATAGGGGAAAGATGCCGAAGTGGTGTGGTGCAGTGTGATAGATGTGCCGCTGTTGTACCGTAAAGTGCACACCGTAGTACACAATATGACGAGACATGACACACCGCTACTTTACACAACGGTACAATACATTATCCTTCACAACACTATAGATCACTATGCTACACTTCAGAGCACTGCTCTACACTACACTACGCTGCACTGCACTGCACTACGCTAAAATACGGGACGAGATAGCTCAGTGGTCGGAGCACTCATTTTCCCCCAGCCAAGTTAAGCAGCGTCGAGCGTGGTTACCAGTTGGATGGGTGACCGTTTGCGAGCCTTGGCTTCAAAACAGTTCCCCAGCTCACCCAGCTGTAAATTGGTACCTGCCTCTTTAGGGTCAGGGAAGGTAAAGCAGCGAGGGAGAGGAGATGGGCGCCTCCCTCAATATGCTGGCTCCTTAAGAAGTGAGGTCTCTGATGCCTCGCTCCCCTACGGCCTTATAGGTTATGGGACACCTTTACTTTTACACTACACTACACTACACTCCACTACATTTCACTACACTACACTACACTACACTACACTACTCTTCACTACACTACACTACTCTCACTACACTACACTACCTACTACACTACACTACACTACACTACACTACTCTTCACTACACTACACTACACTACACTACACTACACTACACTACCTCACTACACTACACACCTACACTTCACTACACTACACTACACTCACTACACTTCACTACACTACTACACTACACTTCACTACACTACACTACACTAACTACTCACTACACTACACTACACTTATACATACACTATACTACACTACACTACACTACACTATACTACACTACACTACACTACACTATACTACACTACAATTCTATACACTACCACTCCAATACATATACATGGGGACGGGATAGCCTATCTGATGACCCGGGTTCGCTTCCCGTTCAAGGGGATATTTTCCCCTGGAGTTAACATCAGTGCAGACTCCACTATCCCCAAAAGTCCTTCGGATGAGACTATTTACCGAGGTTCCGTGTGCGAACGCACGTAGAACATCTTGCGCACACGTTAAATCCTGTTCCGCGATTCGTAAGAGTAGGCCATTGTGTGCCGGGGAGAACAGATGACAACATTTACACAACCGCATAAACACTGGGATTGGATGTGAAAAGGCACATAAGCGTCATTCCATTATCCTCAATATAAAAGAATAAAATTAAATAGAAATAATATCAAATACACAGCAGGACAGAGTACTACACTACACTACACTGCTCTGCACTACACTACACCACACCACACCACACCACACCACACCACACCACACCACATCACACTACACTACACTACACTACACTGCACTACACTACACTACACTACACTGCACTACACTACACTACACTACACTTCCGACACGACACTACCACGCCACACCACCACACCCACCACACTACACCACATCACTCCACTCCACTCCACTACACGACATCGAACGACACGACACAACACTACACTACATAACACTCCATCACACCCAGCACCTTTCCACCCCACCCCAATACACTACTCGATTCTCTTAAATACCAGTAGTCATAAGAGCACTGATGGAAATACCACATCATCTCCTTTGTGGCGATCGTGCGCCAATGCCTAGATCTCGCGAAAAATAATATTTTCGTTCAACTTCCACTCAGCAATCGTTTTAACCTTCTTTCTTTTTTTATCTTTCCGGCGTCCTCAAAGGATTCCCAAGTATTTCAGAATGGTTTATTTTATTTTTTCTCTGGTGCTTTTTTTTTCCTTCTTTTTTTCTGCTCTCCCCATCTCCCCAGCTCAGTGGTCGGAGCACTTGCTTTCCCCCAGCCAAGTTAAGCAGCGTCGAGCGTGGTTACCACTTGGATGGGTGACCGTTTGCGCGCCTTGGCTTCAGTACAGTTCCCCCAGTTCCCCCAGCTGTAAATGGGTACCTGCCCTCTTTGGGGTCAGGGAAGGTAAAGCAGCGAGGGAGAGGAGATGGGCGCCGCCCTAAAAAATGCTGGCCCTTAGAGAAGTGAGGTCTCTGACCCCTCGCTCCCCTACGACCTTATAGGTTATGGGACTCCTTTACTTTTTTCCTTTACTACCATCTCCCCAAGGAGTTGTTAGACCACTGCACTTAATCTTTCAGGCCGAGGGAGTCTCTTGGGCAAATTCAACATGGCAGAGCCCATCCAGACAGAGGGTGCATGCTCGGTAGTTTTATGCTTCCGTTGCATAGCAACCATTCATGTGAACTGCATGAATGTTCACAAGCATATTATATTTCTGCTTCTAATGTTAGCAAGTCTTAACAAATTCTATTATGTTTTATCTAACGTAGCTATAAAAAAATCAATTCAAGTTTAAATATAGCCACAACCTATCTGCCATCACCACCATCACAACCACCACCACCACCACCACCACAACCACATGTAGCACTACCAACAACATAGCAATACAAATAAAAGCAGCTACAACAGCGGCAACAGGAAGAACAGCAACAACATCAGCAACAGCAGGGTTTGGGGCTCTCCTGTAACACCAAGGAAGCCATCAGGAAATATCACAAGCACGAGTTTTCTTTAGAAAAAAGGGAAAGAGAAGGGAAAGAAATACGATAGATTTATCTGACTCACATTGAATAAACAAATACTTGGAGATAAAGTTTTCAAAAATATTATTTTCTAAAAAGGCAGACAAACCAGCAGTAGCACAAGCAGAAAGGCATACAACAAGATAGAAAAAGAACTCAACAAAGAGAAATAAACAGGGAGGCATTAAAACATGTCTATACCGTTCTACTGGCTAAGGAAGAGAAATACGAGATGCATGCAGGAACGAGACATGTCCCTGGCTATAAATGATAGATTTAAAAACGAAAGCAACAGGTTTTCAAGACAATCAATGAACACAACTTCAAAAGTAAAAAAAAAAAGAAATACAAAGCTTGCAAATACAATTTACAACAATACTGGCAGCATTTAATCCAATAACGACAGAAATTAGCAAACGCAAGGGAAATGAAATCATTAACAACTGCAATGACTACCTTCAGTACTAACAGAGCCACTCTTACCCACACTAACATTTCCATTGTCACAACACTTCGCAGACCCCAACCACCATCACCATCCAGTCATTCCCACTACTGCCATCAACAACCACCGCTTACTACCACTACTACCCCTATCACCAAACCACAACATCACCACCAACCCCCCCCCCTCCCCTGAATCACACCACAAACCACTATCAACACCCAGTTATTCCCACCACTGCCATCAACAACAACCACTTACTACCACTATCACCAAACCACAACATCACCACCAACCCCCATCCCCCGAATCATACCACAAACCACTACCAGCACCCAGTTGCACTACCGCCATCCACAGGCATCATTCACTAACACTACCACCTAAAAACACGCCACCACCCAACTTATCACCACCACCCTTGTGTTCTTAAACCAAACCACAAACCACCCTTAAAACATACAAACGCCACCATCCCCGTCAATACATGTTGTAGTTAAAACATTGTTTTCTATTATTGTTTCATGTTAACATTTTTGGGGGTATAAAGTTTGCTCATGTTAAAGATAACCTCTTTATTTCTCTATCGTTTAACATTATTTTTGTAAATTCAAGGCGCAAAAATACCAACCCACATGCTATCTCTTCGTATTGTTACCGTCAACCCAGTCCTCTACTTCCTTGAACTTCCACTACATTTTGCCCCTACCACCAAAAACACACCACCACCCAACTTCATCACCACCACCCTTGTGTTCTTAAACCAAACCACAAACCACCCTTAAAACACACAAACGCCACCATCCCCTTTAACACATGCTGTAGTTACAACATTGTTTACTATTATTGTTTCATGTGAATATTTTTGGGAGGGTATAAAGTTTGCTCATGTTAAAGATAACTTCAGGAACACTGAGAGTAAAAAAAACACAATAAAAAACCCTGTTAAATTGAAGACAACGACAACAACAACATCAACGCCATCCAAACTCAACACCACCCCCACCCCCACCACCACTACGAGATGCTGAACACCTGCACTAAGCTGACCTCAGTCATGACCTGGGCCAGGTCTCTGCCGTATCTCCAGGAGGCGCTGGGCGAGGGCATGCAGAGGGCCTCGTTGCCCTTGTACACGTCCTGCCACCCGTTGATTCGCCCGAACAGGTAGGAGCCGCTGTGACCCGGGTACCTGCGGCTGCTGCTGCTGCGACGTTGCAGGGCGATCAGGGATTGAACCACCAGGGTCACTGCATCCTTGGCAAAAATGTGATCGGCCTGAAAAACAGAGTTAGAAGATGAATTATTGTATCCACAAAAATGGAACTCGACAGTATACTTGTGACTATTTTGCAAACGTTGTTATGGAGATTGTAAATTAGTAAACACATACACAAGTTGCATTCAACGTTTTTACGAGCAGTCACATATATTTGGGTTTGCGTGTGTGTGTGTGTGTGTGTGTGTGTGTGTGTGTGTGTGTGTGTGTGTGTGTGTGTGTGTGTGTGTGTGTGTGTGTGTGTTGTGTACTCTTTATGCATGTTCAATACATGTGTAAGCATTTCCTCTTTTTAAAGACCTGGAATCGTGTCCTGTACCCATAGGCATTTGAAACATATATTTAACATATGCACATGGATGGGCTTTTGTGGTCCGATGTGTCCAATTTGGTGTAGTCTTTGACTGACTTAAATGCGAAAAAAAGCAACCGGTTTTTAACTAACAGCAGTTTTTTTGTCTCCTCTTTTTAGTTATAAACGTATTATCCTTTATTTTGGTACCATTGTTTTGTCGTCTGTTTTTCTTTCTTTCTTTTTTGCTAACATTCTTTCTGGGGGTTTTCCCCATCTCTGGTATTATTAATATTATTTATCGGCTTCAGCATTTTTAATATCATATCTGTCTTTCCTCCTGCTGGTTTTACTCAGTTTGTTTTGTTCCCGAATAACCGTGTCTGTTCCTATGATTTTGTTCTACTGTTGCAATGAACTGTCTGAGAATAGCAGTAGCAAACCTTTTCATATCAATATCAACTCTTACCAAACCCCACGCAAGTTCAAAACAGTTTTTCATTCACTACACACCTTCAGGTCATAAAATGAATAATAATGTACACAGACTGAAACATCACATCTATTCAGTCGTTATCATCCTAACCTTTGAGTATATTTTAGCTTTTGTTGGTTTTGTTGCTTGTTATGAAAATAGCTCATGCTAACATTTAAATGAGTTACCCATCCTCTTCCTAGTTGTTAGAGAGAGAGAGAGAGAGAGAGAGAGAGAGAGAGAGAGAGAGAGAGTAGAGAGAGAGAGAGAGAGAGAGAGATGAGAGAGAGAGAAAGAGAGAGAGAGCGAGCTAGAGAGAGGAGAGAGAGAGAGAGAGAGAGAGAGAGAGAGAGAGGAGAGAGAGAGAGAGAGAGAGAGAGAGAGAGAGAGAGAGAGAGAGAGAGAGAGAGAGAGAGAGAGAGAGAGAGAGAGAGAGAGGAGAGAGAGAGAGAGAGAGAGAGAGAGAGAGAGAGAGAGAGAGCATGATAAGAGTCTAGCTTCTTTCAAGGATTTTTTTTTTACACTTCTCAATTTTGCAAACGTTTCGGGTAGTTCCTTTCTGTGTTGTCTAATCTGAAAGCATGTTGTAAACATTTTCGGAACATTTTTTTCATTACATGCAAAAGATAAAACAATGTCATGTTCTCTGTTTAAATAATTAATTCAGCCTATGCACTTGTATATAATTCCTGAAATAATTGTTTTAGATGTATTCAGCGCTATATAAATTCCATACATTATTATTATTATTATTATGATCATCATTATCATTATTATTATTATTATTATTATTATTATTATTTTTATTATTATTATTCCATCTTTGATAGACTCAGCTTTAAGCGGCATTTTTGTTTTGTTTTTTTAATTCGGTTTCCTATTTTTCCTTTCTTGCGTTTCAATTTGTTTTCTGCATTTTTTTTTTTTTGCTGTCTTTTCACTTTTTTGCCTCATGTCTGCGTCTGTTATATGCTGCTATTTTGATGTTGTCATTTTCTATTCTTTTCCTATTGTGTCTATTTGTTGTTGTTCTTTTCCTGCATAAACGAGTATCGGCATCACCGATTTTCGTTTATTGTCATTTTATTGTTGCTCTTTTCTGTTTTAGGCTGATGTTTTCTTTACCCTTTTTTCTAAGCAGTGCTAAAATAATCTACCAGAGAACAGCAGTAACAAAACTTTTCACATAAAGAATTCATTTTAACCAAACTTCATTTTAGTACAAAAGAATACAACGTCAAATACCCACGTCATAGTCATAAAATGTATGATATATACATAGTAAGATACTGAATTTAGGAAACTATAATCTCAAACCCCTGTGTTTATTGTTGACTTTGTATTCTTCTTTGTTGCATTCCAGAATGTGAAGAACGAAAATAAAAATAAAAATAAATTTACATCAGTATCTGAATTTGGTTGTCTCTCCTTGCACTGATTGCGTGCAAGCACGCGCGTGTGTTCGAACTTATTTTACACCTCTTCACCGGTCGTAATGATACTGTACGTGATAAAGTGGGGAATTGCATCTTTTGTATATCCAAGTGTGGGGCTTTTTTTTTTTTTCCAACTTCTCTTGCCTGTGCTCGCGTTGTAAGTGTTATGGCAATGTTTGGGTTATTATCTAGCTTACACTAACCACTAGGCTGGATACAAACCTTATGACCTCCCTTGCCTCATGTCAATAGGATTCTCGAAAATAAGGCACAGAGATTCACTAGGTAAGTATTTTCTCCTATTCATATTTGTTATTTTGTGAACAGATATTTTAAGCGTATTTTCTTTCTTGTTTTTATCGTTGGTTTCCGATGGCAGATTGACGAAGTCACAGGAATGTCTAATATTGTTGTGAAAGTGATTGAGGCTTCTAGATTCTGAAAAGTGTCTTGCTGTAAGGTGTCACCGAGGGAAAGGCTTCAACCACTACTGGGACCTCCACGATATAACACTCCTGCTAGGTCAGACCAAACGCGTGGTTCTTCTTAACGATGATTGCAACAATATTACTGAAACAGACTACTTTCTAGAATTTATAATGCACTGAGTCTTTGAGAAATCATTTTCAGAATGATTGAGATATTGCAATTGGTTACGCGCACTTATTTCTCTCCACTTCTATGTCCTCAATTATAAGTTCTAAAATATTAGAAAACTGGAGGAAAGGGAAATGCACTCGCTGTTTGTTTTATTGATTAACAATTTAAGTAAGAAAATGGAACAAATATTGATGTGTTTCTTTTATCATTACCTCCATCCCAGATCGTGTCATGTGTTATCACCGACACATATGGCGTGTTCTTCATACACATGAACTAAAATAATGTGTTTTAACGTGTGTTGGTGTACACATACCTGTGCATGCTAACGATCCATAATTAACTTTAAATAATCCACATGTCTTCTTCCGACCTGCTTCTTCTACACTATACCTACTTTAGGATGGTTTACTACACAAATTCAAGCTTGGCACTGAAAGAAGGCAATCAGATCGCAGACATCAGGCTGAAAGGACTTCGTTTTGATCTTTTTCGCACTGGTAGGCGTTTTTATTGCTTGTTTTTTTGACACTGAATGACTTCATCCCCTCTCAGAGAGCCAGAAACACTGAAAGAAGTAATATTAGCGATGCGCTTTCTTGGATGAAAAACAAGATCTTCGTGACATTTTAATCCAATTGTAACTGTGTGTGCTTCTAGCTCTTTTTGGTCCTTAAGGTCTGATCAAAACATGCCTTTTTAGCGATATAAAACTAGCAACCGGTTCAGAAAAGTGTTGAAAAACGGAAAAAAAACTGCCACAACACAAAACAGGACAAAAGAGACAAATTCCCCACATACCCCTCCGCCTCCGTCCTCCCCCCACTCACACACATACATACATTCGGAACGAATGGCAACATTTACAAAACTGAATACACACGGGAACTGGATTAAAAAAGCATGTGAATGTTTATTTCATTGAATTGCATACCCAAAAAAATCACACACACATACACACGCACGCACGCACACACATGGTTTCTTTTCTTTTAGGGGTGATGCTATTAAATTATCGTGCATATTCGAAGAGTTCGTTTGTGCCACAGAATACTCATGCAGGCTTGTAACTGATAGAGAAGGTCAGCTGCCCTAAAACAGCTGCAGCCGCCCATGATTTTTCAGAGGATTCAATAAACACACGCGCATACATGGCTTCTCTGAATTTCAAAGTTGATTTTTCATTGAGTTAGCTGTTAATGGTTTGTCCTTTGGGTGTGTGTGTGTGTGTGTGTGGGGGGGGGGGGGGGGGGAGGGCAGAAATTCAAGTTCTCACTTTCGTGGTTTATTTCCATTCTTTCTTTGTTTCCTTCGTTCATTCCATTTTCTTTTCTGTTCTTACTTTCTTTCTCTCATGTTTGTGTTCCTCTTTCCTTGTTTACTTTCACTCTTTGCTACATCCATGTTTCCATTCTTAATTTTCATGATGGTTTTGCTTGTGGCAACGTATCTCTTTTCCAGTTCTTTTCCAGTTATTATTCAGTTTTTAGTTGTTCTTCTTTATTCCTTTTCTTGTTTTTATTCAATTGTGTTTTAATCTTGTTTTTTTCGTCGTTGTCAAAAGCTTAGGCAGCGAGGTTTTGTTTTGTTTTTTGTTTGTTTTTGTCTAGAGCGAAAATACGTTGTAGTACCGTTCAGCATGTGACATGTCAGGCCCAGTGCATTTGACGCAGAACATCTTGCGCACACGTTAAGTCCTGTTCCGCTTTTTGTAAGAGTAGGACATTGTGTGCCAGTGGGAAGAGATGACAGAATTTACAAAACCGCATACGCACGGGCACTGGATGTAAAAAAGCAAATAAGATGCTTATTCCACTACCCTCGATATATAAGAATGAAATAAACAAATTTTTTAAAACTTTGACGTGGGAGAGAATTGTAATATTTTGAGTGTTTCTGGGGAAAAAGAGCCGTATAATGGAGCAAGAAGGCCGAAAATGCACAAAGATGTGGCATTGAGAAAAAGAGCAAGACAGAGACAGAGGGGGATAGAAAAGATGGAAATCCTAGCACAAAATATCTAAAAGGTGGGGCAACTAGTCATACTGAAAATCTCCCGTCATTTCCACGAGGGGGAGGTTTTCTTGTCTAATGTTGACGATTGTCTCCCTCAATGTGTGTATTAGCACCTTTCTTTTTGTCTCTTTTTTTATCG
>CM054141.1:64990089-65002589 GCA_028751875.1 Rapana venosa
CAAAATAACACATATGCTTGCTGTCTGACTTAGTCTTCAATGATTCTTTTTGATCCTGGGCTACAGCTTCAAGTTTGATAAAAGAGAGATTTTGAGTATAAGACATGTTGAGAGGTGAGACACGTAGAGGGGGTGGATTGGCTGGGCAGGGGAAATGATGAACTGTTTGGGGGAAGAGTGGGTCCACATTTAGTCCCCTCTTTAATTCACAAACAGATTAATACCCAAACACACCCTCCAAAGTAATTGGACAAGAACTTTTTTTTGGCCAGTAATACAGAGAGTTTGCTTTTTGACGATGTCCATGAAACTCTGATTATTTCTCCTTCTGGCATTTCTGTCAGGTATTTTTTATAGCATGTTTCCTCTTCAGAGATGTTTTGAAATAGAATAATGGCGCATTCTAGTGCCATGCTGTCGATTTTCTAAATTGTGGTTAGGATTTTAAATCAGTGCATTAACAGTAAAAGGTCAATTATCTTTCATCCGCCACTCATCGGGGTGAGGTGGCTAGCACAATGAGTTCCTAGCTGCAAGGTCACACGTTTGAATCCCAGAAGTGCCATACTGTTTCCTTTTTGTTTGTGATTTCCTTTTGGACTCTAGCTTTTCTGCTACACAAAATGAATCGTTCCTGGGATTATTGAGAACATTTAAACCACACAGACAGGCTTCGTGTACTTTATACTCGGTTATGATAATGTTGCTCCGGTACCTAACCATCACCGCAGGTGTTGATATTATTCAGGCCTAGCGGATAGATCAAGACATGAATTATAGGAGCAGAAAAGCTCAAACAAGCACGGGTTTTGCAAACCATATTTTCAAATTCATTTCAAAATTTATTTTACGATGAATGATTGGCCAAACGACAGTAAAAAGCAAATGGATAAATTGGCTCAAGCAGCATTAAATACAGCCCTGTCAAGTAGTCGCTGAGAGCTTCTGCACTTCAGTATCATCATGACATCAACCTCATCACCACTGACCATCATGAAACGGCAGACAACTCTGTCTGATTCGGTGATTCAGATTGCCGAGATCCCATCGAGACCTTCGTTTCGGTGGATTATACACTTCTGTGCCCTACGAAGAGCTGATGCCAATGCTTTCGGCTTAGGACATTCACGGGAGGAGGTCGTTGGAGAGACAGTGTGGGACTCATCAAACGCGGGTGAGCATCTCGCTTAGTCTGGTTCTGCGACTTGTCATCAGGAAGGGATTAGCAGACCGTGTCGGTGTATGTCAGCTGAAAACAGGCATCAGTGAACACAACCAAGGCACCCCCATTAGTACTGCGGGCCTCTTTCACTGACATACATTCCGTGGCTTAACATAAATGGGTTACCTGTGGGTTGTATTTTTAGTCCACAGGATAAGACAGGGCGAGTCTGGGCAGGGCTGAGGTGGAGAAGATGGAACGAGACGCCTGGGGATGGGTAGAAAGGAGTAGGCCTAACAGGCAGCAGCATGTAAACGGATAAACACGAGAATGGTCTTTAGGGTAAAACTAAAAACTAAGACACTGTTTTCAAAGCAGTCTGATGCTGTTGTTTCACACACATGAGCTTGCCTATTTTTTTCAAATTTTGAAGACGTTTCTTTCGTGTTTGTTTTCTTTTTGGGGGGTTCAGTTCACACACAAAAAGATACTTTATAGAAAAGTAAAAATACAAAAAAACAATCTATAGCAAATCCAGACAAAAATTATAGCAAAATTTGCAAACAAAATAGGTCACGACTAGGTTATTGAAACATGTCACACATTTAAAGAATAAAACAGGTTCGATATCTAAAACTATGGATAATTGGTTGAAGCTTCTCATCAATTACATGAGTGCCTATCAATTGATTCGCCTGAGCTCTCTCTGTCTCTCTCTGTCTATCTGTCTGTCTCTGTATCTGTCTGTCTCTGTCTCTCTATCTCTGTCTCTGTCTTTCTGTCTGTCTTTCTCTCTCTCTCATCTCTCTCTCTTTCTCTTTTCTCTCTCTCTTCTCTCTCTCTCTCTCTCTTCTCTCTCTCTCTCTCTCTCTCTCTCTCTTCTCTTTCATAATGCTCATCTGTCTGTTTCTCTGTCTCTCTTAACGTTTTATTTTCTTTGGCTTGGTTTGACTTTCTTGGGTCAGATTCTTCCATGAAATAGGGGAAAAAAACTTGGCTATAAGAAAAGCGTTTTCACTTTCTTTGGGTAAGACTTTTGGTTTTGAGAAGAAAACGAATGCATATTGAAGTGTTCTGGAAGACAGGGAAAATAAATCAAGGAAAACGTTAACCCAGCAGGAAGCCATCTCCTCTGACAGGCAAAATCAGAGCTGATGCCTTGTCACGCAAAGTGATGTGTTTTGTTTGTTTACCTTCTGACTTTTTTTAAAGCAAATAGGGCGGATTTCTCTTTCACAAACACCCACTCACACGCACGCACGCACGCAAGCACACACATACACAAACACACACAAGTGCGCACGCCCGCGCATGTGCAAGCGCGCGCGAACATTTTTTTCCAGGACTATTCACATTTCATGTGTCCGTTTATCTCTGTCTGTATCTCTCTCTCTCTCTCTCTCTCTCTCTCTCTCTCTCTCTCTCTCTCTCTCTCTCTCTCTCTCTCTCTCTCTCTCTCTCTCTCTCTCTCTCTCGGGACGGGATAGGCTGTCTGGTTATAAAGTTGCGCCTTCCGTGGATAATGGAATGAATACTCATGTCCGTCTGTTTGCACCCAGTGTGTGTGTGTGTGTGTGTGTGTGTGTGTGTGTGTGTGTGTGTGTGTTTGAGTGAGTGTGTGTGTATGTGTGTGTGTAGATTTGCATATATTTCTTGAAATTTCATCTGTCTTTCACAAGTGTAAATTATATCGTTAAAAGAAATGTGTATACTTAAAAATAGTATCGAGTCTTTAATATTGTTTGCTTATCATTTTTTAATGGACTCTTGCTTTTCAGTTCCTGTTATCATTCATATTATTTTGGGTATATTGTTGTTAGGTTTATTCTCCTGTTCAATTTGTTTGCAATCCTCCATACCCCAAAAGGTGTGAAAGGAATTAAATCTTGAATCTTGAATTGTGTCTGTGTGAGTGAGAGTGAGAGAAAGAGAGAAAGAGGAGAGAGAGAAGAGAGAGAGAGAGAGAGAGAAGAGAGAGAGAGAGAGAGGGGAGGAGAGAGAGAGAGAAGGAGAGAGAGAGAGGGAGAGAGAAAGAAAGAGAGCGTGTATGCATGCAAGCGTGCATGCGACCATGCTGATATTTGTGTGAAGCACGCAAGCCTGGGAGAGTTTTATTCTGAAGTAGTCACAAATCGCTTGAACCAGAACTGCAAACACATCCATTCCAACCAAATCGAGAATGATTGCCAGGATTAGACTTCACGAACCATCGCCACAGACAAGCGATGGACGCTACCTCTTTAAATAGACGGCACATTATTCCATTTCAGCGAGGTTTAAATAGAATGCATTAACTCCCCTTATGAAGGATTCGATGAACACAACAGACGTTATTGTTATATTTATGTCAATTCTTGCTGTTCTTCTTTTCTGTGGTGGTAGATGGGGGGTTTTTACGCACACACACATGAGACACACACATACGCACACACACATTCATACACATACACATTATACAGACACAAACACACACAGTTTTATGTTACACAACAAAAATTGTGTGTAGTGAAATAATGTGTCCCCGTAATGGTAGAAAATAAACATAATTGGCAAACTTATTTACACAGCTGAAACATATCATTGTATTTGTCTAAGTCAAGAGGCCGTATATCATCTTAAGCAAACTATCTGTCATTCTGCAAAAGCTGAAACACCAAAATCTCCAATACAAAATGCGTTTGTGCATGTCACCCCCTATACATTTTAATGAAGTATAGAAACATCTAGAGCATATTCACAAACGCGCGCGCGTGTGTGTGCGTGTGTGTGTGTGTGTGCGCGCGCGCGCTCGCTTGCTTGCCTTTTTATTTGTGCGAGTGTGTATGTATATGCGTGCGTGCGTGCGTGCGTGTGTGTGCTTTTTTGGTAGTGTCACCTCTGAAGCTGCTTAATTGTAACTCCACTGTTTAAAATGAAAGCACAATGTCAGAAGCAAAGCTAAACAATATCAATGTTGTTTTTGCCAAACTGAAAACAAAACAAAAACCCAAATCGTACAATTTGGCTGACACGCCCCACCTCCTCAAGTCAGTCAGCAGTGTCTGGTATTTCTCTCAGAGCTTCGTGGCACCACGCCGCCTTGTCAGTTTGAAACTTCCCAGGATTTAAGAAATAACTCTTTAGGAAGAACTACGCTACCAGTTCCTTCTACACGGGGTGGGCGGCAAAGGGTGAAGTATAGTTTGTTTGCCAGTGTGAAATGAGATCACGGTGTGCGTTGATGTTTTTTAATTTCATTTTTTGAAGATGCAGCTTGACACAGAATCCAGATGCACAGTCACACGGTTGCTTCTCGGTGTGGTGTTGTTCAGGTTGCTGTTGTTGTATTTGTTGTGGTGGACTGTTGGTGGTGGTTTTGTTTTGGAGGTGGTGCTGGTGGCTGCAGTTGCTGTTGTTCTTGACTCTATGTTCTTTTTTTGTCTTAGTTCGGATTCTACAGCTTTGCTCTTATGTTTTATGTGTGATGTTTATAATAAAAGATAGGTTTAAGCAAAGTGGGGTCATCATCAGAGTGTTTTATTTAATTTAGTGCGTTTATTTAGTGAGTCAGAACAAATGCATCAGATGATACACGTTTGCAAAGAAATCCAATGAAGTGTATAAGGCATCAGTTTTCTCCTGCTTACCTCGTGATGGTCCTGTCTAGCTGTTCCTGCAGGCCCGATACACAGGCTCGGCATATCATATTCCCAGGGCAAAGTCTGCTGGTAATCTACCAATATACAGCCGCTGTAACGCCACCAGCCAGAAGAGGCCCTTCCGTACTGTTGGGTAAATTTAGTTGTGTGTATCTTTGCCTGTTGTGATTCAGCATACCCAGGACACTACCTAGTAATCTCCCTACTGACGCTGATAATAACTCAAACGTGAAACTAGGCTGAGTGAGACGTTCACTAGGGGTGATGACCATCACCACCGCTGCATCCCTTCAACGACTGTATTTACAAGACTCCGACCCTGAAGGCTTTGACACCAACGCAGCACAGGCACGAAAGTGCATAGAACACCAAACCACAGGGCACAGTGGGATCAGGGCATCCTGGGCCACCGCATCAGGGACAAGCATCGTTCAGTGCCAAATGATTAGTTGTAACACCAGTGATGCTTTCGAGATATATTTCATTATATTCGAGACTCCTTTCAAAGCTGTAATTTACATTTCATGCAATAACAGCATCCTTGAGTCAACCGATATTAAGAGATACCAACACTTGCAGTGACAGTCTAGTTATAAAAAAGTCCCCTATAAAATGCTTCCCTAAAGTCGATTTTTCTTTTCCTTTCGTGGAAAATGGAAGAAACATTTACGTCATTTTTTTACATCTAGTCCCCATGTGTATATGCGGTTTTGTAAATGTCATCTGTCCTTTCCTCTGTGCATTAGCCGACCTAAGTAAGAAGAAGAAAAAACAACAAGAAAAACAAAACAACAACAAAAGGATTTATAAGGGATTTGAGCCTACAAGCCTCACAGCCAGACTACAAGGCACTGGCCACTGTGCAACAGTGGCGGGTTGTTTTCGTAATGAGTCGGTCTGGGTACGTGTCGCAGTGAGTCAAAAATCAAAATGACCCTTGTGGGATTTGAGCCTGACAACTCTCAAGACAGGAATACACAGTTCTAACTATTGCCCCACAGCAGGATACTTACCCAAGAATCCCTTAAACATGTGGAACCGAAAAGCAAAACTCTTTCAGGGTTATGGGATCATAAAGCATGATTTTCCAATGGTGTTTTCTGCAGGTTTTTATCCCTGGGAATATGCAAACTAGGACACGGCAAAAATGATCACAGTAACCTCTTTCATGCACGCGTTCCTCCCATAAACTTCATTCTTTGACACACCCATGCGCACTGGGACTCAAACATGCACATACACCACATACACACACACACAGACACACACACACACACACACACACACACATACGCGCGCGTTTGCGCACATACACACGCACACACACGTATACACACTCACACACACGTATACACACTCACACACACGCGCGCACAAACACACACACGCACACACACACGCACAAACACACACACACACACACACTCGCGTGCGCGCGCTGACAGCTCGCACTAATGAAGGCAGACACACACACACACACTCACACATTTACACACACACACACACACACACTCACACAATTACACACACACACACACACACACACACACACACTAACGTAGCCCATTCTTAAAAAAGAAATAAAGAATACCAAAAAGCTGAAATACAATTCAACCATGAAAACCACACCATGAAACAAAGAGTCAGTGCATGCTTACTCACCGTCCACCTTTCCTTGTGGTGATGAACATAGGCTCGGTGTATGGACGGTTTGAGGGGAAAGAGTTCGAACCCTGTGATATTCATGCCTCCTGTTTTGAACGCCTCTAGCCATATATACGCATACTCTGAAAGCAAAAATCAAATGCGTTTGTTATGTTAGTAAATTGGACAGAAAATGTATTTTTCATTTAAAAAAAATCATACTATCAGATAATCTTGCGTTTTTGTGCTCCAGTTTGCATTTTATTTTATTTATTTATTTAATTCTTTTATGTCAAGGATGATGGAATAAGCACTCATGTTCTCTTTTACATCTAGTCCCTGAGTGTATGTAGTTTTGTAATTGTCATCAGTCCCATCGGCACACAATGACCTACTCTTCCGGAAAGTGGAATAGGTTTTAACGTGTGCGCAAAATGTTCTGCGTGCGTTCGCACACGTGACCTCGGTTTATAGTCTCAGGACTTTTGGGGAGAGTGGAGTCGGCACTGATGATAACTTCAGGGGAAAAATCCTCTTGCATGACATATAGAGCATGAATATAGTTCTGCAAATGTTAAATGCACATGTGCAATTTAAAAAACCCAACAGATCCCGTTATAGAATGTTCGAAATAGGTAAATGTTTTTCAACATGTAAGATCAGTCATTTTGTGTGGTTCTATAATATATAAAAGCAAACTCAAGTATGAATAAACTAAAAGATAAATCGTCAGCAAAAATGTGGATCAACACAGACACTAATTAATCGCCGCAGTACTGTTAATAATGGTACAGCTAGTTTATGCATCTTCAAGCGAATGCAATGCAACAATCTTCTTCAGAAAGAAAATAAAAAGCAGCAGCATTTCACCGATCATAATTGTACTAGAATCATTCTATAAGTGTTAATGCCACTTTCCTTTTTTCCCGAATTAAACAACAATTTTGAACGCGCGCACACACACACACACACACACAAACGTACACACAAACACACACACACACTTACGCACGCACGCACATACACACACTCATACACACACTCACACACATACACACACACACACACACACACACACACTCGCACACTCAAGTCCTTCGGATGAGACTATAAACCGAGGTCCCGTGTTCGAACGCATGCAGAACATCTTGCGCACACGTTAACTCCTGTTCCGCTTTTCGGAAGAGTAGGCCATTGCGTGCCGGTGGAAACAGGTGACAAAATTTACAAAACCGCATACACACGGGGACTAGACGCAAAAAAGCACATGAGTGCTTATTCCATTATCCTCGATATAAAAGAATAAATAAATACAATAAAAACACCCACACTCACACACACACACTCTCACACACACACCTACACACCCACTCACACACACACTCACACACACACACTCACACACACTCACTCACACACTCACACACACTCACACTCACACACATATTCATACATATTCACACACACACACTCACACACACACACTCACACACACACACACACACTCACACACACACGCACTCACACACACACACACACTCACACACACACGCACTCACACTCACAAACTGACACACACAAACGCACACACACACACACACACACACACACACACACACACACACACACACACACACACACACACACACACACACACACACACACACACACACACACACACTTACCAAATAAGGCAGCACAAAATGAAACCGTATCTTGTACATCTCGTCATCCGATAACTGCAAAAAGGACAAAGGCAAATAATCAGTTCTTCACTTTAAAAAAAGGCAAAAAAACGTAGCTTGGCTTTTACTATTCAAGTTGGAGGAGGTTCAGTTGACACTTGGTTTTTAAAAGAGACGAGCTGTTATTTCTTCTATGTCTAAATAGACACCAGTATCTGTTGTTTTCCCTCTCACACAGTAGCTATGGTACCCACTCTTCTCTCTCTCTGTCTCTGTCTCTGTCTCTCTCTGTATGTGAGTGTGATGGAGGAGGTGGGGGGGAGGGGTGCTCATTTCTGTATGCTGGACTTTGACCTTAACTTTCGCGCGCGCGCACACACACACGCACGCACGCACGCACGCACGCCCCCCCCCCCCCCCCCCCTTACAACTTCTATATAATCAACCCTTCATGTAAACTCCCTATTATGCGACTCCAAAAGTGAGCCGGACTGGCGAATAACCATAGAAGCAATACCAGCCGAATGCCGGACAACATAGTTATCTGGTACAAGGGCAGATGGTCACTGTCACGAGTAATTGGCCCTTGGAATTTGCATGATAATGAGGCCTTATGGCTGCTTCATCCGGGTTTGTAAAGAATAGTCTGGAAGCTTACAGATTCCATTAGGAGCAAACCGGAAATTACTTCATCTATTACGGATGTAAATGAGCAAGAGGGGATACATTCCACAATTGCAGGACTATATGAACAAGACAACCAAGATTATCTTTGTGGTTTTTTTTAATAAAATGGTTACGCTAAGCTATTTTGTCCACTTGTGCTAGCTTTTTATTAATCATAAAACACATCAGTTATAGTTTGACAATTCCATAAGTTGTTTTTTTTTAAATGCATCTAGAGAAAGTGATAGACCCACTACCATGTTATCAATGGCATCGGAGAGACAGAGTACATAATTATACGCACACTCAGTGGCCCTTTGGGTGCTTTGTCACGGGACAGTCAAGAACAGCAGAGAGGAGAACTCGGTTCTCTACATCAAACCACTGACAATTTTGAACGGGATAAATCCAGTTACACACCACACATTGCCCAAGGTCTACTTTAAGATATTGTTACGCATTGAAACAATGTTGTTGATGATATTTTAGAATCTGAAATGCTTTCAACGTAACAACTTGTGTTATCCATGAACGGGAAAAAAAATCCATAAGGTGAGGGATAGCTGCCTGAACGGCCAAGCACTTGACAAAATCACGCACCTAAACTTGTCAGCCATGCTATATTGATCTCAAAGTAGATTCGAAGATAGAAAACACGACACAGAAATGTTTTGGGTGACTCACAGGATGTTAAGTTGGGGAAAGCCACACAGCTACAACAGACGTGTACAGAACTTTTGTTCCAAGAGTCTGCGCATAACAAAGTTGTTTCTGCTTTGGAAGCTGCTTGTATAGATCCATAGCTCAGGAAAGCTTAGAACTCATTCATTTCATTTCATTTTATTTTCATTTTGCCACTTTTAGTCACAAGATTTCTCTGCGTGAAATTCGGGCTGCTCTCCCTAAGGGGAGCGCGTCGCCACAAGAGCAGCGGCACCCTTTTTTGTCTGCAACTGTATTTGTTTCCCTATCAGAGTGGCTTTTTTCCAAGAATTGTGCCAGGGACAACTCTCTTGTTGCCGTGGGTTCTTTAACGTGCGCTGAATAATTTTATGTAACATATGGGACCTCGGTTTATCGTCTCACCCGAAAGGCTAGCGCCCAGACCACCACTCATGGTCTAATGGATGGGGGAAAAGTTTCGGTCCCAATAGGGATTCGAACCACCGCACACTTCCGACCCGGACTTTTAGCATTCTAGACAGGCGCGTTACCTCTAGACCACCGATCGACCGACTCATGGAGTTGCATTAAACAGTTGCATGATTTAGGACTGACAGGAGACATAAAACGCTGACGGGAGAGTGGTCAGTATTGCGCTGGCTGTGTTTGTTTTAGAGGGATCTATCTATGGTACAGTCACAGAAAAGAAGTGTGCAATAAAAGAGATGCTTTGACGCTTTGACCAATTTATTGTCATTGCCCAATGTGTCCTATTGACAAGGAGGTTATACGCGACCTTCTTTTGTAAATACAAATATATACAAGAAAAATCACATGATGTATTTAACGTAATAAAAAAAATACCACCGAGAAAAGAGCTCTCTATGAACGGATACGACTTTAAGCTCTGACGTGAACTCAGTTTCAAACTGAACACAAAGTAATAACAAGGATGAATAACAGGAACCAATAAGTAATAACTAAAATAATAAAAAGAACATTCTAGAATGTTATATTTGACCATCCAATCAAATTGTATGTGAAATTGTCAATAAAAAATATTCTTTCTGGAGATTACAGCGTAATTATAAATGTTTCTTTAGGTGCAAGCAAAAGGAGAGAGAGAGAGAGAGAGAGAGAGAGAGAGAGAGAGAGAGAGAGAGAGAGAGAGAGAGAGAGAGAGAGAGAGAGACAGAGAGACAGAGAGCCGATGACAGTGACAAAGGTACATTCTTTTATTTCGTGTCTGTTTGGTTCATAAATATTCACTAAAATTATATAGAGAGCGGACCAAGAGCAAAATAAAAGCAGCAACGGCAAGGGGGAGAGTTGAAGAGAGAGACAGAGAGAGAGAGAGACAGAGATAGTGCGTGCGTTCCTGCGTGCCTGCGTATGTGTGTTTGTGTGTGTGTTTGCGTGCGTGTGCCTGTGTGTGTCCGTGTGTGTGTAATAGTCTTTGTGTCTGTATCTTTACGTCTTTATATATGCGCATCTGCGAGTCTGTGGTGTAGAAAACATACACCTGCCTGCTCAAAACGCTCTACACAGACAGCAGTAGTGGCCGTAAAGTAGGACAACACCAGCATGGGGAGCAACGCAGACAGCAACAGACAGAAACACAGAGCACAGTCCATGACAGACAACACCACCACTCTCAGCAGACACAGAACACTGGAAAAAAGGATGGGAGTAGCTGGCTACAAGACAAAGTAGCAAGGCAGACTGACAGGGTAATGTCTGGAGACCTGGCTGTCCTTGGTCTGGCACCGAGTGTGCCCTCTGTAGAAATGCTGTCAAACTCTGTGAATAATTGACAAGCCGATGTGGAGACTGTGAGATGTAGACCTGCGGTCTGCTGATTACTCGGGTCCCATCCTGATATCTCTTTTTTTAGCATTGGTGTGTGTTGTTGGTTATTGTTTGGCGTTAGGGGACGGGATAGCTCAGTGGTCAGAGCACTCGCTTTCCCCCCAAGCTAAGGTTAAGCAGCATCGAGCGTGGTTACCACTTGGATGGGTGACGGTTTTCACGCCATGGTTTCAGTACAGTCTCCCAGTTCACCCAGCTGTAAATGGGTACCTGCCTTTAGGGTCAGGAAATGTAAAGCAGCGAGGGAGAAGAGATGGGCGCCGCCCTCAATATGCTGGGGCCTGGAGAAGTTGAGGTCTCCGACGCCTCGCTCTCCTACGACCACATAGGTTGTGGGACAAGTTTACCTTTTTTTTAAGCTGTTTTGCTTTGTTGTGAGATTTCTGAAGTTTGAAGACCGTTGTTGTGCCTGGAAGTTGTTATGTCTGTTTTGTTTAGAGTAATGGGAAGTGTTTGCTTGTTTTTCAGGATGAGGTTTAGATGTCAAGAGTTTTCACCTCACTCTGGATTCTTATGTGTGTGCTAATTGTGCGTCAGACTGAGGACAGCAGTTTGTCAGTTTATCTGATAAGTAAATAATCTCTTCGTGCGTGCGTCCGTGCGTGTGTATGTGTGTTTTCATGCCGTAGATATAGCTCTATATTTCACCGACGGAGAGGTAATTCCGTATGCATCAGTTATTGCCCATTATCAAGGTAGTCACGTTCCAACTTCAGGACAGACGTCTAAACTCGACACCAATGTGCATGTGGTCTTTTGGTTTTGTATTTTTCACCTGTGCTTATCGGCACGAATGGAATACTCTCTCCAAAGGCGGAACAGGTTTTAACATGTGAGCATGGACACTAAGAAAGAAAAAAACACCGTGTATACTCTGATGGGACTCAAAGAAACTACCTGTTTCAATGTAAATGTGTATGCTGACACCTGGACAGTTCCATCTGTTAATCTCTTAAATCGCATAGAGGAAATAGTTGTAACTAAAGAGTATGCACATTAAATTGTTATTATATATCAGGTCTCTGCAATGATACACGTTTTGCACATATAATAAGATTACATTTTCCCCCCGAAAGGAACCACGCGAAATGGAACTAACACATGCACACATAGGCAACATGACTTCAACGTTTTGTCTACATGAGCTATATCACAATGGAAACTCTATGTCAT
>CM054141.1:65007589-65012589 GCA_028751875.1 Rapana venosa
TCCTTGGACAGTGCCTTGTAAAACTGTCTTTGCAAGTCCTTTGGATCTTGTGACATGCCCATACCATTTAAGTTTACGCTTTTTCACGATCGTTAGAAGGTTCTCATAGGGTCCAATGGTTTGCTGGATTATGTTATGCACGCTTTCGTTGCTTATGTGGTCTTTGTGGGAAATGCCAAGGAGTCTCCGAAAGCATCTCATCTCCACCGCCTGTATTCTTCTCTCCAAATCTGCAGTCAGGGTCCATGATTCACAGGCATACAGAAATATGGACATGACAAGGGAGCGCATTAGTCTGATCTTGGAGATAAGTGAGATATTTTTATCTCTCCAGATGGTGTTTAGTTTTGACAGTGCTGTTATTGTCTGTGCAGTCCTGTATACTACTTCTGGCTTGGATCCCTGGTCTGATACAATGGCTCCCAGGTACTTGAAGCTTTGAACTGTTTCCAGGTTCTGGTCATTAATCCTGATATCAGTGCTAATGCCGTTGGTGTTATTAGTCATCAGTTTGGTCTTCTCTGCACTGATTTCCATGCCGTATGTTTTGGAGGCCTTATTCAGGTGTTCTGTTAGGCTGGTAAGCTCTTTTTCTGATCCTGCTATTCCATCAATGTCATCTGCAAAGCGGAGGTTTGTGATCGTTCTGCCACCAATGCTGACTGATCCTTCATGATGTTCCAGTGCATCAGCCATGATTCTCTCAAGGAAGATGTTGAAAAGAGTCCCGTGTGCCAACGAAATCATATCATATTGTGAACACGTTAAAGCCCGTTACGCTTTTCGAAAGAGTATGTCATTGTGTGCTGGTGAAAACAGATGACAAAATGTACACACGTGCATACACACGGGATTGAATTTAAAAGCAACGTACATGGGTGCTTATTCCATTATCCTTGAAATTAAAAAAAAGAAGAAAATTAACACATACACGCACGCACACACGCACGCGCAAACATACATACACACACACATGCACACACGTGTGTGTACACTCGGATTACGTTTTCCTCCTGCAATGTTCTAAAACAAAGGTCAATAACCTTACCATGAGGTTAACATAACCAGAAAGAATCGATGCCATAAGTTCAGAGTGGGTATGGCTAATCAGCACAACACAGGTCTACATCTCACCGTCTCCACATCTGCTGGTCAATTATTCACAGAGTTCAACAGGATACGCGCAGAGGACAGACTAGTGCCAGATTAGAGACAGACAGTGTCAGGATTGCAGACCTCATCCTGACACTGTCATCATCCTTCTCTGTCTGGCTTCCCCTTCTAAGTGGTACATGCTCCTACAGAAAATGTCAAAGACTGATGTCTGTCTCTGTCTGTCTCTCTGTCTGTCGGTTTGTCTGTCTGTCTTTATCTATCTATCTATCTATAATTACTATCTATCTATCTTCTTCTTTCTTCTTTCTTTCTATTATATCTATCTATCTATCTATATTCTTCTTCTCTTCTTATCTATCTATCTGTCTGTCTGTCTCTTCTATACAACACACACACATATACATATATATATATATATATAATATATATATATATATATATATATATATATATATATATATTATATATATACATACATACATACACGGAAGCACATCCAATGTGGTTCTGTATCTGTACTGGTGTTTACTAGTTTTACTGGTCTTTGTCTTCTTCAGTCAGCGCTTTGCACTAAAGGTCAACCAGATCAAGCTGAAAGCTTCTACACCACCTACTTATTGTTGCTATATTATCATTGCCTCGCCCTCACCATCATTGATCATCATGCAACAAACACAACGTTTCTCTGATTGTGTGGCCCTGGTTGCTCTGGTCTCACGGTGACCTCAGTTTCAGTTTTCCCATTCACTTCTGTGCCAGTGGTGAGTTTGTGTCAAAGCCTTCCAGGATGGAGGTTCACGGGGGAAGGTTGTGAGATGGTAGCCATCTCAGGTGGACTCTCACTCAGTCTGGCTCCCTGACTTGAGATATTACTATAGGAGGCGTCCTGCGTATGTCAGCTCAGAACAGGCACCACTGAACACCACCAAATAGACACAGCAGGATGCAGTGCAGGACCTCTCTGGTTGGTAGCCTTATCGCAGCCTGACATTGATAAGCTTCCTGTGCACTTCTGAAATTGAGGCGGTGACGTAACGAGATTTGATATAGCTGGGGCAATTTGTTTTTAATGAGAAAGCGTAGGAACATTAGGACGGGGTAAAAAAGCCATAGAAGATAGGCAGCACTAAAAGTAACTAAATAATACGAAAACAATGAAGTATTATGCTAAAAAAATCTCTCTCTCTCTCTCTCTCTCTCTCTCTCTCTCTCTCTCTCTCTCCCCCTCTCTCTCTCTCTCTCTCTCTCTCTCTCTCTCTCTCTCTCTCTCTCTCTCTCTCTCTCTCTCTCTCTCTCTCTCTTTCTTTCTTTCTTTCTTTCTTTCTTTCTTTGTATGAATGTTGCTGCGTGCGCCCGCGTGCGCGCACGCACACATATATGTATATACACACATGTATGTGTACGCGTGCGTACATGCGTACGTGTAAGTATGTGCCAGTTTCTCAGTATTGGAGAGAAACAGAGACGGGGAAACAGATCCAGAAACAAATACAGAAAGAAAAAGAGGGGGAGAGGGCGGGAGAAAGACTGACAGACAGACACACAGGCAGACATCAGGACAGACAGAGAGAGAGCCAGAGAGAGAAAAAGGAGCAGAAGCAAAAGGACAGACAGGGAATAGGCAGGTAGAAAGAAGGAAGCACCGAAATAGCAAGGGATGGATGGGAAAGATAAGATGGGTAAACACAGCACAGCACAGCATAGCACAGCTGTAATCAGCTTATCCCCTCTCACATCAGACACACACATACAGACACACACATACACACGCACGCACGTACGCACGCACACACACATGAGTGCTTAATCCACTTTCCTCAAAATAAAATAATAAAAAGAAAAAAAAAATAAACACACACACGAGCGCACACACACATCGAACGCACACACACGCGCACACACACGCACACGCGCGCGCGCGCACACACACATTCGCACGCACGCACACACATATACACATACACCCCCCCCTCCCACACACACACACACCCACACACTGTAAACACACAAGCAGACACATACACACACACGCACGTACACACATAACACACCACACACATACATATATACACACATGCCAAACACACACACATACACACGGACACACCCACACATCCACCCCCCCCCCACACACACACACACATCTGCTCCCACCCCCAAACAAATTGAATATACACTCACAGTACACTCACACAACACACAAGACACGCACATACACAGAAACACACACAAACAACAAGCACAAACACACACACAAACACACACAAACACCCACGACGCACTCACAAACACACACAACACACTCTCAACACCCCTACCACCCCACCCCCCCCACACACAACACCACTCACACACAAACACACACACACATCACATCACAACAACACACCATCACACCTACCAAAACATCATCACCTCAACAGTCCCTTGACCAAGATAGTCATCGGGTTGGGTGTGCATGTGGGCGGAGGGGGGTGGTGGAAGTATGCGGGGGCACGTCGGTTGAAACTTTACTCAAGGCTGGTCTGTCTTCAGCCTTTCAGCAGCAAGAGCACAGCCACGTCAAGGCCGGTGGTCCAGTCTGTGATGCCCTGCATCATCCAGTTCTTCATCTGTCTGTCTGCCCCTGCCACGTCTTCCTCCCTTAAAATGTTCCCCGCAGGATAGGCTTGGTAAGAGAGTTGTGACATGTGACGGGATCAAACCACCTCTTTACAACAACAGCCAGAAGGGGTTTGTTCCTGCGGCCCTGCTTTCATGACGATCACCTCTTGCCCACACTGGTTTCTTGGTTCTGTGCTCCCGCCAGGAAATATATAAAAGCCTTCTGAATGCTTTCATTTGAAGGCATGGATTTTTTTCCCCAGTTTTCAGCTTTCACATCCGTACAGTAGTGTAGAAATGAACAGTGTTCTAAAGAACTTGGACTTTGTTGGAAAGGTGATGTCCTTATTTTACTCATTCATGTTCCACTTTGTCATGGCCGAGGCTGAGAGGGATAGTCTGATCTTTACTTCAGCTGCAAAGTGGTCAATTTTGGTCAACGTGGAGCCAAGGTTGAAGGAGTCTATACCTTCCAGCTGTTGATCATTCATGACGGATGCTAACTGTAACGTCACTGGTGCTGTTTGCCATGACCTTGCTCTTCTCTGCACTCATCTACGTATCCTGAGTGCCAGTTTGTTGTAACTAGCCTGTAAATTATCGGAGTTTAGTTGTTAGCTCGTCGAAGAAGAGCAATATCATCAGCAAACCTCAGATTGTAAATGGATCGTGTGCATGTGGTGGTGTGTGAGGAGTGTTTGTTCAGTGTGATATGTTTGAGTGTGTGCTGTGTTGTGTGTTGTGATTGTTTCTGTATTGTTCTGTGTGTTGTTGTCGTGCCTGTGTGTATGTGGTTTAGTTGTTAGTGTGAGTGTGTGGTTTGAGCTCGAGAATGTGTGTGTGTGTGTGTGAGTGTGTGATGTTTGATGTGTGTGTGTGGTGTGTGTGTGTGTGTGTGTGTGTGTTTGAGTGTGTGTGTGTGTGTGTGTGTGTGTGTGAGTGTGTGTGTGTGCGGGTGTTTGTGTGTTTGAGTGTGTTGTGGCATGTGTGTGTGTGAGTGAGTGTTTGTGTGTTTTGGTGTGAGTGTGTGTGTGTGTGTGTTGGCGTGGTGTGGTGTGTGTGTTGTGTGTGTGTGTGTGTGTGTGTGTGTTTTGTGTTGCGTGTGTTTGTGTGTGTGTGTGTGTGTGTGTGTGTGTGTGTGTGTGTGTGTGTGTGTGTGTGTGTGTGGTGTGTGTTTGAGTGTTGTGTGTGTGTGAGTGTTTGAGTGTGTGTTGTGTGGTTTGAGTGTGTGTGTGGGGTTGTTGTGTGTGTGTTTGTTGTGCGTGTGTTTGTGTTTGAGT
>CM054141.1:65017589-65042589 GCA_028751875.1 Rapana venosa
GTAGACAAACAGATTCAGAGAGACCAGACACACAAAGAACACGCATATAAGAACAGATTACAGAGACAATAATTACAGAGATAGACAAGATTAGAGAGACAGGCGCACAAAGAGACACATTATGGACAGATTACAGAGACAAGAATTACAGAGATAGAAAGACTTAGAGAGACAGGGCACAAAGAGTAACATATAGGAACAGATTACAGAGACAAGATTACAGAGATAGAAAGACTTAGAGAGACAGGCGCACAAGGAGACACATATAGGAACAGATTACAGAGACAAGGTTTACAAAGCCAGAAGGATGGAGAAACAGACACACAAATACACATAGGCCTACACACAGCCAAGAAAAAAGACAGATGAGAAGAACACAACACACAACACACACACACACACACACCACACACACACCACACACACACACACACACACAAATATACAGAGAGGACACATACAAACACAAAGATATTCAGACAGACACAGACAAACACAAAGGTATTTTGATTTGAGACAAAGACAAACATAAGGATATTCAGATAGAGACAAAGACAAGCACAAAGATACACACAACAAGACAATCTCTCTCTCTCTCTCTCTTCTCTCTCTCTCTCTCCTCTCTCTCTCTCTCTCTCTCTCTCTCTCTCTCTCTCATGAAAAGCCGCTGTAAACCAAACACAGACAGACAATGGTCGAATTTGATCAGAAGCACCGGACGCAACCACCATGAAGAAAAGAAAACAATATTTGGCCTGAAACTTAAACCCCTTAGAGACTTCCTTCCGTCCGACTGAGTTATTTATTTCTTTTATTTTTTTTATCTATGTTTGTATTTATTTATTATTTATTCAATCATTTTTATACTTTTTTTCTTTATTTCGAGGACAATGGAATAAGCGCTCACGTGCGGTTTACATCCAGTCCCCGTGTGCATGCATTTTTGTAAACGTTGTCATACGTCCCCACCGGTACACAATGGCCTACTCTTCCAAAAGGCGGAACAGCTTTAACGTGTACGCAAGATGTTCTGCGTGCGTTCGCACATGGGACCTCGGTTTATAGTCTCATCCGAAGGACTTTTGGGGAGTGTGGATCGCCACTGATGTTAACTCCAGAGGAAAAATTCCTCTTGAACAAGAATCGAACCCGGGTCAGCAGATCACGAATCCATCACTATAACCACCAGGCTACCCCCAACAGTTGTGCAGTTATGCAAGTTTAGTCGGGTGAAGTGGGAAAAGTCGAACGAAAGTGGCAGAAAAAGGTGTACCTTCCTTCGGGTGTCCTTCGGTGAGACATAAACCCCGGCCCGTGGGGCGGAATGGTTCAAGGTACTGCATTTCCCACAGGGTCAGGCCCAAGGATGACCTGATGTCCCGGTTCCGGGTTCCTTTATGCAGAAAGCGCAGAGGTGCAGACAGGCAGAAGTGTTTTGCACGAAGCGCGCGGAAATCTCGGGCGCGTAATGATATTCGTGCGTAAAGTCGTGTACCTGCTCCAGCGGAATAAAGCTGCAACAAAAAAATATATCTTTATCACCCTTGTGAGAAGAAGAAGAAGAAGAAGAAGAAGAAGAAGAAGAAGAAGAAGAAGAACAACAAAAAACAACAACAAACAAAAAAAGAAGAAGAAGAGAAGAAGAAGAACAACAACAACAAACAACACAACAACAACAACAACAACAAGAAAAAGAAGAAGAAGAAGAAGAAGAAGAACAACAAAAAAGAAGAAGAAGAAGAAAGAAGAAGAAGGAAGAAGACAGGAAGACAGAAGAAGAGAAGAGAGAAGAAAGAAAGAAGAAAAACAGAGAAAAAGAAGAAAGAGAAGAAGAAAGAAGAAGAAGAAGAGGGAGAAGAAGAACAAGAAGAACAAGAAGAACAAGAAGAACAAGAAGAAGAAGAACAAGAGAACAAGAACAAGAAGAACAAGAACAAGAAGAACAAGAAGAAGAACAAGAAGAAGTAGGAGATATCACAACTGATTTACAATAGTAGATTATGCAGAAGTTTGCATGTTTTTTGGTTTTGTTTGCTGTTGCTTGCTTCCTTGTTGGGTTATGCTTTTTTCCATTATTGTTATCAGTATGATATGGTTGTACAAGTAGAAGACAGTCGTTTATTTTGATGAACAAAAAAGAGTGCTTCTGTATAATTATTATGAGAGTTATTTTGTTGTTGTTGGTTGTTGGTTTTTTTGGAGGGGGGGTTGTTTTGTTTTGTCCGTACATATTGCGCACCTACACAAACATACCTACACACACTCAATACACACATACTTAACATTTACACACACATTACAAACACACACACACACAACACACACACACACTACACACTCACTCACAAACATATATGCGCTCGCCACACGCATCGAATTAAAAAATTAAACTCGATCCTTGAAGTCAAAATGTGACTAGCCTAATTAATGGTGGGTTAAATGGTCACATACGCAAACTCTTACCCCTGGAATACTTCGGAGATGTAGCCGAGAAACCAAAATGAAAACGAAGTCCGAAACGTCTGCTGAGGGACGGACCAAATTAGACTCAACACGCCCAAAAGAGAACTTAGAAAGAGACAGCCTTCAGGACACTATTTGTTTACAGTTGAGAGAGAGACTAGAGGAGAGGACAGAGAGAGGAGACAGGAGAAGATGAGAGAGGAGGAAGAGAGAGAGAGAGAGAGAGAAAGGGAAGGAGACAGAGAAGAGAGAAAGGGAGGAGACACAGAGAGAGAGGGAGGCGAGAGAGGAGACCGAGGAGAGAGGAGAAGGGGATGGAGGGAGACAGAGAGAGATAGAGAGAGAGAGACAGAGCGACGACAGAAGAGAGAGAAGAAGGAAGGAGGACGAGAGGGAGAGAGAAAGAGAAAGACAGAGACAGAGAGAGAACAGAGAGAGAGAGACGGAGACAAGGGAAGGCAACAGGAAGAGAGAGAGAGAGGAAGGGAGGAAAAGACAGAGAGAGAGAGAAAAGAGAGAGAGAGAAGAGAGAGAAGAAGAAGAGATAGAGAGAAGAGAAAAGAGAGGGGGGGAGGGAGAGAGAGGGCATAAACAGAGAGAGAGACAGACAGACAGACAGACAGACAGACAGGAAGAGAAAAAACAGAACAGAGAAGGAAGATAAATAAAAACAATATAATAATAATAATAATAAATAATGAATAAATAAAATAATAATAATAATAATAATAATAATAATGATAATAATGATAAAAATAAGAAAATGTAGGAATTTATATAGCGCTGAATCTTAGTAAAGCAATCAAAGTGCTTGTTATACAAAGAAACAGAGATACTGAGACTCAGAGACACAAGAGGAGTAAATAAAATATTGCAGAGATAAGGATTACGTAGACAAACAGACTTCAGAGAAGAACACAAAGAAACACGCATATAAGAACAGATTACAGAGCAATGATTACGAGATAGAAAGACTTAGAGAGACAGGCGCACAAAGAACCATATAGGAACAGATTCACAGTAACAAGAATTACAGAGATAGAAACGACTTAGAGAACAGGCGCACAAAGAGACACAAAGGAACACATACAGAGACAATGATTACTAGACTCAGAAAGACTTAGAGAGACGGCGCACAGGAGACACTTAGGAACAGATTACAGAGACAGGTTTACAAAGCCAGAAGGATGGAGAAAACAGACACACAAATACATCATAGGCCTACACAAAGCAGAACAAAAGACAGATGAGAGAACACAACACAGACACACAGGACACACAACAACACACACACCACACAACAACACACACACCTCAACATATACAGGAGAGGGACACATACAAACACAAGAATCAGACAGACAAGACAAACACGAGAAGGTATTTTGATAGAGACAGAGACAAACATAAGGAGATCAGAAGAGACAAAGACAGAGCACAAGATACACACAACAAGGACATTCTCTTCCTCCTCTGAATCTCTTCTCTGCTCTATCAGCTCGTCTCTCTCTTCTCTCTCCTCTCTCTCTATGAAACAGCGAGTAAGAAAGACACAGAGCGAGGACAATGGTCAGAATTTGATCAGAGAGCACCGGACGCAACCACAATGAAGAGAAGAGAGATAACGAAAGATTGGATGAGAAACTAAACCCCTTAGAGACATCCTTCCGTCGAGGAGTTATTTATTTCTTTTTATTTTTTTTATCTAGTTTGTAGTTATTATTATTTATTCAATCATTTTTATACTTTTTCTTTATTCGAGGGACAATGAAGACAGCGCTCACGATGCGAGATACATCCAGCCGTGTGCATAGCATATTTAGTAAACGTTGTATAGTCCCACCGGTACACAATGGCTACCTTCCAAAAGGCGGAAACAGCTTTAACGTGTACGCAAGATGTTCTGCAGTGTATGCAACATGGGACTAGGTTTAAGTCACATCAAAGGACCTTGGGAGTGTGGATCGCCACTGATGTTAACTCCAGAGGAAAAATTCCTCTTGAACAAGAATCGAACCCGGGTCAGCAGATCACGAATCCATCACTATAACCACCAGGCTACCCCCAACAGTTGTGCAGTTATGCAAGTTTAGTCGGGTGAAGTGGAAATGTCGAACGAAACAGTGGCAGAAAAGGTGTACCTTCCTTCGGATGTCCTTCGGATGAGACTATAAACCCAGGCCCCGTGTGCGAACGCATGCAGAACATCTTGCGCACACGTTAAATCCTGTTCCGCTGTGGGAACAGATGACAAAATTTTTAAAAACTGCATACACACATAAATAAATAAAAAATGAAAAAAAGATTCATCTGAGCGCTTTGATTTGTTGCTTTACAAGATTCAGCGCTGTATAAATTCCATACATTATTATTATTACCTTCTACACTTCGCAAGTATTTTCATACTCCTTTTCTTTCTTCCAATGATAAGGTTTTGTATATGCGACCGTTGTTTGTGTCCATTGTAAAGGTAGTTGTATTCCGTCTTCGGGAATGTGTGCTATGTATACACGTGTTTCCGCAACCCACCAAAGGCTGTGCATGTATATACACAAAAGGGATTAACTTAAGGCACTGGCAGGTCTGCACTTGAAGATGACATGGGAGATCGTAAACATATTTACACTTGACTCGCTTTGACGTGTCTTTGCAAGATATAGCGCTATACAAGTTCCATTTGTTATTATTATTATTATTATTATTATTATTATTATTATTATTATTATTATATTATTATTTTATTATTATTTATTATTATTATTTATTTATTATTATCATTCGCCTGCCGACGCCCGGTTTAAACCACGACTTTATGGACATGGAATTAAGGTCAAACGGTCTTAACTCCTCGGATATGCTCCAGTCATATTTTGTTTGAAGTGTAGTGGTGTGGGTGGGTGTTTGTGTGTATGTGCGTAGTTTTAGCGTGCGTGTTGTGTGCGTGTGTGTGCGTGTGTGTGTGTGTGCTGTGATGTGTGTGTTGTGTTTGTGGTGTGTTGGTGTGGTGTGTGTGTTTACTTTTGCTTTTGTTTCTTTGTTAAGCATTTTCACGTTTAACGTATTTCGTCTAGAACAATTATTTTATCCTGCTCACCATATTCAAGAATGCCTGCGAGGTTGTATCTACATGCTGGGTGGCACGTTGGCGTGTCCTTTTGTTTCAAGTACCTTTCCCTCTAGGGTGCCAGATTTCAACTTCAGAAGATTATTTTCTCTCTGTAAAGGAGAGTACATCTTCCTTCCTACTCTACTCTCTCTCTCCTCTCTCGTCTCTCTCTCTCTCTCTCTCTCTCTCTCTCTTCTCTCTCTCCTTCTCTCTTTCTCTCTCTTCTCATCTCTCTTCTTATCTCTCTCTCTTCTCTCTCTTCTCTCTTCTACTCTCTCTCTCTCTCTCTCTCTCTCTCTCTCTCTCTCTCTCTCTCTCTTCTCTCTTCGTCTCTCCTTTTCTCTCTCTCTCTCTCTCTCCTTCTCTTCTCTCTCTCTTCTCTCTCTCTCTCTCTCTTCTTCTTCACTTTCTCTCTCACCACACAAACACAACATACACACACAACAAACACACACACACAGCACACACAACACTACACCACACACACACACACACACACCGCTCCACAGGTATATATGTTATATGGCTCATTTTTCAATAGATTTCGCGTTTTTATATCGTGAGAATGGGTTAGTTCACTATTATTTTGGAATGAAGTTTAATGCATTCCTTACAAAATTTTGTAAACATGTCAGATGTCTATGTGGGGATCATATTTCCAATTACTATATCATATTTGAGTGCCTTTGTAAAACTTTTTTACCTAATTTTCTGAACGTCTTGGGAAAATGTATTCGAAAATTCAAAGCTAGCCTTTGCCATTGTCAGATATTTATTGCATAGTCTACTTGAATATTTATTGTGTTACATTATTATTATTTCATGTTTCCACATTGTTGAGTTTATATTTTTCTCTGTTTAAAAGTATTATTTTTACTTTTCTAGGTTGTATTTTTCCTTTTTTGTCTTTTTTTCTTCTTCTTTTTTTCTCTTTTTTTTCTCTCACACAAAAATACCACACTGATGCCTATTCTCTAACTTTTCTCTCCCAATTCACTCCATCCACCTCACCTTCTTTAACTTCACATTACACTTTATATATTCCTCGCTAACATCACTCAGAGTGAACAGACGTTAAATTGAAGACAACAACAACACACACACACGCACACACACACACACACATCCCCCCACCCAACTCACCAAGCTGCCCTCACACCCACTCCACCCACGTCTTCCTCCACCTACCTTCATCAGTGGCATAAATGTAGGTCATGCTGGTCCAGCCGAAAGTCTGGATGACGTCCACGATGGCTTTGGTGATGCTGGGCTTCATGTAGTACTGCAGCCCTCCTTGGGCCATCTGACCTGCCTGACCTCCCTGACCCCCAGGGGGCCCGCGGACTCCGTGTAACCCCCTGCTACGGGGGTCTGCCGGGTTGTTGAAGAAGATGAAGGGGATCTCCAGGCTCTCGGAGTAAGCTCGTATGGTGTCCAGGGTGGGTCGGCCAGCATGACCCAGCAGCACTATGGCCCCCGTGGACAGCAGAGAGCACACTGCAAACCACCAGAAAGCCGTAGTGTTCAGTGTGTGTGTGTGTGGAGCATTGGTGAGATGCTGGAGTGTTGGTGTAGATTCTATATGTCTGTGAAACAAAGTCTAGTAAGAAGATGGGGAGGACTGGCACAGCGCGTGCCTTTTCCATGTGAAGACTCCTGTGCTGGTTGTGATGTATGAACACATGGGCATAATGAACTGAGATTTTCGTTTGAAAGTAGTTTCTGAAAAGAATGCTTTTTCGGTTGCAATAAAGGGATGAAGAAAATCTGAATTCCCCCAAAACCCCAAAGTCTTGAAACTGAACAAGAAAAATCCTACAGGATAAAAGACAGAATCTATGGTATAGGGATACTTAGTTGTCATGGCACTTGTAATTTAACTAGTACATTCTTTACCGTGATATTTTCATTTGTTTATTCATTCTTTTTTTTCATATATGTATATAATTATCCATGTAGTTTCTTAACAGGCTAAAATCATTGACTTCTTCTCATAAAACAGGTGACATGAACAATGTTATCATAATTGCAGTCGAGTAAATCGGTGAATCAGTTTAGTATCCTAATATAATATTTGAACTTAATCGAATTCGTGCTCAAGAATGAAATAAAGAGATTTTTCTCTCCTGTTTCTTTCCTGTCCATTTTTCTTATGCGATTATGCTATTCTTCATTCTTTATATTTTTCCAAAACTTTATTGTACATTTAAACTGACTGCTTGTCGCTTAGAAACATTCTCAAATGCGAAATATTTTAAGCAGATATTTTGGATTAAATAACTTGTCATTTCTTTTTATCTAAGTAGTGTGAATCAGCCCCTGATATAAATAATAGACAAATCCTTGCTGTTGTACATATTATAAGCTTTTGGGTTGTTGATTCTCTTTGGGTATCAATCTGCCTGTCAGTATTGTAATTGCCCTTCATGAGATCAGTAAAGTGTTTTTGACTGGACTTGACTTGATTTGACTTATAAATGTATGACACTACGAATGACATTCTGTTTAAATCAAAACTATTTAAAATTTTTTATCTATGTGTGTGTTTGCACGCTGATTCATGTGTATACAGCGCAATCACCCGCACTTGAATCTTGTTTCTGTAACTGTGCAAGGGCTTATGAATTCATGTGTGAGCATTTACTTGTATACATTTATGCATTTTAACACTTCGTTTCCCTTCATTGTTTTTTTTTTAAACTGATTGATCCAATGGTTGATTGATTGAAGGGATATATGTTTGTTTGTTTGCTTATGTATTTATAGTCATATTTCATATTTCCCCGTCTGCCTGTCTTTTCTAATCTTCGGTTTTTTATGTTGTGTAGCTTTGTTTTATTCCGAAAAAGCTTTCTAACTCATCAATTCGTAGTTCTATATATACAGTTGTTTGATTTACAGTTTATCAATTGATTCTATATGCGCTTGTGCTTTTTTTTTCTTGTTCATCACTTCAATTACTCATGTAGTCATTCTTTTCACATCTTTATTTTCTTTAATAAACCTGACAAGTAAGTTTACATCAGGTCAAACAGTTATTTGCTGCTGATAAAGCGAACAACAGAACATACAACTGCACAGGTTATGGCATGTGGGTTTGTCTGATGTATCGACATATTGCTCCATGAAACAAGGGTTAACGATGCATCAGGCTACTCCACTGGGATGTAGACAACACACGATCTGGCAATAACATGACGGCAATATAATCTGTTTTGTGTGTCTCTGAGCTGAAACCGTTTGTATGCATGCGTGCGTATCCGTCTGTATTTGCATTTCTTATGGCTCTGCGCTTTTGTCTCGGACAGAATGTAGTAGGGTTGTCATGTCTGCCTGCGTTATGTATTGTATTGTATCGTATTGAGTTGTATTTTATCGTATGTATGTATGCATGTATGTATGTATGTATGCATGTATGTATGTATGTATGTATGTCTGTATGTATGCATGTATATATGGATGGATGGACGAATGGATGAATGGATGACAGGATGGATTAATATATGAATATTACGTTTGTATGAGTATATGTATGTATGTATGTATGTATGGCCGACGAGATAACCCTGCAAACCAAGTTGTACGGCCCATGAGAGGAGTTGGAAAGGTCACGCCATCTTTTTTTTTTTAGATACAACTGATGGTGTAAAGTGAGTGAGAGAATAACTCTGTTTATGTAAAATATATATGTATTAAATTATATGTTTATTTCTCTAGTTATCTATTTATTACTAACATCTTTACCTTTCTTGACTTTTCTAATCGTATATATTTAATAAGTGTATTTAATTTATTGTTAGTATTATCTTGTAACGATTCCTTACTTATCCATTTGTTCATCGTTTATCAGTTTATCTATTTCCTTGATTCGTTTAGTCTTTCGCCATCTTATTCAGCACAAGTTGACCTTACGATTCCAAAGGTGTCGTGATTGGCAATATCAAAAGAGAATACAAATTCATCAGCTGCTGCACATGTCGATTGTTGTGATGCCTTGGTGTTTGGTTGGTTGGTGGTTGGTTTTTGTGTTTGTTTTGTTGTGGTTTTTGCCTTGTTTGGGGTTTTGTTTTGTTTTGTGTGTGTGTGTTTGTGTGTGTGTGGTGCTGGTGTGTGTGTGTGTGTGTGTGTGTGTGGTGTGTGTGTGTGTTGCTGTTGTTGTTGTTGTTTTGGGGGGCATCGTTCTTACTTGTCCGCGGCTGGATTTCCAAGGCTCACCAAATAGTCTGATAAGATTTTGCAAATGGGACCATATATGTTACACGGATTCAGAGTTGCTGTTGAAAAACGCCACTAGTGTGCACACATTCTTAACAATGTTGTCTGGTTCCTACCGGCACACAGCAAACTATTGTCGGTCTTCAATGTTACGTCTGTTCACGTAAAAGATGATGTAATGTGAACATACGAAAAATTGGCTTTCTTTTGAAATCGGGAGAGATTTCAACGCGTGTGCAAGATGTTCTACGAGCGTTCGCACACAGGTCATCGGCTTATCTTCTTATCTGAAGAACTCTTGGGAGAGGAGGGGGATGGATTCAGTGTAAAATGTTTATCCCAAGAGAAAAAACCAACAACTTCCCTTGAACGGGTGCCTTGCTGGAGACTCAAACCTGGGGCCTCAGATACTACTACTACTACTACTACTACTACTACTACTACTACTACTACTACTACTACTACTATAACTACTATATACTACTACTATACTATATGCTGCTCTACTGCTGCTCCTACTACTACTACTACTTCTACTACTACTGCTACTACTACTACTATACTACTTACTATACTACTACTAGTAATAATAAATGAATGGAATTAATATAGTGCTATATCTTGCAAAAAAAACAAATCAAAGCACTTTCATTCATCCTACTCATTCACATACAGCCAGTTACAAATAACAGTTGGGTTCTTTTCTTTTTCTTTTTTTACAAATTCAAATGTATACCACACGCTCGCACACACGCACGCACACACATAAAGGTAAAGAGGGAAGCTGGATAGCTTAGTGGTTAGAACATTGCGCTCGCAATCTGACGACCCGGGTTCGATTCCCGTTGAAGGGCATATTTTCCCCTGGAGTTAACATGAGTGCAGACTCTATTCTCCAAAAAGTCCCTCAGATGAGACTATAAACCGAGATCCCGTGTGCGAATGCACACAGAACATCTTGCGCACACGTCAAGTTCTGTTCCGCTTTTCGTAAGAGTAGGCTATTGTGTGTCGGTGGGAACAGATGACATTTACAAAAAACCGCATACACACGGGAAATGGATGTAAAAAAGCATACACGTGCTTATTCCATTATCCTCAATATAAAATAATAATTATAAGAAAAAATAAAAACAAAAGTTGTTCTTATGTATAAATGTGTCTCTTTCAGCCAACAACGTCTGTGTGACCTTTGCTTTGGGATGCAGAGAGGAAAGAAGCGGACCATTGTAACGATCATCATGCATACATACAGCCCTGTAGGAATGCATGTCTAAGGTGAAGCATTGCTGTGATTGCGCATTCGTCTGCATATTTGTCTTGTGTCTTTGCGCGCGCGCGCGCGCGCGTTTGTGTGTGTTTGTGTGTGTGTGTGAAGTTAAAGTCAACTTGTTATTTCTAGACAGTACATTGAATAAGCAACGCATTGCTTGTGTGTCAAAGTCAAAGTCAAATTCAATTTTATTTTCAGATGGTACATTGAATAAGCAGTGCATTTGCTTTTTTTTCATCAAGCCATCTATCTAAAGAAAAAAAAGCGAGAAAAAGATAATGTATATGCAGACATAGAATAAAAAACCTAATCTATAGTAAACATATACCAATCAATGTGTGTGTGTGTGTAAAGTTAAAGTCAAAGTCAAATTGTTATTCCCAGACAGTACATGTCATTGAATAGCAACACATTTGCTTGTGTGTGTGTGTGTGTGTGTGTGTGTGTGTGTGGTGTGTGTTGTGTGTGTGTGTGTGTGTGTGTGTGTGTGCGCGCGCGCGCGCGAGTTTGTGTGTGCGTGCCTGTGTGTGTATAAGGTCATTTGTCTTTATCTTTATTTCGATTGCTGTCTCTACGTGTATATACCTAAATAGGGGTGTTAGTCTGTCAATTATTTCATTTTTTCTTTATGTCTTCCTTTTGTTTACCTTATTTTCTTTTTTTTTCTATGAACATTTTTGTTCTTTAAATGTTTGGTTGTGATTGTTTCAAGGAGTTTAGGAACTCACTGAATTTGCTAACATCAGAGAAAAAAAAAAAAGAGAGAAGAGAGAGAGAGAGAGAGAGAGAGGAGAGAGAGAGAGAGAGAGAAGACAGACAGACAGACAGACGAGACAGAGAGACAGACAGAAGACAGACAGACAGACAGACGACGGACGGATGAACGGACGGACGGACGCACAGACAGAATAACAGCTATACAAACAGAGGAAAAGGCACAGAAAGACGTGCAAGTAGACAAAGAAACTACAGATATATAAACACATCACGACACAAATAAAGTACGGAAACAAACAGAAAAAAACCAACCACAAACCAAACTGCTACGGAGAGCGAAAAAGGAAAAGACATAGGCAAGAAAAGAGGAGAGAAAAAAAAAGAGCAATCTACCATAGGCAAAGAAAAGAGGGGAGATAAAAATAAAAGAGGGGAGATAAAAATGAACAATCGACCATAGAGGGCGGGCCGGACGGACACTTTTCGATTGATTGAGTTTAAAAGCTTCCATTAGAGTCTCCAAAAGGTCTGAGTGACAAGATTGCAGCCTCGCATACCGTCACTGGCTTACAGTGGAGACAGACCAACGTGCTCAAGTCCGCGCTTTTGCCCTCTGGTGGTATAGAGTCACTCCTTTGGACCAGCGCAAAAGCATAGTTATTATTATTATTATTATTATTATTATTATTATTATTATTATTATTATTATTATTATTATTATTATTATTATTATTATTATTATTATTATTATTAAAAGCTCTGACAGATATTGATGTAAGCAAAAATGTCAGATTCTATATTTAAAATGTGTTTATGCTCTGCAAATATTTTTTGCTGGTCGACTTGTATCTTTGAAAAGCTCTTTGGAGTACCAAGACCTATATTAAAGTGGTTTTATTCCCCGCAGTGTTTTGTTGATGTCTTTATAGTTGAAAAAAAAAAAATCTCGAGAAGGACCAAGGCCTATATTAAAGTGGTTTTATTCCCGCATGTGTTTGTTGATGCTTTAATTTGACAAAAAACAAGCTCGAGAGGACAAGGCCTATATTAAAGTGTTGTTTTCCTATGTAGTGTTTTGCTAGATTGACGTTATCCTCAGACAAGCTCTCTCAGCGGATTTTGTACACGTAAATAAAAGAGAAAACAGCTATTTAGTATGGCATAGGCTGGATATTATGGAGGGATACTTGAAAAACAGCACAAAATAATGATGATAATAATAATGCTAAAATTACGATATATAACATGTTGAGATGATGATGATGATTGATGATGTGATGATGATGAGATGATGATGATATGATGATAACGATGATACTACTCTACTCTCTACATACTACTACACTACTACTACATACTAACTACTATAGCGTATTGCATTCATACATTTTTTTCAGTAACAAATCAACAGCGCTTCGCTTGCACTCCCCTTCCCTACACACACACTTATCATGCAGTGTGATTCTTATGGGCAACAATGATATTTTCAGGTGTGATGTGTGAGGTCAAGTATAGATTCTGGTTGATCCAGTGCACGCTGGGGAGCACTAACAGCTCAGCATCTTTGACAACAAGTTGAGGTATAGCACTAGGTTCCATCGCAAAGACACTACCGATGTATTTACATTGAACAGTACGTAACCTGTATAACGTGCGTGGAGACTAGACCGTGACTTGTGTCATCTGAACCTCTTGCATCACAGTCAGAGTCGTTTTCCTTACTTCTTGGTTCTTTGTTTCTCTGTTTACTTGAACTTTTTGTTCGTTTTACGATAACTTTTTAAAGTATAAACATATTTCTTAGAAATTTATCTTATCTTATTATTATATATATATATATTATATATATATATATATATATATATATATATATATATATATATAGAGAGAGAGAAGAGATGAAGAGAGAGAGAGAGTTGAGAGAGTATGTGTGTGCATGTGTGTGTTTGTCTGTCTCTTATTTGCTTGTCTATAAGTCTGTCTATCTGCTGTGTATGAGTGCTTGTTGCGAGTGTTTATGTTTGTGTGCATGTTTATATGCGTCTCTGCGTGCTTTTGTGTGATAGTGTATGAGCGCGCATACACATGCGTGCGTGCATGTGTATATGAATAAATTCACGAGCATGTTTGTTTCAGTGCGGTCGCGTGCAACCACACACACATGCAAGCGTATGTTAAACTGTCTTGGCGTGGCTAATAAAGTTTAGAAAAGACTTTTTTGTATCAGTTCCATAGACTCTGCACTACCGTTCAAGTTGAAAAAGTTCTACTTTTTGCAGCACACTATGCCTCTATCTGGCAGTCTGCATCTCTGCATACCATTACTGGCTGAGATGGAGGGACCAGCCTTGCAGGGCATAGAGGGGAGATGATGTATCCCCCTTTCCCCCAAAATTGCAGTCTGGCGATATTTTCTTGGCTGTGTTCTTAAGTGATAAAGGAGGTCAGACACAGAGAGATAGAGAAGAGAGAGAGAGAGAGAGAGGAGAGAGAGAGAGAGAGATGAGAGAGAGAGAGAGAGAGATGGAGAGAAAGAGAGAGAGAGATGGAGAGAGAGATGGAGAGAGAGTATGGAGAGAGAGTGTGTGTGTGAGAGAGAGAGAGAGATGGAGAGAGATGGGGAGAGAAGAGAGAGAGAGAGAGAGAGAGGGGAGAGAGAGAGGAGTAGTGAGAGAGAGTGAGAGAGAGTGAGAGAGAGAGAAATGCAGACGACAGGCAGAGAGAAATGTGCAGACAAACAGGTGGGAGTACATACATACAAAAAGGAAGTCAGACAGGACAGAGAGAGAGAGAGAGGAGAGAGAGAGAGAGAGAGAGATAGAGAGAGAGAGAGAGAGAGATGAGAGAGAGAGAGAGAGAGAGATGAGAGAAGAGAGACAGAGACAGACAGACGAGACAGGAAGGCAGGCAGACAGACCAGACAGACAGACGACGACAGACAGAGACGACAGACAGACAGACAGACAGAGACAGACAGATAAAGAGAGAAAGCTGGTAGGGCAATATTATACAGAAGGACAATGAATGTCAAGAGGACGCTCGCCCAGCATTGACCTAAAAGCAGGGGAGGCTGGAGGGCCGTGGGATCTGGAGATTCACTCTGCCGTGGCCCCGGCACAGATGTGGTTTTATCTTCACGTCTGTCCACTTGTCTGTATGTCTTGTCTGCCCCCTGTCTCCTGGCGGGTTTGTATCGTAGTAAACGTAATGGAAATCACGGGATGCTTACCTTGTGAACCATTGCTCCCTTGTATGTGTGTGTGTGTGTGTGTGTGTGTGTGTGTGTGATGGTGTGTGTGTGTGGTGTGTGTGTGTGTTGTGTTTGTGTGTGTGTGTGTGCGTGTGTGTGTGTGTGTGTGTGTTTGGTAGTGTGTGTGTGAGTGTGTGTGTGTGTGTGGGTGTTTGTGGAGTGTGTGTGTGTGGTGTGGTGTGTGTGTGTGTTGTGTGTTGTGTGTGTGTGTTTCTGTGTGTTGTGTGTGTGTGGTGTGTGTGTGTGTGTGTGTGTGTGTGTTGTGTGTTTCTGTGTGGTGTGGTGTATGTGTGTGTTGTGTGGTGTGGTTTGGTGTGTGTGTTGTGTGTGTGTATTTATGTGGTGTGTGTTGTGTGTGTGTGTGTGTGTGTGTGTGTGTGTGTGTGTGTGTGTGTGTGTGTGTGTGTGTGTGTGCACGCGCGCGTGTGTGCGTGGGCATGAACGTGGGCTTGTGCATGTAATTGACTCCAGATGAAGAATTCCTATTACGCGGGTGTATAATGATGTGGTGGCACAAACCTGACCTCAAACCCAGGCCGTCAGATCAAGAGCACAACCCGCAACACTCTAACCACTAGGCTTTTTTATCCCACCCACCCACCGCCCAATAGTGTGTGTGCGTTTGTGTGTATGAGTGTGTGCATGTGTGTGTGCGTGCGTGCGGTGTGTGTATGTACGTATGTGTGTGTGTTATGCATAGACTTTTCTATAGTCGCAAATGTAGAAACAAAACTTTCTTTTTGATTGAGGATATACGGCCATTTGGAGACGGGATAGCTCAGTGGTCAGAGCACTCGCTTTCCCTCAGCCATTGTTAAGCAACAACGAGCGTGGTTACCAGTTGGATGGGTGATCGTTACCGCGTTTTGGCTTCAGTAGAGTCCCCCAGTCCACTCAGCTGTAAATGAGTACCTGCCTCTTTGGGTCATGGAAGGTAAAGCAGCGAGGGAGAGGAGATGGGCGCCACCCTCAATATGCTGGCCCCTGGAGAAGCTGCGGTCTCTGATGCCTGGCTCCTCTGCGACCACTTAGGGTATGGAAACACCTTGACCTTTATACCGCCATTAAAGTGTTACAGTATTGATCTAAACTGCATTATATCATCACTGACATAGCAATACAGCTTTGACCCAAGGGACATGGATTTGATGATCCATCCCTTTTTATCCAAACTTTCCACTTAAGAAATTGAACGTGGTTAGAGAGAGAACGAGAGAGAGATAGTGAGAGAGAGAGACAGGCAGACAGAGAGACGGAGAGACAGAGACACACACGACAGACAGACAGACACAGAGACACAGAGGCAGAGTGTACACGCAGAGAGAAAGAGAGAGAGAGAGGAGAGAGAGAGAGAGAGAGAGAGAAAGAGAGAGAGAGAGAGAGAGACAGACAGACAGACAGACAGACAGACAGACAGACAGACAGACAGACAGACAGAGAGACAAAGAGAGACACACACACAGAGACAGGAGATGAGTGAGGAGAGAGGAGAACAAGAAAGCATTGACTACAGTAGTACTGATTTTTACACTACCAAAAATTGGCCAAAAATCATAATACACTAAACATTTAACAAAAAAGTTCTGGAAACAGCATTCTAATTGATCGGTTTTGTGTTTAAAATTTTGTAAACTGCTGATGTCGTGGGATCATATTTCATACTTTTCTATTTTTGTAGGTGCCCTTGTAAAACTTTTTATTCTACATTTTCTGAACAGTCCTTGAAATTATTCGAAAATTCAAAGCTAGCCTTTGCCATTGTCAGATATTATTGCAAGGTTCCATTAAATTTTGTAGTTACATTATTATATTTTTGTTCCACATTTGGTTATTTTTTCTCCTTTTAAAAGTATTATTTTTACTTTTTAAGGGTATTTTCCTTTTTCTCTTTCTTCTCTTCCTTCTTTTTTCTCTTTTCACCACACACACAAATACCACACACCGAAGCACATTCTTAACTTCTCCCACGTTACACACCATCCCATCCCTCCTTAACTCACACTTACACATACCCACGTCAACACATACAGAGAGAACACACGTATAAAGAAACATACACAACACACACACACACACACAACACACAAAACACACACACTCCCCCAACCCAAATCTCACCAAGCTGCCCTCACACCCACTCCACCCACTTCTTCCTCCACCACCTTCATCAGTGGCATAAATGTAGGTCATGCTGGTCCAGCCGAAAGTCTGGATGACGTCCACGATGGCTTTGGTGATGCTGGGCTTCATGTAGTACTGCAGCCCTCCTTGGGCCATCTGACCTGCCTGACCTCCCTGACCCCCCGGGGGCCCGCGGACCCCGTGTAGCCCCCTGCTACGGGGGTCTGCCGGGTTGTTGAAGAAGATGAAGGGGATCTCCAGGCTCTCGGAGTAGGCTCGTATGGTGTCCAGCGTGGGTCGGCCAGCATGACCCAGCAGCACTATGGCTCCCGTGGACAGCAGAGAGCACACTGCAAACCACCAGAAAGCCATAGTGTTCAGCGTGTGTGTGTGGGGAAACATTGGTGAGATGCTGGAGTGTTGGTGTAGATTCTATATGTCTGTGAAACAAAGTCTAGTAAGAAGATGTGGAGGACTGGCACAGCGCGTGCCTTTTCCATGTGAAGACTCCTGTGCTGGTTGTGATGTATGAACACATGGGCATAATGAACTGAGATTTTCGTTTGAAAGTAGTTTCTGAAAATAATGCTTTTTCGGTTGCAATAAAGGGATGAAGAAAATCTGAATTCCCCCAAAACCCCAAAGTCTTGAAACTGAACAAGAAAAATCCTACAGGATAAAAGACAGAATCTATGGTATAGGGATACTTAGTTGTCATGGCACTTGTAATTTAACTAGTACATTCTTTACCATGATATTTTCATTTGTTTATTCATTCTTTTTTTTCATATATGTATATAATTATCCATGTAGTTTCTTAACAGGCTAAAATCATCGACTTCTTCTCATAAAACAGGTGACATGAACAATGTTATCATAATTGCAGTGGAGTAAATCGGTGAATCATTTTAGTATCCTAATATAATATTTGAACTTAATCGAATTCGTGCTCAAGAATGAAATAAAGAGATTTTTCTCTCCTTTTTCTTTCCTGTCCATTTTTTTATGTGATTATGCTATTCTTCATTCTTTATATTTTTCCAAAACTTTATTGTACATTTAAACTGACTGCTTGTCGCTTAGAAACATTCTCAAATGCGAAATATTTTAAGCAGATATTTTGGATTAAATAACTTGTCATTTCTTTTTATCTAAGTAGTGTGAATCAGCCCCTGATATAAATAATAGACAAATCCTTACTGCTGTACATATTATAAGCTTTTGGGTTGTTGATTCTCTTTGGGTATCAATCTGCCTGTCAGTATTGTAATTGCCCTTCATGAGATCAGTAAAGTGTTTTTGACTGGACTTGACTTGATTTGACTTATAAATGTATGACACTACGAATGACATTCTGTTTAAATCAAAACTATTTTTAAAAATTTATCTATGTGTGTGAGTTTGCACGCTGATTCATGTGTATACAGCGCAATCACCCGCACTTGAATCTTGTTTCTGTAACTGTGCAAGGGCTTATGAATTCATGTGTGAGCATTTACTTGTATACATTTATGCATTTTAACACTTCGTTTCCCTTCATTGTTTTTTTTTTTAACTGATTGATCCAATGGTTGATTGATTGAAGGGATATATGTTTGTTTGTTTGCTTATGTATTTATAGTCATATTTCATATTTCCCCGTCTGCCTGTCTTTTCTAATCTTCGGTTTTTTATGTTGTGCAGCTTTGTTTTATTCCGAAAAAGCTTTCTAACTCATCAATTCGTAGTTCTATATATACAGTTGTTTGATTTATGTTTATCAATTGATTCTATATGCGCTTGTGCTTTTTTTTTCTTCTTGTTCATCACTTCAATTACTCATGTAGTCATTCCTTTCACATCTTTATTTTCTTTAATAAACCTGACAAGTAAGTTTACATCAGGTAAAACAGTTATTTGCTGCTGATAAAGCGAAAAAACAACAACATACAAATGCTTAGGTTATGGTATGTGGGTTTGTCTGATGTATCGACATATTGCTCCATGAAACAAGGGTTAACGATGCATCAGGCTACTCCACTGGGATGTAGAGGACACACGATATGGCAATAACATGACGGCAATATAATCTGTTTTGTGTGTCTCTGAGCTGAAACCGTTTGTATGCATGCGTGCGTATCCGTCTGTATTTGCATGTCTTATGGCTCTGCGCTTTTGTCTCGGACAGAATGTAGGAGGGTTGTCAAGTCTGCCTGCCTTATGTATTGTATTATATTGTATCGAATTGTATCGTATTGTATTTTATCGTATTGTATGTATGCATGTATGTATGTATGTATGTATGCATGTATGTATGTATGTATGTCTGTATGTATGCATGTATATATGGATGGATGGACGAATGGATGAATGGATGACAGGATGGACTAATATATGAATATTACGTTTGTATGAGTATATGTATGTATGTATGTATGGCCGACGAGATAACCCTGCAAACCAAGTTGTACGGCCCATGAGAGGAGTTGGAAAGGTCACGCCATCTTTTTTTTTTAGATACAACTGATGGTGTAAAGTGAGTGAGAGAATAACTCTGTTTATGTAAATATATATGTATTAAATTATATGTTTATTTCTCTAGTTATCTATTTATTTACTAACATCTTTACCTTTCTTGACTTTTCTAATCGTATATATTTAATAAGTGTATTTAATTTATTGTTAGTATTATCTTGTAACGATTCCTTACTTATCCATTTGTTCATTCGTTTATCAGTTTATCTATTTCCTTGATTCGTTTAGTCATTCGCCATCTTATTCAGCACAAGTTGACCTTACGATTCCAAAGGTGTCGTGCATTGAGCAATATCAAAGAGAATACAAATTCATCAGCTGCTGCACATGTCGATTGTTGTGATGCCTTGGTGTTTGGTTGGTTGGTTGGTTGGTTTTTGTTGTTTGTTTTGTTGTGGTTTTTGCCTTGTTTGGGTTTGTTTTGTTTTGTGTGTGTGTGTGTTTGTGTGTGTGTGTGCTTGTGTGTGTGTGTGTGTGTGTGTGTGTGTGTGTGTGTGTGTGTGTGTGTTGCTGTTGTTGTTGTTGTTTTGGGGGGCATCGTTCTTACTTGTTCCGCGGCTGGATTTCCAAGGCTCACCAAATAGTCTGATAAGATTTTGCAAATGGGACCATATATGTTACCACGGATTCAGAGTTGCTGTTGAAAAACGCCACTAGTGTGCACACATTCTTAACAATGTTGTCATTGGTTCCTACCGGCACACAGCAAACTATTGTCGGTCTTCAATGTTACGTCTGTTCACGTAAAAGATGATGTAATGTGAACATACGAAAAATTGGCTTTCTTTTGAAATCGGGACAGATTTCAACGCGTGTGCAAGATGTTCTACGAGCGTTCGCACACAGGTCATCGGCTTATCTTCTTATCTGAAGAACTCTTGGGAGAGGAGGGGGATGGATTCAGTGTAAAATGTTTATCCCAAGAGAAAAAAACCAACAACTTCCCTTGAACGGGTGCCATGCTGGAGACTCAAACCTGGGGCCTCAGATACTACTACTACTACTACTACTACTACTACTACTACTACTACTACTACTATACTACTACTACTACTACTACTACTATTGCTGCTGCTACTGCTGCTCCTACTACTACTACTACTTCTACTACTACTGCTACTACTACTACTACTACTACTACTACTACTACTACTAGTAATAATAAATTAATGGAATTAATATAGTGCTATATCTTGCAAAAAAACAAATCAAAGCACTTTCATTCATCCTACTCATTCACATACAGCCAGTTACAAATAACAGTTGGGTTTCTTTCTTTTTTTTTTTTACAAATTCAAATGTATACACACACGCTCGCACACACGCACGCACACACATAAAGGTAAAGAGGGAGCTGGATAGCTTAGTGGTTAGAACATTGCGCTCGCAATCTGACGACCCGGGTTCGATTCCCGTTGAAGGGCATATTTTCCCCTGGAGTTAACATGAGTGCAGACTCTATTCTCCCAAAAAGTCCCTCAGATGAGACTATAAACCGAGATCCCGTGTGCGAATGCACACAGAACATCTTGCGCACACGTCAAGTTCTGTTCCGCTTTTCGTAAGAGTAGGCTATTGTGTGTCGGTGGGAACAGATGACATTTACAAAACCGCATACACACGGGAAATGGATGTAAAAAAGCATACACGTGCTTATTCCATTATCCTCAATATAAAATAATAATTATAAGAAAAAATAAAAACAAAAGTTGTTCTTATGTATAAATGTGTCTCTTTCAGCCAACAACGTCTGTGTGACCTTTGCTTTGGGATGCAGAGAGGAAAGAAGCGGACCATTGTAACGATCATCATGCATACATACAGCCCTGTAGGAATGCATGTCTAAGGTGAAGCATTGCTGTGATTGCGCATTCGTCTGCATATTTGTCTTGTGTCTTTGCGCGCGCGCGCGCGCGCGTTTGTGTGTGTTTGTGTGTGTGTGTGAAGTTAAAGTCAACTTGTTATTTCTAGACAGTACATTGAATAAGCAACGCATTTGCTTGTGTGTCAAAGTCAAAGTCAAATTCAACTTTTATTTTCAGATGGTACATTGAATAAGCAGTGCATTTGCTTTTTTTTCATCAAGCCATCTATCTAAAGAAAAAAAAGCGAGAAAAAAGATAATGTATATGCAGACATAGAATAAAAAACCTAATCTATAGTAAACTATACCAATCAATGTGTGTGTGTGTGTAAAGTTAAAGTCAAAGTCAAATTGTTATTCCCAGACAGTACATGTCATTGAATAGCAACACATTTGCTTGTGTGTGTGTGTGTGTGTGTGTGTGTGTGTGTGTGTGTGTGTGTGTGTGTGTGTGTGTGTGTGTGTGTGTGTGTGTGTCGCGCGCGCGCGAGTTTGTGTGTGCGTGCCTGTGTGTGTATAAGGTCATTTGTCTTTATCTTTATTTCGATTGCTGTCTCTACGTGTATATACCTAAATAGGGGTGTTAGTCTGTGAATTATTTCTTTTTTTCTTTATGTCTTCCTTTTGTTTACCTTATTTTCTTTTTTATTCTATGAACATTTTTGTTCTTTAAATGTTTGGTGTGATTGTTTCAAGGAGTTTAGGAACTCACTGAATTTGCTAACATCGGAGAAGAGAGAGAGAGAGAGAGAGAGAGAGAGAGAGAGAGAGAGAGAGAGAGAGAGAGAGAAGAGAGAAGACAGACGAGACAGAACAGACAGACAGACAGACAGACAGACGACGGACGGACGGATGAACGGACGGCGGACGCACAGACAGAATAACAGCTAGACAAACAGAGGAAAAGGCACAGAAAGACGTGCAAGTAGACAAAGAAACATACAGATGTATAAACACACACGACACAAATAAAGTACGGAAACAAACAGAAAAAACCCAACCACAAACCAAATTGCTACGGAGAGCGAAAAAGGAAAAGACATAGGCAAGAAAAGAGGAGAGAGAAAAATGAGCAATCGACCATAGGCAAAGAAAAGAGGGGAGATAAAAATAAAAGAGGGGAGATAAAAATGAACAATCGACCATAGAGGGCGGGCCGGAGGGACACTTTTCGATTGATTGAGTTTAAAAGCTTCCATTAGAGTCTCCAAAAGGTCTGAGTGACAAGAGTGCAGCCTCGCATACCGTCACTGGCTTATAGTGGAGACAGACCAACGTGCTCAAGTCCGCGCTTTTGCCCTCTGGTGGTATAGAGTCACTCCTTTGGACCAGCACAAAAGCATTGTTGTTGTTGTTGTTGTTGTTGTTGTTAATATTATTATTATTATTATTACCATTAGTATTATTATTGTTATTATTATTTTCATTATTATTATTATTATTATTATTATTATTATTAAAAGCTCTGACAGATATTGATGTAAGCAAAAATGTCAGATTCTATATTTAAAATGTGTTTATGCTCTGCAAATATTTTTTGCTGGTCGACTTGTATCTTTGAAAAGCTCTTTGGAGTACCAAGACCTATATTAAAGTGGTTTTATTCCCCGCAGTGTTTTGTTGATCGTCTTTATAGTTGAAAAAAAAGTTCTGAGAAGGACCAAGGCCTATATTAAAGTGGTTTTATTCCCCGCAGTGTTTTGTTGATCGCCTTTATATTTGACAAAAAAAAAGCTCCGAGAAGGACCAAGGCCTATATTAAAGTGTTGTTTTCCTATGTAGTGTTTTGCTGAGATTGACGTTATCCTCAGACAAGCTCTCTCAGCAGATTTTGTACACGTAAATAAAAGTAGAAAACAGCTTTTGAGTATGGCATGGCTGGATATTATGGTGGGATACTTGAAAACAGCCACAAAATAATGATGATAATAATAATGCTAAAATTACTGATTATATTAACGATGTTGATGATGATGATGATGATGATGATGATGATGATGATGATGATGATGATGATGATGATGATGATAACGATGATACTACTACTACTACTACTACTACTACTACTACTACTACTACTACTACTACTAGCGTATTGCATTCATACATTTTTTTCAGTAACAAATCAAAGCGCTTGCGCTTGCACTCCCCCCTTCCCCCTCACACACACACTTATCATGCAGTGTGTTCTTATGGGCACACACTGATTTTCAGGTGTGATGAGTGAGTCAGAGTATAGATTCTGGTTGATCCAGTGCACGCTGGGGAGCCACATAACAGTCAGCATCTTTGACAACAATGTTGAGGTATAGCACTGAGGGTTCCATCGCAAAGAACACCTCCGATATGTCATTTCATTTGAACAGTATCGTCAACCATGTATACGTGGGCGTGGAGACTAGACCGTGACTTGTGTCATCTGAACCTCTTGCATCACAGTCAGAGTCGTTTTCCTTACTTTCTTGGTTCTTTGTTTCTCTGTTTACTTGAACTTTTTGTTCGTTTTACGATAAACTTTTTAAACGTATAGAACTATTTCTTAGAAATTTATCTTTCTTATGATATATATATATATATATATATATATATATATATATATATATATATATATATATATATATATAGAGAGAGAGAGAGAGAGAGAGAGAGAGAGAGAGAGAGAGAGTATGTGTGTGCATGTGTGTGTTTGTCTGTCTCTCTATTTGCTTGTCTATAAGTCTGTCTATCTGTCTGTGTATGAGTGCTTGTGTGCGAGTGTTTATGTTTGTGTGCATGTTTATATGCGTCTCTGCGTGCTTTTGTGTGATAGTGTATGAGCGCGCATACACATGCGTGCGTGCATGTGTATATGGATAAGTTCACGAGCATATATGTGCCAGTGCGGTCGCGTGCAACCACACACACATGCAAGCGTATGTTAAACTGTCTTGGCGTGGCTAATAAAGTTTAGAAAAGACTTTTTTTGTATCAGTTCCATAGACTCTGCACTACCGTTCAAGTTGAAAAAGTTCTACTTTTTGCAGCACACTATGCCTCTATCTGGCAGTCTGCATCTCTGCATACCATTACTGGCTAGGATGGAGGGAGCCGCCATGAAGGGTATAGAGGGAGATGGTGTATCCCCTATTTCCCCAAAAATTGCAGTCTGGCGATATTTCCTTGGCTGTGTTCTTAAGTGATAAAGGAGGTCAGACACAGCAGAGGGATAGAGAGAAGAGAGAGATGGAGAGAGAGGAGGAGAGAGTAGAGAGAGAGAGAGAGAGAGAGGAGAGAAGAGAGAGAGAGATGGAGAGAGAGATGGAGAGAGAGATGGAGAGAGAGGTGGTGGAGAGAGAGATGGAGAGAGATGGGGAGATGAGAGAGAGAGAGAGAGAGAGAGAGAGAGAGAGGGAGAGAGATAAGAGAGAGAGAGAGAGAGAGAGAGATGGAGTGAGAGAGAGAGAGAGGAGAGAGAGAGAGAGAGAGAAATGCAGACAG
>CM054141.1:65045089-65065089 GCA_028751875.1 Rapana venosa
ATAAAGATCTCGTTTTTCGAGACAAGGTTGAGGTAATAGAAACCTTCTACCTGTAGCTGACATTAGAAAATGATGAGAACGTTGTTTGCCCTTTCACCACCATCCTATAACATTATCATTATCTACATAATTAAGTAAAGGGATGAGATGGGGAATATTCATGATTTTTGTTTTTTCTCATAGGCACCTTTTGATTCCAAAGAGACGGTACAGTTTCGAAACCAGTCGACTTTAAAACAAACGTAACCAGCATTTCAAAAGGTTTCTGAGACAGTAAACTTTAGTCGGTGGTGCTGGGTGCTTATTCAGATATCCTCAAAATAAACAAATGAAATGAAAAGGCTGTTGTTCGTGTAGCATTATTGCTATTGTTGTGCATGAGTGTTCTTCACCTTAAGGCCTAGGGAATCACCCAGAATATACCATCTGTTTCAATCATCCCACCAGGAAATAATTGTGAGACAAAGTACACACCGGGTGAGATGTTTGTATGCATGGCTGTTGCCTAGTAGTGCTTCACCATGTAGGCAGCCATATGTTAACTTCTGGAGGTCATTGTCTTATGATGGAAAGTAGTATAATGCTGTGGTAAAAGCTTGTCAAAGACAAGTTTAAAATCAGTATCGGGAGATACTTGAAGAAAGCAAGAGCCAGGTTTTTACATTACGAAGTGATGCTATTACTTTACAGTGTGATGCTATGATGAAATGCATTGAAGAAAAACAAAACATTAACCAGTATAGGAACATCTTCATGAACGTTCATTCCGTGCATATAAACGTACATTGGTTAAGAATACTACCTAAGCTTAGCTAAAGAAATTTAGTTTTCTTATTAATAGTTATCATTTTTAAATTATGACAATTGATTATAATTATTATATATTATTAAAACGTACATATATTATATCATTACTAATTAATTAATTAATGAAATATCAATCATAACCATTACATGATCAGAATTAAACTAGTACTCGTTTAGAATACTACCTAAGCTCAGTGTCTATATAAGTTCGTGTCTGGATTTCACTGTCAGTTGGCCACTCTTTAAACCTGAAAAAGGTTTTGGATAAAACCGATCATTGTCTCTGCCACACACTTTGGTGTTGTGTTTTCACTACTCCGCTTTCAGAAGCTTAGCTAAGAGGCGCCAAACGTAGCACTGACGTTTCACCGGGGCTTGTCGCGAGCCCCTTTTTCCGCCCTAATATGGGCAGAGAAGTAAGGAACCAAGAGGATCCAGGGTCTGAGGGTTCACGCCTGAATGCCCCAACAAGGATTCAGTTTTAGCATCTCTTCTGTCCAAGGCTGTAGCCCGTCTGCTGCAGTGTGTGGTTCGAGGGTCTCTGTACCTCACACTTACACACACACACACACACACACACACACACACACACCACACACACACACACACACACACGCACACACACACACGCGCGCGCGCGCGGATGAGACTATAAACCGAGGCCCCGTGTTCGAACGCGTGCAGAACATCTTGCACACACGTTAAATCAAGTTACGCTTTTCGGAAGAGTAGGGCATTGTGTGCCGGTGAAAACGGATGACAACATTTACAAAACCGCATAAACACGGGGACTGGATGTAAAAAAGCACATGAGTGCTTATTCCATTATCCTCGATATAAAAGAATAGATAGATAAACACACACACACACGATCATCTTTATCATTGTGTCTCAGGCTAAGCCATAACAACCAAGACAAGAAACGTAGAGGAGCAACACACACTAGAGGTAGGAGGTTAACGGTTGATGGGAAAACAGCTACAGAGGAAGGACACTAGGTCCCACAGCCCCGCCATTAACAGAGGGGTGTACAGTGAAAGCCCCGGGGCGAGCCCCGTTCCGATCCAATGGCCACGACATGGATCTGGTTTTATTGAGTGCTGCTTCTCTTCAAACGTCGTGACGATGCCAGCTCCAGTCTCCTTTTTTGGGGGGGCTGCATTACAAAGACATGATGGGGATGTTGTTGGCTTTTGGAAGGGGTGGTTGGGTTCAAATCTCTGGAGAGAAAGAGAAAGAGAAAGAAAGAGAGATAGAGAGAGAGAGAGAGAGAGAGAGAGAGAGAGAGAGAGAGAGAGAGAGAGAGAGATGAGAGAGAGATAGAGGAGGAGAGAGAGTAGAGAGAGAGAGAGAGAGAGAGAGAGAGAGAGAGAGAGAGAAAGAGAGAGAAATCTGAACTCTGAACGTGTTTAATATGTACATTGGGCTTATGCCACAACACACGGAGTTTCCAGATTCAAACAAACCACTGTTGGCCGTCGCTCCTTCTCTGTTTCTGGTCCATCCACCTGGAATGACCTCCCTCTTTCACTTCGTCAAAAGCCTTCACTTGATTCCTTCAAATCCAGCCTCAAAACACACTTATTTCCTACCTGAGATTTTCCCCCCACATATCTGTCCCTAATTTTCAACAGCATCTTTCACCGTCTAAGTGTTGTTCCGTGTGTGTGTGTGTGTGTGTTGTGTGTGTGTGTGTGTGTGTGTGTGTGTGTGTGTTGTGTGTGTGTGTGTGTGTGCGTGCGTGTGCGTGCGTAGTGCGCGCGCATGGATTTCTCATTATGTTTAAGGAGAGTTGCATGCCTGTAAATGATTGAGTGCAAGCGCTTCGATTTGTTTGTTTTTTACAAGATTCAGCGCTATATAAATTCCATATATTATTATTATTAGTTTGGGGGAAGGAGGAGAATCAACATTCTGCTATGTAAAGTACCATAGTATATGGAAGAAAAAACAAACAAGCAAAACCAACTAAACAAGCAAACCAACAACCGATTCATGTGAATCATGACCGCAGTGATGAAGTCTTGGACTATGAACTGGATAAACACTGCTATTAGACTGCGTGAATATTGCTAACAGCATGATATAGAATCAAAATGTATTATTTCAATTCAGGGTGATAGAAACAATATTTGAAGAGACATGCCTTATTTGACGCACGTATCAATTAAGTCACATTATGACACAACAATTTCTTCCTTCTATTAATAGAATTAAATATGTATCTGGATAGATAATGCGAATGTGAATGCGAATGCGAATGCGAATAGTTAATTCAGATTTTAGGCCATGGCCCCTTTCTGAAGGGGGTTACACATCATCATGAACAACAAGAACCACAATATATTTCCCAGCTATCCACAGTCAACTTAAAGTTGCAACAAATAAGTATGCATTACTAATTTTTACGATAGTGCGGTATTTACCCTTTTCAATGCATGATAAACATACATGGCAAGATTTGTTAAAGTTGTCTCATGTTTTGTTGACAGAAGAACATTTACCCTATAATAATGCTATGAGAGAATGCCTATGAGAGAGAGAGAGAATATGTGAGAGAGCGGGTGTTTTTGTGTGTATGTGCGTCTGTATGTGAGTGTTTGTACATTCACATGCACATGTGTGTGTTTATGAAATCATATGCATGTGTGTGCATGTGTGTGTGTATGTGTGTATGTGTGTATGTGTGTGTGTGTTTGTTTGTGTGTGTGTGTGTGTGTGTGTGTTCCATAAGGGAGCGGGGAGTGGAAAGGGAACAAGCAGGAGATCATCCTTTATTCTCAATTTGCTGTGATTTCTCTCAGTAATTCCATGACTGTTTTGTTTCTAGTGTCTTTGTTTTTGTCAGAAAAAAAGATGTTCATAACGTTTATTATTTCAATCGATATCTTTTGAGTTTAAAAAAAGACATATTTCATTCGATGTAGCGTCTAGAACGTTTTTATTAACCATCCCTTACAACTTCCATTGGCCTATCCCAGATTTTTCCTTAAATCAAATTATACCCTGCTATCAAAATGATTTTTAAACAAAACAGAAGACTGCAAAAAGTCAGTAAATGTTTAATGTTTTAAAAGCTCTTCGTGAAACAAAACATCAGTGGAGCTACGCTGATGAACATCAATCGGGCAGAAACAAATATTCGATAGTGTACCAGCAGGCCAAGCCACATTCTCAGTTACATGAAATAGTATAACAACAGGCCACATTCTCAGTTACATTGAATAGTATAACAACAGGCCACATTCTGTTACATGAAATAGTATAACAGCAGGCCACATTCTCAGTTACATGAAATAGTATAACAGCAGGCCACATTCTCAGTTACATGAAATAGTATAACAGCAGGCCACATTCTCAGTTACATGAAATAGTATAACAGCAGGCCACATTCTCAGTTACATGAAATAGTATAACAGCAGGCCACATTCTCAGTTACATGAAATAGTATAATAGAAGGCCACATTCTGTTACATGAAATAGTATAACAGCAGGCCACATTCTGAGTTACATGAAATAGTATAATAGAAGGCCACATTCTGAGTTACATGAAATAGTATAACAGCAGGCCACATTCTGTTACATGAAATAGTATAACAGCAGGCAGGTTATATCGGTACAATGACAGCTTCTGAGCTGAAGTGTCCATGGGTTCACACATCAGTGATTCGAGCCCAAACCAAAGGCTACGTCAACCCTTAATGTGAACCTAGTGCTGGGGCGTGTGTTAAAATGTTCTCATTCTTTAGAACGTTATGTACAGTGTGTGCTTATCCGTGACAAGCCCTTAGCACAACGACTTGCACTATCCCTTTCAGAGGGAGAGAACACATGGTTTGAAGTCACAACGTGGCACTTAAAACAAGCGCTTTGATTTGTCTTTGCAAGATATAGCGCTATATAAGTTCCATTTGTTATTATTATTATTTATTATTATTATTATTATTATTATTATTATATTATTATTATTATTATTATTATTATTATTAAAACCAGCCACACACGCAAACTTCTCATCCCCTGTTTACATAACTGTCTTACAGGTGATTCTCAAGCGTGATCAGTCAGACAGAATACATAATATTCTGGTTAACCCCCTGGAGGTTAAGCTAGGGAATGCCCGACAAAACCCTCCAACAACAACGACAACAACAATATCCCTCGGTGGCAGTGACAGGATCTGGTTTTATTGTCCCTTCTGTCCAGACGGCAAGATGTCTGCCTCCTCAGTCTCCTGGGAGATTATGCTGGTACCGTTATAATGATGTAATGGATACACCAGGCTTTAACTGGGGTTTTGTTCTGACTCCAGAGTGGTGATGTATATGTGTGTTTGTGTGTGTGTGTGTTGGTGTGGTGTGTGTGTGTGTGTGTGTGTGTGTGTGTGTGTGTCGCGCGGTGTGTGTGTATGTGTTTGTGCGTGCATGTGTGTGTGTTTCTTTGCCCTTAATAAAATAGTTTTTGGGGAAAATCGCTGAAATTTGATTCAGGCTTGAAACTCAGTATTGATCATTAACATCCAGCAATAACAGGTCAAGAAAATAAAGAGTCTGCAATCACACGTGTATATTCATTTCCACTACAGAGCACACGCAAGTAATCAGAAGTGCTTGTTTTGAATTGCCTACATTAATTAACAGAGAATAATTTAAGAGACGCAAAAAAGAGTAAAGGCTATAATAGCGTTGTCTGTTGTTGCCTGTTCCTTAAACACCATGGAATCACCCTAAATATGCAGTCTTACTCATCATTTCTCTCTTATGCCGAAGTCGGATGCGCAGGGCCCGACTTGTCAGGCGCTTATTTCCGCTCATACAACAGAGACAATAGTTGCCGTCTGAACGTTCGAAGAAGAAGAAGAAGACTCGTCAATCGTGGGAATAATTCTAAGTCTACATGTGCACGCGTGTTTTAAAGGTTTGTGCAAATGCATGGCCATTTTCTAGTCCCTCGCATTATAAACATTCATACTTCAAGTTTTCTCAAGAAATGGTTTCTTTATCAAAGGACAGCACAACTTGTTATACCAGGCGTTTGTCCTGACTGAAGTGTAATTTCGTTATACAATTTTAAACATAACATCATGTTGATGAAGGGTTTGGCATACAGCTTACATCATTGGCTGACTTCACACACACACACACACACACACACACACACACACACACACACACACACACACACACACACACACACACACACACACACACACACACACACACACACACACACCTTCGGATGAGACTATAAACCGAGGTCCCGTGTGCGAACGCACGCAGAACATCCTCCGCACACGTTAAATCCTGTTCTGCTGTTCGTAAGAGAGGCCATTGTGTAGCGGTGGGAACAGATGACAAATTTACAAAATCGCATACAGATTGGGGACTGATGTAAAAAAAAAAAAAAGCACATACGTGCTTATTCCATTATCCTCGATATGAAAGAATTAAATAAGAAAAAAAAAATTAAATAAAAAACACACACACCACCACACCACCACCCTCTTCCCCCCCCCCCCCCCCACACACACACACCCACACTGGCGCGAGGCCCTTGGGTCAGGCTGTAAGGTCACAGTGGAGGGCGGACGTCAGTGGGTCACATCCTCAATGAGGGGCTGACAGTGGCTAAGGGGTCCACAGAGGTTTGTGGAGAAGCGGCATCAGCATCACCTGTGTTTAGTTTCCCTTCTGCACAGACGTCCTCAGGATGTGAGTTCTGTCTCCTGTGGGCATTTGTACCGCTAACGCAGTGGGGATGCTAGGTTTTAGTTATCGTTTTGTTTCTTTCGTATTTGTGTGTCGCGCGCGCGCGCGCGCGCGTGTGTGTGTGTGTGTGTGTGTGTGTGTGTGTGTGTGTGTGTGTGTGTGTGTGTGTGTGATGTGTAGTGTGTGTGTTGTGCATGTGTGTGAAAGAGGGGGTGTTTGTGTAGGAGTGTGTGTGTTTAGGGAGGGGGGGGGGTTGCTGTGTGTATGAGTTGTTTGCGAGTTTGTGAGTTTGTGAGTTTGTGTGTGTGTATGTGGATGTGTGTGTGTGTGTTGTTGTGTGTTGTGTGTGTGTGTGTGTGTGTGAGAGGAAGAGAGAGAGAGAGAGAGAGGAGAGAGAGAGAGAGAGAGGAGAGAGAGAGAGAAGAGAGAGAGAGAGAGAGAGAGAGAGAGAGAGAGAGAGTGAATTGTGTTAGAGCGTACACAAGTAATACTAATAGGACTACCTATAATATATGCAGTCTGATTCCATTTTGGGGATTCGGTTGTTGCTCAGTGGAAGCTCTTTGCAAAAATGCATACACACGCGTACGCACGAATATAATGCATACACAAACACATGCTCACATACTCATATACTCTCACACACACAAACACACACACACACACACAAACACATACACAGACACTCACACACACACAAACACACACACAAAACACACAAACACTCACACATACACACACACACACACAAACACACATACACACACAGTCACACAGGCTAAGCAAGCTGATAACACTAAGCACTCACTAAGCACAACCAAAACACACACACGCTTTGTATAACTGTGTTCTACGGTAGAGTGCGTAATATGCTTTATCGATACCATTATCAGAATAGTAAAGAACATAATGTTTCCCCTTTATTTTTGAATACCATCTTCTTGGCACCACACAACACAGATCTCTCTCTCTCTCTCTCTCTCTCTCTCTCTCTCTCTCTCTCTCTCTCTCTCTCTCTCTCTCTCTCTCTCTTTCTCTCTTCCTGTCTCTCTTTCTCCCCCTCTCTCTCTCTCTCCTTCCCTCCCTCCCCCCCCCTCTCTCTCTCTCTCCCTCTCCCTCCCTCTCTCCAAAATGGGGTTACTAGACACTTAATTATATCCAAATACTAGCTACCTTTATTACTTTGCTTTGTGCTTCAAAATCTTTACGTAAGTCATAATATGTGATAGTATTCGTTTAATAACCCATCAGAAAATGACTATTTTAGACTGTAGAATGAGAACATTGTAGTCACCGGGACATAAAACTTGTGACAGAGACATATTCAAGACTGACGGAGAGAGAGAGAGAGAGAGAGAGAGAGAGAGAGAGAGAGAGAGAGGAGAGAGAGAGAGAGAGAGAGAGAGAGAGAGAGAGAGAGAGAGAGAGAGAGAGAGAGAGAGAGAACTCGAAGTCGAACTCGAACCCGAACTCGAATATTTTAATGAGAGTAATTGGATAAGCCTGAGGCTTCTTTACACCAAAAAGTGAAAACAAAACATGAATAAACCAATTGATCATGAAACAAGATAATGTCAAAAAGCAATGAAATGAATAATTCAAATTGCCATTCAATTATTGAATTAAATCAGAGAGAGAGAGAGAGAGAGAGAGAGAGAGAGAGAGAGAGAGAGAGAGAGAGATCCAGAGAGATCCAAGATCAGAGAGAGAGCAGAGAGAGAGAGAGAGAGAGAGAGAGAGAGAGAGAGAGAGAGAGAGAGAGAGAGAGAGAGAGAGAGAGAGAGAGAGAGAGAGAGGAGAGAGAGAAGAGAGAGGAGAAAAGTGAAACAAACATGAATAAACCAATTGATCATGAAACAAGATATGTCAAAAAGCAATGAAATGAATAATTCAAATTGCCATTCAATTATTGAATGAAATCAGAGAGAGAGAGATGAGAGAGAGAGAGGAGAGAGAGAGAGAGAGAGAGAGAGAGAGAGAGAGAGAGAGAGAGAGAGAGAGAGACAGAGAGAGAGAGAGATCCAGAGAGATCCAGAGAATCAGAGACAGAGAGAGAGAGAGAGAGAGAGAGAGAGAGAGAGAGAGAGAGAGAGAGAGAGGAGAGAGAGAGAACGCGTGTTCAGTGTTAAGTGTTTAGAGAGAGGGAGGGAGGCAGACACACATACAGACAGGCAGACAGACAGACTGGCTGACAGATTGACAAAGAGACAGACAGATAGACAGAGAGAGACGCATACAAAGTCTGGCAGAGAGAGAAAGAGTGAGAGAGAGAGAGAGAGAAAGAGATAGAGAGACAGAGACGGCACAATCGAGTGAACAGAATACAGAAAGAAAGAGAGACAGGGACTCAGAGTCAGAGATAGAGCGATATTTTTTTTTTTTAAAGTTGTTCCACACTTGAATAGACCGCACAGATGATGTTGCTATGGAAAGCAATTTACGAAAATAGATTACTGACAATGGAGGTCAACGTCATTGCGCGAAATAACAGATGAAAGAAGAAACTGGGGTATCAAAGATGACTTTCTGATTTAGTAGCTTACACATAATTGAAAATATAAGGACGCTTCGGGATATGAATAACTATTTGCACACGCACGCACACCGCACACACACAACACACACACACACACACACACACACACACACACACGACGACACACACACACACACACACACACACACACACACACACACACACACAAAGAGCAACAAGCCACTCTTGATATATAGTCTACGGAAAAGAAAAAAGTACTCGAAGACTCTCAAAAGTAAGTTATAGATCTGGAGTAGTTTACGAGACCTAACCCAGCCTTGACAAAGTTGCGGCCTTCATAGACTACTACATTATGTCTAAACCTGTATACCATGGACATAATCTCTACCTGTACTCTCCTGCCCTGTTTTTCTTTTTATTCTAGCCACCTTTCCCATCACCCACTTTCCAGTTCTGCTCAAGAAGTAGACTTCCAGTGTTAGTTAGGGGGTTGATATACGAATGTTAGTTGATAATCTTGGAAGGGTTAATATTGCTTTGCATTTTTCAGTGTGTACACGAAATGTGCACACACACAAACTCAGGGGAAGCAGACAGACACAGACATGCAGGGGACGGGATAGCCTGGTGGTTACAGTGATGTACATTGCACTTGTGATTTGCTGATCCGGGTTCGAATCTCTTTTAAGAGGAATTTTCCTCTGGATTTCAGATTAGTGCCGACTCCACTTCCCCTAAACCGAGGTTTCATGTGCAAACGAAGACAGAACATCTTGCGCACATGTTAAAGTCCGTTTTGTTTTTCAGAAGAGCAGGCCATTGTGTGCCGGTGGGAATGGATGATAAAATTGACAAAACTGCATACACAGGAGGACTGGATGTTAAAAAAGCACCTGAGTGCTTATTCCATTGTCCTTGAGATAAACAAAAACATAAGATTTAAAAAACCCAAAATAAACATGTACACAAACTAAAACACACACACACACACACACACACACCCCACACAGCGCACCACTCTCTCTTCTCTCTCTCTCTCTCTCTCTCTCTCTCTCTCTCTCTCTCTCTCTCTCTCTCCACACACACACACACACACACACACATACACACACACAACACACACACCAGCAACAAGTCACTCTTGATATATAGTTCACAGAGAGAAAAAAAAAGTACTCGAAAACTCCAAAGTAAGTTGTAGATCTGGAGTGGTTTACGAGACCTAACCCAGCCTTGACAAAGTTGCGGCCTTCATATACTACATTATGTCTAAACCAGAATACCGTAGACATAATCTCTCCTGCACTCTCTGGCTCTGTTTTTCTTTTTCTTTTTATTCTAGCCATCTTTTCCCATCACCCACGTACCAGTTCTCTTCAAGATATAGACATCCAGTGTCAGTTAGGGGGTTGAAAGTCCTTCGGATGAGATTATAAACCGAGGCCCCGTGTGCGAACGCACGCAGAACATCTTGCGCACACGTTAAATCCTGTTCCGCTTTTCGTAAGAGTAGGCCATTGTGTGCCGGTGGGAACGGATGACAACATTTCCAAAACCGCATGCACACGGGGACTGGATGTAAAAAAGCACATGAGTGCTTATCCCATTATCCTCAATATAAAAGAATAAATAAATAAATGATATTCGTATGTTAGGTGAGAATGTTAGAAGGGATAATAATGCGATGTATTTTTCACCGTGTACATGTACGCACACAAACTCAGGGAAAACAGATAGACATAGTGAACGGGGTAGTCTTGTGGTTAGAGCGATGTGAATTGCGCTTGTAATCTGCTGATCCGGGTTTGAATCTCGTTCAAGAGGATTTTTTCTCTGGTGTTCCCAACAGTCTCTGCTCCAATACCCCATAAAGACCTTTGGATGAGACTACAAACTGAGGTCTCATGTGCGAGAGCACGCAGAACATCTTGCGCAAATGTTAAAACCCATTCTGCTTTCCAAAGAGTAGGCCATTATTGGACCCTATGAGAACCTTCTAACGATCGTGAAAAAACGTAAACTTAAATGGTATGGGCATGTTACAAGATCCAAAGGACTTGCAAAGACAGTTTTACAAGGCACTGTCCAAGGAGGAAGAGAAGAGGCAGACCAAGGAAGAGCTGGGAGGATAACATCAGCGAATGGACAGGCCTAGAACTCAACAAAACCCTGAGAATGGCAGAACAGAGAGAGGAATGGAGGGAACTGGTTGTTGAGTCTTTGAGGGTGCCCCCACGGTCGTCAGACTAGGGGACAGATAGATAGATAGATAGATAGATAGATAGATAGATAGATAGATAGATAGATAGATAGATAGATAGATAGATAGATAGGCCATTATGTGCCGGTGGGAACGGATGACACAATTGACAAAACTGCATACACAGAAGGACTGGATGCTAAAGAAACACATGTGTGCTTATTCCGATACCATCGAAATAAAAGAATAAGATAGAATTTGAAAAACAAAATACACAGACATAAACACACACACACACACACACAACACACAACAACAACACACAACACACCCACACAAACACACAACGCACCACGCACGCACGCACGCACCAGCAACAAGTCACCCTTGACAATGACAACGACAATGACAAATTCTTTTATTTCGAGGATAATGAATAAGCACCCTTGTGCTTTTTTACATCCAGTCCCCGCCTTTATATCGCAGCAAAACCACACAACATGACCATCATACAAGTCTATGCACCAACATCAGACTACGGTGATGAAGCATCGAGTGTTTCTACGAGGATTTGGAGAGCGCCATCAAATCAACTCCAAAGAAGGACTTTCTCGCGATCCAGGGCGACTGGAATGCCAAGATCGGACCTGACGCTTATGACCAATGGCCAGGGACAATAGGCCGTTTTGGCGTGGACGAAACCAACGATAGAGGTCTCAGACTTTTGGAATTCGCAAGCAGCCACAATCTTACTGTCGCCAACACCCTATACCCCACAAGACATCAAGAAGAACAACGGGCACTCACCAAATGGAAAGACACATAACCAGATTGACTACATCTTGGCCCCCAAACAATTTAAGTCGAGCATCAACAAACCCAGACAAGAACTTTCCCTGGCGCGGGATATTGGCAGTGACACGACATGGTACTCATGACCCTACAGATCAACTGAAGCCCAAGACCGAAGAGAAATCCTGTTTGCGGATTCAAACATGGAAAAGCTGAAGGACCCCGAAGTCGCTGAAATCTTTAAAGCTGAGATAGGTGGCAGATTTGCAGCATTGAATTTCCTCCAAGATGACATCAAAAACCTCACTGAGACCTTCAGCAAGACCATTCAGGAGACAGCGCTGGTGATCCTTGGGAAAGAAAGGAAAAAACGAACCGGGGTTACCAACGATTATCCTGGACCTGTGCGATTACGTTGGGAGCTAAAGCAGAGAAGAACAAAAACCCAGAAACGCCCCGAGAGTATAGAACATCAACAGGTCAATCAAGAAGAAGATGACTGAGGCCATGGGGAACGGGATGTCAGAACAATGCTCCAAGGTTGAGAAGGCAATAGCGAAAGGAAACAGCAAGGAGGCGTACCAGGCCATCAAGGTACTAACCAAGTCCCAGCAGCCAAAGACCTCCGTTATTGAAGACAAAGAGGGGTCAGTCCTTACAGAGAGCGCCACTATCATGAAGAGATGGACAGAATAATGCAGCGACCTGTACAACTACAAGCTGAAGGCTGATCCGAACAAACTCCACGAGCAAGATCCCAGACCATCAGATCCTGAAAGCACACAGGTGCTGGAGGAAGAGGTAGAAGAAGCAGTAAGATCCTTGAAAGGAGGCAAGTCACCAGGGATTGACAACATCCCGGCTGAGCTCATCAAGAACGGCGGCCCAGAGATGATCAAGGCATTATCAATCATCTGCCAACGCATCTGGACCAGCAAAGAGTGGCCTGAACAGTGGACCCAATCCATCATTGTTCCACTTCCAAAGAAGGGAGACCTGAAGAAGTGCCAAAATTACAGAACAATCAGTCTGATAAGCCATCCAAGCAAAGTTATGCTACGCGTTGCCTTGAACAGACTGAAACCACAAGCAGAAAGAAATCCTATCAGAAGAACAGGCAGGATTCAGACCAGGGCGAAGCACTGTCGAGCAGATCTTCAACATCAGAATGCTCATGAGAAGCATCTCCAACATCAACTACAGCTCTACAACAACTTCATTGACTTCAAGAAGGCCTTCGACCGAGTGTGGCAAGAAGCTCTGTGGCAAGTCATGAGAGACTATAACTTCAACGAGGACCTGATTCAAGTCATCCAGGCGCTGTATGACAGCTCCCACAGTGCAGTCCTCATGGGTGGAGAAATCGGTGAGTTCTTCCGGACTTCAGTTGGAGTTCGACAAGGCTGCCCGCTATCCCCCGTTCTTTTCAACGTGTTCCTGGAGAACATCATGCAGGAGGCCCTCCTTGACTTCAAGACCACAATCACAATAGGAGGAAGGCCAGTCTGCAATCTTCGATTCGCAGACGATATTGATCTCATGGGCCGCAGTGAAGAAGAACTCCAGGATCTCACCACCAGCCAATGCCCACGGTATGGAGATCAGCACGGAAAAGAGCAAGATCCTAGTGAACAGTACCACACCGACCGCTCCCACCAGCATCAAGATGAGTGGCGAGACACTAGAGGAGGTGGAAACTTTCAAGTACCTTGGAGCAGTCATCACCAAAGAAGGTACGAGCACACAAGAGGTGAAGATCAGACTTGCTGTGGCACTCTCCTCCATGACTAAGCTGGAGAAAGTGTGAAGAAACCACAACATCAGAACCCACACTAAGGTCAGACTCTACAAGGCACTCGTCACATCCATTGCCTTGTACAGCTGTGAAGCATGGACACTTACTGCCGATTTAGAACGTCGCATTCAAGCCTTTGAGATGAAGTGCCTCAGGCGGATCCTGAGCTTCACCTACAGAGACAGTAAAACCAATGACTACGTCTGGCAGCAGATCGAGGCACTGGCTGGCAAACAAGAACCATTGCTAGATACAGTCAAACGGAGGAAACTGAAATGGTTTGGCCACACAACAAGGCATAACAGCCTGTCAAAGACAGTCCTGCAGGGAATGGTGGAAGGAACAAGGAGGCAGGGACGACCACGCAAAAGCTGGATATCCAACATCAAGGAGTGGACCGGCCTCACTGTACCAAACCTCCTGAAAGCAGCCCAGGACAGAACCATTTGGCGGTCCACTTGCAGCGTCAGTGCGGGTACCCCAACGGTCGTCCCGACCAAGGGATGAGATGATGATGATATATATACATATATATATATATATATATATATGTATGTATGTATATACCCACATATATATGAGAGAGAGAGAGAGGGAGACATAGACAGAGACAGAGAGAGAGACAGAGACAGAGAGAGAGAGAGCGAGTTTTGTGTGTGTTGGGGTGGAATTGAACCTAAGACTGTTCGTGTTTTTTGTCCACCTGCTGGACTAGACGCTCAGTCCACTCTCCCAATCAGACTTGATATATAGTCCACGGAGAAAAACAAACAACAGTACTCGAAAACTCACAAGTAAGTTACAGATCTGGAGTAGTTCATCAGGCCTAACCCAGCCTTTAGAAAATTGCGGCCTTCATAGACTACTACGTGATGTCTAAACCTGTATACCATGGACATAATCTCTCCTTGCACTCTCCTGCCCTGTCATTTTCTTTCTTTCTTATAACCCTAGCCACCTTCTCCAGTTCTGTATACGAAGTAGACGTTCAGTGTTAGTTAGGGGTTTGATGTATGTATGTTAGTTGATAACCTCAAGCGATAATACTGCTCTGCATTTTTCAGCCTCCACATGTACGTACACGGACACTAGGAAAGTAGGTAAACACAGACACGAAAGAATGATCTTGTTTGTTTATTTGTATTGATTTGTTGTTCAGAAGGGTTAATATTACGATGCATTTCTTTGACCCTGTACGTTATCTGCACGCACAGGAACTCCAGGAAATCAGGTAAACACAGACACGAAAGAATGATCTTGTTTCTTTATTTGTATTGATGGGTTGTTTTGTTATTACATTTCTGTAAATGTGAGTAGTTAATCGCATAAATACTGAAAGTGTAAGTGTATCGTTAGCATCGTTGTTGTGTGTATACGTTACATTATTTATTGATTGTGTTTATATGCCTGTTTTCATGAGGGCCAAGTCAACAACACTTTAATTTTCCCATGAAGGGCCATTACCTGCCGGGAGTAAAGAAACCTCTGGCATTTCCACGTACCCTCAGTAAAACACTCGAGTTTGGAAAAAAGGAACTGCCTGGTTGCGAAAAAGATCACGCTCACTGACGCATGGACAACGGCATCTCAGACCGTCTGCAGACAACAGTACTCCCCCTTCCCCACCCGTCCCCACTCACTCCCTTTACCACCTTGAACAGAAAGGAGTTCGGATGCATGAGAATAATTATAAAACAAGTATATAGCTTGTATGTGCAAGTATGTGTGTGTGTGTGCGTGCGTGCATGTGTGTCTGTGTGACAAAGAGACAGAGAGGGAGACAGATACAGAGGCGGAGACATAGATAGACCGACAGATAGAGAGACGGAGAGAGACAGAGATTGACAGTGTGTGTGTGTGTGTGTGTGTGTGTGTGTGTGTGTGTGTGTGTGTGGTTGTGTGTGTGTGTGTGTGTGTGTGTGTGTGTGTGTGTGTTGGAGTGTGTGTGTGAGAGAGAGTGTGTTTGCACGAGTGTATGTACGTATGTGCGTGCGCGCGTGCGTGTGTGTATGTGTGTGTGTGTGTTTGTGAGTGTACGTGTATGCGCGCGTATGTGTGTTAGCAGGCAATCTGTCTTCAGTCAATGAAAAACACGTAGCCGCCAAGCCATGAAGAGCTGTAAGATAGGTAAGTAGTTTACGAGAGCTGGCCGACATTGATCCAGCCCAGTATCCTAGACCAAAGTCATGTCTAAAGCATGGGTCACACTGTCACCAGAACGATGTCTAAAGCATGGGTCACACTGTCACCAGAACGATGTCTAAAGCATGGGACACACTGTCACCAGAACGATGTCTAAAGCATGGGACACACTGTCACCAGAACGATGTCTAAAGCATGGGATAGACAAGGCTTCCAGAACGCATGGCACCAGAGAGTATCCCTTTTTGTGTATAAAAAGCCATTGAAATATGTTTATTTGCAGTGTATTAGCACACAAAAGAACCAAACTTATTTAAGGACAAAACTATGATCATTTATTCTTACTATCGTAGTGTTAAGTGCACACGCCCCTGCTCTGGAGACAACACACACACACACACACACACACACACAACAACACACACACACACACACACACACACACACACACACACACACACACACACACACACACACACACATACACACACACACACAAACAAGCTCTACATTTTGAAATCATCGTCTCAAATAAAAGCGTCAGCTCTTTGCAAATAACATTGAGAAAAGAACAAAATGAAACTACTTAACAAACAACCTCCTCCTCCACTTTTTCCTCCTCCTCCTCAAACAGTTATTATTGAGTTTGCCACATGAAAGAAAACACACGATAGAGATACAAAGCCCGCAAAAGACAGAGACTACTGTCGACAACTGACAATCCATTCGATTTATCGAACTTTGACTCTCAAAGAACATCATATATCAGCGAAATCTTCAAAAGCCACTTGTCGAGTTCAGACACAATGGACTTTTGTTCTCATAATTAGTGCCATCGACTCCTTCTGGCATTCTCTTGTCTGATACCAGTCAGAGATTCAGACTGTTATCTCTGATCGGATTTGCAACCGACAGAACTTGAAATATCAGTTTAGTCTTGATCTGTAGCCAATCTTAGGTTAAAATGAGTTGGTGGTTGGTTTCTTTATAACTAACAGCTTAAAAACTATGTCTTGTTGCAAAATATAAACGAAAGTTTTATACTTGTTGGAATGATACTCCCACAGACGTAGATGAATGTACGCACGCACGCACACACACACAACACACACACACACACACACACACACACACACACACACACACACACACACACACACTCACGCACACACACACACGCACCACACAAACACACACGTACACACACACAAACACACACACACACACCCACACGCACGCACGCACACACTGGGAACAGATGACATAATTTACAAAACCGCATACACACGAGGACTGGATGTAAAAAAAATCACTTAAGTGCTTATTCCATTATCCTTGATATAAAACAATCAAATACATAAATAAACACGCGCACGCACGCGCGCACACACACGAACACACACACAAACACACACACACACACACACACACACACACACACACACACACACACACACACACACACACAACACACACACACACGAATCCTGTCACGACATTAGTTATCTTCTTCGCACGAACTTTCAGGGTGAAAAACAACACAAAGGCCAAACTAAACCACGCAATCAATAAAAAGAAAACTCTATTCAAACAGCCTTAATTGAGTTTGTCAAATCGAACCCCTTGGATTGGCCTGTAAAAAAACAACACCCTAAACAGACAGAAGCTATTTACGATGCCTGAGTAGTCATTCTGTTCTCCAGCTGTGCTTCTCCCACAGCAAAATAACGATGTCTTTGAAATCCCATCACTAGTTTTCTTTTCTTCCCTTATTAATTTACGGGACGGGATGGCCTAGTGGTTAGAACATTGCGCTCGCAATCTGCTTACCAAGGTTCGAATCCCGTTCAAGGGGATATTTTTCCCTTGGAGTTAACATCAGTGCAGACTCCACTCTCTCCCCAAAAGTCATTCAGATGAGACTATAAACCGAGGCCCCGTGTGCGAACGCACGCAGAGCATCTTGCGCACACGTTATATCCTGTTCCGCTTTTCTTAAGAGTAAGTCATTGTGTGCCGGTGGGAACAGATGAGAGAACTTACCAAACAGCATACACACGAGACTGTATGTTAAAAAGCATATAAGGGCTTATTCCATTACCCTCGATATAAAAGAATAGAATCAATAAAATACAAATAAAACAAATATTTACCATAAAATTGATAACCCTCCCCCAGGAAATCAGTCGCATATCAACCTAAACAAATTTTCTGCTAGGACAGCTTTTATTGAGATGGGAGGGGGGAGGGGGGGGGGGGGGGGGGGGGGGGGGTTGTCGATTTTGATACTTCGACTGCTTAAAAAAATTGCAAGCTTGATGTCAGCTAATTGCCAAGGCCTACACTAAAATAGTAATAATAATAATAATAATAATAATAATAATAATAATAATAAATAATAATATAATAATAATAATAATAATAATAATAATAATAATAATAATGATAATGATAATAATGATAATAATAATAATAATAATAATAATAATAATAATAATAATAATAATAATAATAATAATAATAATAATAAATAATGTATGGAAATGTTCTTATGTGATAAAATGCTGTGTTGAGATTGCCTTCAGCCATGACAAGCTCTTAACCTAACAACCTGCACTCTCCTTTGTTAAAGGAGAAAAAATTCCTCTGCAGTCGGAGTACGGCTGCCTATGTGGCGAGGTGCTTGAAAAAGAGTCATACACGAAAACTTCTCATCCGGTGTGTACTTCCTATCCTACAGTGATTCCCAGGTGGGGTGAGTGAGTCAGACTGCATGTTCTGGGTGACCCCCAGGGTGTAAAGCTGGGGAACGCACAACAGCAACAACAACAGCAGCAACAATAACAAAAACAACATTTAATTACTAGTGAAATATAAAGGATAAATTTGTGACACATTGAAATCCAGCCTCAAGACACATTTATTCCAATTCTATGCTTTTCCCCTCATGTTTCATCTCAAATTTGTCCCTACCTTCAACAGCGGAAATCCCCACCACCCTGCCAAAGTGTATTACCTCTGTATGTGTGTGTGTGTGTGTGTGTGTGTGTGTGTGTGTGTGTGTGTGTGTGTGTGTGTGTGTGTGTGTGTGTGTGTGTGTGTGTGTGTCTGTGTCTGTGTCTGTGTGTGTGTGTGTGTTTCTGTGCGCGCGTGTGTGTGTACGCACACGCGCGAGCGCGCGTGTGTGTATGTACATTTGAATTTGTGAACTCTGTTAATTGGTATTGGTTGTATGTGTATGGGTGTGTTGTATGCAAGCGCTTTGATTTGTTTTGCAACATATAGCACTATATAAATTCCATCCATTACTAGTATGATGATGATGATGATGATGATGATGATGATGATGATGATGATGATGATGATGATGATGATGGTTATCATTATTATTTCCTTTCCTTTTAAAAACGCTTTTCAAAACACCCAAACCCTCATCGTGACCACCTGTTAACGATGCAAACTTCATCAATTTCTCATCTACTTCGCTTTCTTCAGTCTCATATTTCAATTCGTTATAACCGTTTAGAGAACTTTCCGAGTTTCAATCTGGGTTTTTTTTTATACTTTTATCAAATGTTATAAAGCCCTTTGATATGTGCTATCAACTTACACTTTCACGAGCACCTGCAGACAACAACAAAAACACGAAAATACACGAAAAAGACGGCTATTTACTTCCGTTATCTGGCAGTAAGTTTTGCAGACCAGAACATGTCAGAGAACTCTCATGGGGAATTTCTAAACCCACGTAGACCTTATAATTCCCACCCTCAACCCCCCCCAACCCCACCCCTGTTCTATCTACCCTCCCAGCATCTCTGTCTCTCTCTGTACGTGTCTGTCTGTTCGCTAGACCGTAAACCCTCCAAGGATTTGATGCAGACAGCTCTGGCAGCAATACGGGGTGTAGTGTTGCAATCTGCATTGGATCCTGAATGGCTACAATACTGAGAATATGAACTAAAAGAAAATCTATTGAAACAGGTTTCCTTACAGTGAAAGCAATGCGTTCTTTCTGAATATAGATCTAACACCTGACTTATGATTTATTCCAAAGTT
>CM054141.1:65067589-65070089 GCA_028751875.1 Rapana venosa
GCTGAATTAACACTAGAGAAAAAAAAGGACATGGACAAAACAAGAAAAAAGCAAGCAAGAAAGACAGACAGGCAAAGAGGAAAAGAAAAGGAAAGTAGACGCAGGACGAGGACAAAAATACAAGATAAAAGGAAAAAAAAGAGCAGGGAGAGAAAAGACAAGAAAAGAAGAAAAAACAAGAAACCAAGGCAGACAAAGTACAATTCAATCTTTGTTTACTGACAAACTTAACTTTCTTGACTTGCATTAATTCTCTCTCGGTCTCTGTCTTTTTTTCTGTCTCTCTGTCTGTCCCTCACTCTTTGTCTCTCTCAGTCCCTGTCTGTCTCTGTCTGTATGTCTGTCTGTATGTCTGTCTGTTTGTATCTCTTTGTCCCTGTCTATACGTCTGTCTGTCTCTCTGTCTCTATCTCACCCTCCTCTTTTCCACCTTGTTTTTCTTTTCTCTCAATCTGTGTCTATTTGTCGATCGGCCTGCTTCAATCGTTCTTGTTCTCTCATTTGTCTCTGTTCCTGTCTCCCTACCGCTTGATTCTGTCTCTCTACGTCTCTGTCTCTCTTCGTCCCTTGCTTTTCTCTCTCTCTCTCTCTCTCTCTCTCTCTCTCTCTCTCTCTCTCTCTCTCTCTCTCTCCTCTCTCTCTCTCTCTCTCTCTCTCTGTCTCTCGTGGGACTGGATGTAAAAAACAACACATGAGTGCTTGTTCATTCTCCTCAAAATAAAATAATTTGTCGGTGTCATTGTCATTGTCGATCTCTCTCTCTTTCTTCAAGTACCTTGTCCGTTTTGTCCTTATATCTCCTATTTTTCTTTGCAACTAGTTGTGATTTTCAAAAACAATACACACCTAGAAAAGCAACAACAACAACAACAAAAACTCCACTATAAACAACGAACAAAAACAAACACAAAAGCCCCCAAGGGCAACCCCTCCAAGAAAAAAAGAAACTTCAACAGATAGTTGCTACAACAGCAGAATCGATAGACCATTCCCCCGGTGGTGACTGCATGCTAGTGCCACCTTCTGGGTCACCGTGTCGTCTGCTTCTTCCTGACATCCATTGTCTCCTAGGGACAACTTTAAAAGTTGCAGAGCTGGAATCCTCTCTCTTGCCCACACATCACGCACGCATCTATGGGTATGGTGTTGCATTTGATCATATGGGTGTGAAGATAGTCCCCGAAGAAATGCAGCAAGGACTAATAGTGAGTGTTGATGAGAGTTGAATTGAGAGTCAGATCTGTGTAAGTCTTGGAATCAATATTTCTAGATGGAAAGCGTTGATATCACCACATGCAGACACACAGACGCACACACAGACATACGCACGCACACACACACAAACACAAACAGACAGACATTGGCACACACACATCACACACACACACACACCACACACACACACACACACACATCACACACACACACACACACACACACACACACACACACATACCGCATTCCTTACATTATCTGGCAGTGACTCTCTCAGACCAGAACATGTCCATGAAATCCCATGGGGATTATCTAAACCTACACACACCATGGGTTCCCTCCCCCTTTCTATTTCCCCCTTTCTCCTCCTCCTTCCTTTCTCCATTCTTCTTCCATTCCACCCCCACACCCTACCTCAACCCACACCTCTCACTTTGTATTTTCTTCTAAAAACTACATTGTAATCCCAATAGAGGTTTGCTACATTCATCTGTCAACGCGTTACATCAATTACATTTTCTATTTGCGATTGTTTTTCGCTCCTCGGCTATAGCTACAAGGTTCACCAATGGTCAGATTTTGCGTATGCCACCGTTTTCGTCCACCACGAAGGTAGCCGCATTCCAACTTCAATGATTTTTGTTGGATATCATTTTCTATTCGTATTTCCTTAACTCACCTAACGCTCCCATGAATTAAAGGATCTTGAATGTGCGCATTTCATCTTATGTAATTACACGCCAAGAATTTTAGACATTGGCAGGTCTGCACTAGAACTTGATTTAGAAGATAATAAAAATCTCCATTCTTAATTCACCAGATGTTACCGAGATTTGAACCTACGACTTTAAAAACCATACAATTAGGGTTTAGCAGTCGTAACCACTTGGCTATCGTCTGTTCTCCTTTCAGACACTCTAATGCTATGGAAATATTAGCAGAGTTTTCGAAGGAAGTAATTAACACAAGGTGTTTTTTGGAAAATAAAGACAGACAAATATATGTTTGATTATCTTTGGTGGTTTTTTTTCTTCCTTTTTCCCCAATTATCTTTTCATTATGAAACTTAAGCCAGTTTTCACCCGAATTACTTTGGGACAGACGCAGTGATAACATTAACGTTATCTACTTTGGAGGGTGAGAGAATGATATTTTCAAAGGCGAGAATTCGTTTATTGAAATTGATGGTTTTGTCATAAGAAATTGTGGATGATGTGCTAAGTAATCATTACATTTTTCTATATTGACTGGTGTTGTGTTTACTTGGTGCGCGTGCGTGCAAGCG
>CM054141.1:65075089-65112589 GCA_028751875.1 Rapana venosa
ATAACATAAATAAAATGAAAATAAATAAATAAAAACAACACGACCACCACCGACTGCAGTATCGTTTTATTCTTTTCTGATCAGGAAGAGCAGCTTCCCTATCTGGCGGAATGTAATCGATGTTTAAACTGTCCATGCATTGCCATTCCCTTGCCACCCACAGTAGCTATTTTTAACCAAGACCACACACAGACCAGAAAGAGAGAGGCAGAGAGAGCGAGCGAGCGAGAGAGAGAGAGAGAGGAGAGAGAGAGAGAGAGAGAGAGAGAGAGAGACAGACAGACAGACAGACAGACAGACAGAGAGGGAGAGAGAGATAGGGGGGAGGGAGGGCAAATAGTTTATCATGAGTGAAGGTCATGGCGGAGAGAGGGAGACGGAGACAGAGACAGAGACAGACAGGTGGAGACAGAGAGAGACAGAGAGAGACAAACTTACAGACAAACCGACAGAAAGAGATAGCCAGACAGAGACAGAGAGACAAAGAGAGACAGGGACAGACAGACGGACAAACTGACAGACAGGGAGATAGAGAGACATAGCTACAGACAGACAGATACAGAGGTAAAGACAGACAGAAAGGCAGAAAAAAAACCCAGACAGTCAGACCGACAGACAGGCAGAAAGACAGACAGACAGAGAGACATATTAACAGACAAACAAACAGGCATTCAGACTGACAGATACTCGGACAGATTTAAATAAACAGAAAACAAAGAGGCAGACACAGCTATCGACCGACCGCAAAAAATAGACACACAGGTAAACAAAAAGACTGAGAAAAGGAGAGGAAGAAGACCACTGAACATAGAGAAGAGAAGATGTGTAGTATTGTAGGAGCCTCTATGAGCCTGTGTGTGTGTGTGTGTGTGTGTGTGTGTGTGTGTTATTTTTTTAAATTTATTTTATTTTTTTATATCGAGGATAATGGAATAAGCATTTATGTGTTTTTTTTACATCCAGTCTCCGTGTGTATGCGGATTTGTGAATTCTGTAATCTGTTCCCACCGGCACACAATGGCCTACTCTTACGAAAAGCGGAACAGGATTTAACATGTGCGCAAGATGTTCTGCGTGCGTTCGCACACGGGGCCTCGGTTTATAGTTTCATACGAAGGACTTTTGGAGAGAGTGGAGTCTGCACTGATGTTAACTCCATGGGAAAACATCCCCTTGAACGGGAATCGAACCCGGGTCGTCAGATTGAGAGCGCAATGTTCTAACCACTAGGCCATCCCGTACCCCCGTGTGTGTGTTTGTGTGTCTTGTGAGTGTGTGTATACTAATGAACGAAAAGTAGCCAGCCAACTAAGAAGCTAACGAATCAGCTACTGAGCTAGCTAACTATATGAGTAACTTGTAACAGTAAGTACTCAGAATATAAGTTATTTGGTTAATAGCTAGTTAACTGACTGACTGACTGAATGAATGAATGAATGAATGAACGACTGTCTGAGTAGCTACTTAACAGGCAAGATGACTAATCAGCTGATAAAATGATTCGTGGAAGGTCTGTCTGACTGCGTGACTGTTCACTATTCACAACACATACACACCTACACACACACCACACACACACACACACACACACATACACACACACACACACACACACACACATACACACACACACACACACAGTGAAAAGACGTTAAATTGAAGACAACAACACACGCAAAACACAACCCTACACATACGCCTACTCACACACACACACACACACACACACACACACACACACACACACACACACACACACACACACACACACATACACACACATGCATATGACACCTTTTTGACAGTGAAAAATTATACGCACATTCAGTGCGGTACTGAAAGTATGTAAACGCAAGGGGGCCGTTAGTCTGATGTGAATGCCAGCCCATCCAGACATATTTGAATTATAATTCAGATGTTTCCACTTGAAAACACTCTGCCGTGACTTAATGTGCTATACAATACGATATGGCTGAAAAACGTCACCATAGGGAGAAAAGCCATCATCTGTCTACTTTCATTATGTCTGAAAGTGCTAATACTTTAATGGCTGGTAGTGGAGTGGAGTGGAGTGGAGTGTGGTGTGGTGTGGCGTGAAGTGTGGTGTGGTGTGGTGTGGTGTGTTGTGGTGTGGTGTAGTGTAGTGTAGTGTAGTGTAGTATAGTATAGTGTAGTGTGGTGTGGTGTAGTGTAGTGTGGTGTAGTTTAGTGTAGTGTAGTACAGCACCGTGTTGTGTAGTATGGTGTGATGTGGTGTAGAGCATTGTATTGTAGAGCAGTGTAGTGATGTGTAGTGTAGTGTAGTGCAGTGTAGTGATGTGTAGTGTAGTGTAGTGTAGTGTAGTGCAGTGTAGTGTAGTGTAGTGCAGTGCAGTGCAGTGTAGTGTAGTGCAGTGTAGTGTAGTGCAGTGTAGTGTAGTGTTGTAGTGTAGTGCAGTGTAGTGTAGTGTAGTGTTGTAGTGTAGTGCAGTGTAGTGTAGTGTAGTGCAGTGTAGTGTAGTGTAGTGTTGTAGTGTAGTGCAGTGTAGTGTAGTGTAGTGTAGTGTAGTGTAGTGTAGTGTTGTAGTGTAGTGCAGTGTAGTGTAGTGTAGTGTTGTAGTGTAGTGCAGTGTAGTGTAGTGTAGTGTAGTGTTGTAGTGTAGTGTAGTGCAGTGCAGTGTAGTGTAGTGTTGTAGTGTAGTGCAGTGTAGTGTAGTGTAGTGTAGTGTTGTAGTGTAGTGTAGTGTAGTGCAGTGCAGTGTAGTGTAATGTAGTGTAGTGAAGTGCAGTGTAGTGTAGTGCAGTGCAGTGTAGTGTAGTGTAGTGCAGTGTAGTGTAGTGTAGTGTAGTGCAGTGTAGTGCAGTGCAGTGTAGTGTAGTGTACTGCCATGTACTGTGCTGTACTGTATACCACTGTAAGTCACGGCATGAGTGTGTACACTCAGACAAAAACGCATATTGAAAACAATTTCCGAAAAGATCAAAATACACACACTATATATTTTCTAAATCCACAGGAGGAAAAATCCCAGACAACGCATATAAGTCAAACATACAAGCAACCAAAAAAAATGAAATGACAAAATACAAAACAGAATACCAGCAGACAGCCAGACAATAGAAGACTAGAACCTTCTGCTTGCAGTGAAAATGTCATAGGTGAAACCAAATATCTCCAACATAATACAACGAAAATTTTGGTCACTTAAACAAGCACGCATACACACATTTGTCCACACAGACGTAAGATTATACAAGTGCGCTATCTTGATCGCACAAACACAAACACACACACATACATGCACAAACACGCGCGTGCACACACACACGCACACACAAACAGACGCATACACTATAGATTATCACTGTTTATATATTTTTTTTACTCTATGTACGCATATATTATCTTTTTTGTTTTTAGATGAATGGCTTGATGAAAACAGCAGCTCCACTGCTTATTCAATGTATCATCTGAAATTAATACTTTGATTTGACTTGACATCACTTTTGACTTGACTTGGAATTCACACACAAACACACACACACACACACACACACATACACACACACGCACGCACGCACACACGCACACACATACGCACACACTCCACATGCACTTGCACGTACATTGACCGAGCTTTTATTTTAATCATGCATAGAAATAGCTTTGTGCACCGTGTGTGTGGATGTAAAAAAGCACATAAGTGTTTATTCCATTATCATCGATATAAAAGAATGAAATAAAAGAAAGAATAAGAAGCAGAATTAACGTAAAGGGTAGATATAGCAAGGAGACAGCGTGGTCTGTGGAATGAGAGTAATGTGCATTAAAAATCCTAATCTAGGGGCAAATAAACAACACATTACAACAGAGCTGATAAATCCTAGGGTTCCTGTCATGAAACTGCTTTTTTGCTAATGATGTTTCGCCGTGTGCATGAATCCGCGTGAAAGTGTGCAATGTTTATGCAAAGGATGGCTTCGAGCAAGTGCATTTGAGGTGTATGTGTGTATGTGTTTGTGTGTGTGTGTTTATGTGTGTGTGTATGGTGTAAGTGTGTGTGTGTGTGTGTAGGTGGAAGTGTGTGTAGGTGTGTGTGTAGGTGTGTGTGTATGCGCGCATCTGTGTGTGGCTGTGTGTGTTTGTGTGCGTGCGTGCATGCGTGCATGTGTGTGAGTTTGTTTGTTCGTTCAAGGAACCACATGCATAATTTATTATTTATGTATGCAAATATGCAATACGTGTTTGTTTCTTCAATTCTTACACTGGTCTAAATATGCACGATGTATAATTCACTCATGTTCAATACCCACTGAGACCAACAAAAACAAACTACTCTTGAAAACAAGGACAGAACTCGAAAAAAAACCATAAAACAAAAGCCGCACAATACAGTTAGCTTCTACTTTGCTGTCAAACAGCGTAGAGCATCCATTTTAAAAGCACAGAACTTCTACAACTTTGTTTCTTTCGTGTTTTGATTTTTTGGGTATGTTTTATTTGATTTTGTTTCATATCCCAGTTGGATGTTTTTGTCATTCTGTCTGTTTTTCTTTGTTTTTGTCAGATTCTGTTTTCCGTAACACGTACACACGCGCACGCGTGCCCGTGATTCACGCCCGCACACGCCCACATACACATACAAACCCACAGACACATTCACACGCACAACACACACAAACACACACATACACATGCACATACACGTATGCACGCGTCCTTGCGTGCACGCAAGCACACCAACATAATTATACACAAAAATATATACACAGACAAATACATATACTCCGCTCCCTATACACACACACACACACACACACAATCTCACACACAAGCAAACACACAGTCTCACACGCACACACACACACACACACACACACACGTCTTGCTCCAGAGACGTAACCAGCATAATTTGGTCCAAAGCTAGACACCCCCCAGACCTAACCCAGCAAAATTCAATTGAAAACGAAAAGAATAGACAAGGAATAAAGAGTACAACAATATTACATTAAAATTAGTGTCTGCTCTGTTGTAAGCCAGAGTCTAACGTCTGGGTTTGAAAGGAGCAACCTTTTACTACTTTGAGGTTAGAGTTGCTCTCTCTCTCTCTCTCTCTCTCTCTCTCTCTCTCTCTCTCTCTCTCCTCTCTCTCTCTCTCTCTCTGTCTCTCTCTCTTTCCCTCTCTCTCTGCGTCTCTCTCTCTGTCTCCCTCTTTGTCTCTCTGTCTCTGTCTCTCCGTCTCCCTCTCTATCTCTCCCTGTGTGTGTTTCGGCGTGTCTATATCTCTCTGTGTCTGTCTGTGTCTCCCCTTGTCTGCCTGCCTATCTGTCTGTCTGTGTCTCTGTCTGCCTGACTGTCTGTCTGTTTACCTGTCTGTCTGTTTGATTCACACTCTGCCTGTTTGTCTATCTGTCTGCCTTTGTATGTCTCTGTCTATTTGTCTGCCTGTCTTTCTGCCTCTCTGTCTGTCTGACCGTCTGTCTGTCTGACTCACTCACTCTTTCTCTGTCTCTCTCTTCCTCTATCTCTCTTTGTCTCTTTGTCTCTCTGTCTGTGTGTCTCTATGTGTCTCTCTGTCTCTCTGTCTCTGTCTCTGCTTGTCTGTCTCTCTCTCTCTTCTCTCCTCTCTCTCTCTCTCTCTCTCTCTCTCTCTCTCTCTCTCTCTCTCTCTCTCTCTTCCTCTCTCTCTCTCTCTCTCTGGCTATGCTCACATCAGTAACGAACGAACAGAGCATTATTCGGCATGGATCTCAAATCCGACGTTGAATCACAAGACGTTCAGCTTGCCCCACAACCCTCAAACATTGCACACAGTCAGCAGCGCAAAAGTTAGCGTCTGGATTCTACCAACACTTTGGATAGTGCAACTGCCCCTAAACTGTCTGGTGTGGTTTACGTAACCAACTGCGAGTAACGCAACTGCCCCTAAACTGTCTGATGTAGTTTACGTAACAAACTGCGAGCAAAACAACAGCCCCGAAACTGTCTGGTGTAGTTTACGTAACCAACTGCGAGTAACGCAACTGCCCCTAAACTGTCTGATGTAGTTTACGTAACAAACTGCGAGCAAAACAACAGCCCCGAAACTGTCTGGTGTAGTTTACGTAACCAACTGCGAGTAACGCAACTGCCCCTAAACTGTCTGATGTAGTTTACGTAACAAACTGCGAGCAAAACAACAGCCCCGAAACTGTCTGGTGTAGTTTACGTAACCAACTGCGAGTAACGCAACTGCCCCCAAACTGCCTGGTGTAGTTTACGTAACCAACTGCGAGTAACACCATCGCCCGCAAACTGTCTAGTGAAGGTAATAAAACAAACTGCGTGTCATGCAACTGCCCAATGCTGTCTAGTTAAGCTTTCTATAACGAAGTGTGGGAAAGGCAACTGCCCCAAACTGTCTGGTAGAGTTTAGGCAATAAACTGCGTATGATGCAACTTCCCGCACCTGTCTAGTTAAGTTTCTATAGCAAAATGCGGGTAAATCAACAGCCCCCAAAACTGTCTGTTGGAGATTATGCAGCAAACTTCGAGAGATGAAACTGCTCCCAAACTGTCTGGTGGAGATTATGTAGCAAACTGCGTGCAGCGCAACTGCCCAGAACTCTCTAGTTAAGTTTAGATAATGACCTTCGGGAAAGGCAACTGTCTCACACTGTGTGATAGAGTTTATGTAGCAAACTGTGGGTAAGGCAACTGCCCCACAAAACTGTCTGGTAGAGCTTATGTTATACACTGCGGGTAAGGCAATTGCCCAAACTCGCTGGTAGAGCTTATGAAATAAACTGCCAGTAAAGCAACTGCTCAATAGTTGTCTGATGAAGCTTATATAACAAACTACGAGAACGCAACTGCCCTCAAAACTGCACGGTAGAGTAATGTAATAAACTGCGGGTAAAGCAACTGCCCCCCAAAACTGTCTGGTAGAGTTTATGTAACAAACTGAGAGTAACGCAATTGCCCATAAAACTGTCTGAAAGAATTTATGTAGCAAACTGCGAGTAACGCACCCAAGCTTGTAAAGTCTATGTAATAAACTGCAGGTGAGGCAACTGCCCAAGCTGTTTGGTAGAATTTACGTAACAAACTGCGTGTAACAAAACTGCCCAGAACTGTCTCGTCAAGTTCCTATAACGAACTTCAGCAAAAGGCAACTGCCCCAAACTGTCAGGTGAAGTTTACATAGCAAACTTGCCGGTAAACCAACTGCCCCCCAAAAACTAGTCTGGTGAAGTTTATGTAACAAGATCACAAATCATCCTTGACAGCTCCCCCTCCAGAGGGAGAGAGAGGAGAGAGAGAGAGAGAGAGAGAGAGAGAGAGAGGAGAGAGAGAGAGAGAGAGAGAGAGAGAGAGAGAGTGAGAGAGAGAGAGAGGAATATACAAGAGAGAGAGGTGAGAGAGAGAGAGAGAGGTTGTGAGCAGACGCCTCTTACCTAAGAAAATAGGGTGATGTGGGGCAATGGTACTGACACAATCAATGCAGACACAGCCACAGACACGCAAAGAGAGAAAGAGAGAGAGAGCGAGAAGAGAGAGAGAGAGAGAGAGGAGAGAGAGAGAGAGGAGGGAGTGAGAGAGAGAGAGAGAGGAGAGAGAGATGAGAGAGAGTAGGAGAGAGGGGAGAAGAGGAGGAGAGAAGAGAGAAGAGAGAGAAGGGAGAGAGACGATTTGAAGGAAGAAAGGGTGATGTGGAAGGAAGGTATGAGACAAGAATGCAGCCTACGTAAGAAAAAGAGGGTGAGTGGGCAATGGTACTCAGGATCAATGCAGAAGAAGCACGAGAGAGCAGAGAGAGAGAGAGAGAGAGAGACAGGGGAGGGAGGAGAGAGAGAGAGAGAGAGAGAGATAGAGAGATAGGGAAGGAGAGAGAGGGGAGGAGAGAGAAAGAGAGAGGGAGAGAGAGAGAGAGAGAGAAGAGAAGAAAGGTTGTGAGCAGACGCAGCTTACGTAAGAAAATGAGGTGATGTGGGCAATGGTACTTTCAGGATCAATGCAGACACAGCCACAGACACGCAAAGAGAGAAAGAGAGAGAGAGAGAGAGAAGAGAGAGAGAGAGAGAGAGAGAGAGAGAAGAAGACAGATAGAGAGAGAGAGGCACGACAGAGACAACGAGAGAGAGGCAGACAGACAGAGAGACAGAGAGAAGACATAGAGACAGAGAGGCAGAGACAGAGACAGAGACAGAGAGAGAAATATAGAAAGAGACAGAGAGAGACAGACATGGACAGACAAGGAAAGAGAGACAGTCAGACAGACAGATAGACAGAATAGACAGACAGACAGACAGAGACAGACAGGCAGAACAAATAGACAGACATATAGACAGACGGACAGACAGAGAAAGCCAGAGACGGACAAGGACAGAGATGAAGGGACAAAGATAGACACAAAAGCAGCTGCTAAACAATCAGATAGACAGTGACAAAGAAAATGCATCGTAAAATGAAACCTCTGAAAATAGAAAACAAAGCGAGAGTGAGCTATTCAAATGGCAAAGAAAACAAATCAACAACGAACAAGGTAAGATCAACAGCAACAAGAAAGAAACAACAAAACAAGTCAAACACATGAAATCAGAACATTGTTACACAATACAGATACAAAACAGGACCAAATGAACCAAAGACAAGTTTGGAAAGAAAACACTTAACACAATCAACAAACAGGCACAGGAAAAGAGAGACTTAAACACACGCGACAAACAACAATCAACAACAACAACAACAACAACACCGTAGAACAAACACCTCCTCCACACACACACAAACACACACACACACCACACACACACACACACACACACACACACACACACACACACACACACACACACACACACACACATTCGTAAGAATAGGCCATTGTGTGCACGTGCCGGTGGGAACAGATGACAATTTACAAAACCGCATACACACGGGGACTGGATGTAAAAAAGGACATCAGTACTTATTCCATTATCCTCGATATAAAAGAATTTATAAAAAATGATAAAAATAAAACACACACACACACACACACACCGCCACCACCACGACAAAAAACAGAAATAATCGTAGGACAAAACAGACCCCACAAAACAAAAAACAAAACCGTAATAATAAAGGAATACATACGTGCTCTGGAGACATTGAAGCTGTCACTGGCATCCACATAGACAGTGCGTGTCATGAGGAGAATATTTGAAGGCTGCTGATTGGCCTCTTCCACTTCCCGCTCCACTTCCTGTGGCAGTTGCCCGGATTGACCATCGTAGATGAGACCTGCAACCAAAATATGTTACGACTGTTATTTTGTTGGTTAAAGTTGGCTTAGAAATCGAAAGCATGCAAGTAAGATTTTGAAATTGAATTGGTTGCTGAGGAAATATTGGCCGAGAGAGTCGGGATGTACTGTGGACAAGGCATCTCCACTATAATCAAACGTCTGCCCGATTTCCCAAACAGCAGCTGCCTCCTCTGCTGTTTTGGAGGTCATCGTCGAACACGACGGACAAACATGAATTACTTATTTCAATTGATTATGGTGATCATGTTCTGTATTTGTTTTTTTAACTATTTATTTATTTCATTTTTATTCTCTTATGTCGAGGACAATGGAATTTTTTTTTAAAATTTTTTAAAATTTTTTATATCGAGGATAATGGAATAAGCACTCATGTGCTCTTTACATTCAGTCCCCATGTGTATGCGGTTTTGTAAATTTTGTCATCTGTTCCCACCGGCACACAATGGCCTACTCTTTCGAAAAGCGGAACAGGATTTAACGTGTGCGCAAGATGTTTTGCATGCGTTCGCACACGGGGCCTCGATTTATAGTCTCACCCATGTACATTTTTACGGCCAATCCCCGTATGTATGCAGTTATTTAAATTCCGTCATCCGTGAACTTAGCAACCCTTAAACGATCGCATAGGCATACACCCAGAAACACACAAAAAAGACCACCAAAGAATGAACATCCTGCAAACTACTGAAGCAATATACAAAAACAAGATAACTAAAAGAAACAAACAAAAATGGCAAACAATATACAAACTTAACAACAACAAAGCAACAATGGCAGCTTAGAAAGTCATAACAATCTACGTACATACACTAAACTCAGTATTTATGCAAACAACATCCACGACAACGAGTGCAACATCAAACCAAACAACAACAACATCAGCAACTGAATCGTAACAATGCCGAAACATTAAATCACGCAGAGAACACATTCATGCAACAGGTGTTTCATCTGTTAAAAAGCACAAGAAACATACGGGGGAAAAAATACCCTATCGCATCTCTCTCCCCAATAGGCAGTGACCTAGCTTGGCTGGAGAAATTTCAAAGGACTTCTGACCATAGCTCTGCATCAGGGAGAGATCTGATTCGAAAGAAAACCAGATTTGAAATCCTGAGCTTACTATCCGAAGAAAAGGGGTTTGTCTCTATTCGTGACACATTGGCAAACAAGAAAAATTATTTCCGTCAGATGTATCAGTACATGAAAGAAAATGATAGCAAACAAGAATAAAGCAGCAGTACGTCGATTTTGGCACATCGTAGAATAAGAATGAAAACAGAGGGGGAAGGGAGGCAGAGACAGAATAATACAGACAGACAGAGAGAGAGAGATGTTTGAGAGAGAGAAGGTGGAGAGGAGACAGATGAGAGAGAGATGAGAGAGAGAGAATGAGAGAATGACGAATGAAGAGAGGAGGAGAGAGAGGACAACAGGGACAACAGACAAATTGACAGATATTAGACAGCGATAACAGATAACAAGAAGACAGAATAGACAGATAGAGAGAATGACAAGAAGAAGCAAGACATGAAGAGAGACAGACAGACAGAGACAGAAAAGACAGAGACAGAAGCAAAAGACAAAACAGAGAGAGACGACAGACGACAGAGACCAGACAAAACAGATCGAGCTCAGAGAACAAAAGACACATTACGAGACGAACGCATAAAAGAGATCCGTTGTAAAGGAAGAAGCTGAGTTTTTCATGTGTTTGTTTGATAGTCTGTTTGTATACTCGTTTGTCTGTCTGTTTGTGTGTTTGTTTGCCTAGGAAAGGAGAAGATAAGCCACTAAAATAACAGAAACCTTCAACTCCATTGTGTTTGATTGGCGTGTTTACTTGTTTATTCGTGTTCGGGCCGCAGGGCGGGCTCTTTTTGTTCTGGAATTGGTTGTTGCACGATACCTGATCCCAAGTCACAGAATGAAACATGTAACGCCGCAGAAACAGCTGCCTGCAAGCGAAAGAACAACAGGCAAGAAATCAACAAGCGGAAGCAACAGATAAGATGCATAAGAGACAAAAACAGACAACCGGCAGAAGAGCTTAGCAGAGGCAGCTGGACAGAGAGACAGACAGCAGCAGAAAGCAGGGAAGCAGCAGTAAGGCATGCTTGCAGGCAACAGAGAGACAGACAGACAGGCAGGCAGACAGGCAGGCAGATAGGCAGGCAGGCAGGCAGGCAGAGAGACAGACAGGAGGCAGAAGAGAGGCAGGCAGTAGAGAGAGAGAGAGAGAGATGAGAGAGCAGAAGAGAGAGAGAGAAGGCAGGCGGGAAGGCAGGCAGGCAGGAAGGCATGCTTGCAGGCAAACAGAGAGACAGACAGGCAAGCATGCGTGCAGGCAGGCAGACAGGCAGGAAGGAAGGCAGGCAGGCAGAGAGACAGATACAGAGAGAGAGAGAGAGAGAGAGAGAGAGAGAGAGAGAGACAGCAGGAAGGCAGGCAGGGAGGCAGGCAGGAAGGTAGGAAGGCAGGCAGGCAGATATGCATAATATATATATATATATATATATATATATATATATATATATATATGCACACACACAGACACACACACACACACAGACGCACGCACACACGCATACACACACACACACACAGAGAACACACGACTTGGCAGGAAGGCTTTTTTTGTTCCTGTCAGTTTGGCTTTTGTTTTAACTTACTTTTAAATTCAATTTGCTTACTCTACCATAGCTTGTTTATGTGGTTTTGTAAATCCCTTACCTCATTTGGTCATGTGGTATGCTTTGTTATTAGAACAAGGATGTAAATAGATATGTACATGTGTAGCTCTCTATCTCTATTTCTCTTTATCCATCTATCTATCTATCTATCCTCTATCTATCTATATATCTATCATCTATCTATCTATCTATCTATCTATATCTCCAGCAAGTGAGAGAGAGATAGACAGACAGACAGACGGACATGTGGACAGGCAGACAGGCAAACAGAAACACAGACAGGCAAACAGACAACGAAACCTAACAGGAAACACATACAACATATATCTGTCTAAAAAAGAAACCAGACCCCTAAAAGAAAAGAAAACTACCTCCTCTCATCCTGCCCCTCAGGCAACAAACAGTTTATCCTGAGATCGATTTTCTCTTCCCATCTTTTCTGTAGGGCAGGGCAGATTGTTATCCAAACGGAAAACAGATTATTTGAAACCCTAAACCCTAGCCAGGAAGAAGCATTTCACTTTAACATGTTCGGTAAACATCCTTACGCCTACGAATAATATATTATAGTATTGACACAGCTGAGACCGATTTGTACTACTTTTTTTCAATTAACAAATGAAATGTGCTTAAACCAAGGCACACTGTCAGAACGATTGATGTAATTTAAATGAGTGAGATTTTATGGAAAGGGTGAAAGAATGACAGAAAGGATAACAAATACACGATAGCAAAATGATCATTGTCTGATTTGGAGACGGAACGAGAAGGCTAATGGTCAAGTTTGACTATGGGCTAGAGGAACAGTATGTTTTAGGTTGGTGGGCTGGTTGGTTGGCTAGTTGGTTTATGTGCATATGGACATATTTAGAACAAGGGAGGAGTGAGTGAGAGAGAGAGAGACCAACAGACTGGCAGACCGGCAGGTAGGCAGGTAGACAGACAAACAGACAGACACACAGAGCTAGAGATAGAGAAATAGATAGAGAAAGAGACGGTGTCAGAATCAAAAACACAGACAATGAACTGTGTATCTTTGCCCGACTGACTATGCGTGTACCATCACGTTTTACAATCTACAAAACAAATGATCCCACAATGAATAGTTCAGACTGGCGGTACATTATGTTAGCAACATGACCCAATACCAAGACTCCATCCCCAAACAAGCAATGACAATAACAACAGCTGCAACCAAAGGCCAGCAAGGACAATGGTTTTGCCAGCAACAATGAAAACAGTAACAACAAAAACATCACATACAGGACCGGGACTAAGATATGTATCATGGCAGATTAGACATTGCAGTGTTAACCAGGATGAAGACAAGAAGAAGAAAAAGAAAGAGAAAAAGAAGAGGCAGAAGCAGAAGCAGAAGAAGAAGAAGAAGAAGAAGAAGAAGAAGAAGAAGAAGAAGAAGAAGAAGAAGAAAGAAGAGAAGAAGAAGAAGAAGAAGAAGAAGAAGAAGAAGAAGATGATGATGATGATGATGATGATGAGTAAATAGAGAGACAAAGACAGGGACAAAGAGAGAGAGAGAGAGAGAGAGAGAGAGAGAGAGGAGAGAGAGAGAGAGAGAGAGAGAGAGAGAGAGAGAGAGAGAGAGAGAGAGAGAGAGAGATTGGGACAGAGAGAAGGAGAGCAAACAGGAATCGCAAGCAACAAGTATTCAGGCTAAAATGACGAAAAACACTTCAAAATAAAACCGACAAAAAGCATCTCCTTACTCTTTCCTCAGGGCAAAGGCCTATTCCGTGATTGAATTTCAATGAATTTCACGCCACATCTCTGCACTGAGGCTGATTTAATCCGAACGAAAATCGGATTTCAAATCCGAAACTTACGTCACAAAAAAGGGGGGGGGAGGGAGGCATTCCTTTCAACATGGATCATAAAGGTGCATTTTTTTGAAATCCAGTGTACCGTTGTGGTTGGTACTGTTTCCTTGTCAAATTGTCTTCAAAATAAAGTAGCTGAGTGAAATATGCTAAGATTAAGACGCAAAGGCGTAAGGCGTGGACAATATTTGTATAAATCAGAAAAAGAGGAAGAAGGAGAGAAAAAGAACAGGCAAATAAAACCAAAAATGTTTCTTCATAACGATTTCCGGAGATTTAATAATAATAATGTATGAAATTTATATAGCGCTGAATCTTGTAAAGCAATTTGTCAGTATAAATAACATTCGCATCTTCTGGAAATTTTGTACTAGGAATTCCCTCTCTTCTATCTCTCTTTTTTGTTTCTACCTTGCTCCTTTTCTTACTTTCAGATCCTTACTGTTAATTTTTGGTCGTCTTGGTCCATTCTCCTGCGGTTTGGGGTTTATTTCCTAGAAAGACATAACAGTTTAGTGGATCGGTGGTCTAGAGGTAACGCGCCTGTCTAGAAAGCTAAAAGCCCGGGTCTGAAGAGTGCAGTGGTTCGAATCCCGTTTGGACCCGAAACGTTTCCTCCATTCATTAGATCATAAGTGGTGGTCTGGAAGCTAGTCTTTCGGATGAGATGATAAACCGAGGTACAGTGTGTTACAAAAGATTATTTAGCGCACGTAAAAGAACCCACGGCAACAAGAGAGTTATCCCTGGCAAATCTCTGAAGAAAAAAAGCCACTATGACAGGGAAAGAAATACACTTGCAGACAAAAAATAGTTTAAAAGAATGGGTGGCGCTGTTCTTGTGGTGACGCGCTCTTCCTGGTGAGAGCAGCCCGATATTAACGCAGAAAAATATGCCTTGACTTAAAATGGTACCCCCAAAAAGTGAATAAATAAAATATAACAATTCTCTACCATGCCTATGTTGGATGCGCTGGGCCTGACTTGTCAGGCGCTTAACGGCAGCGCAACGTACTGTCACCCATAGTTATGACAGACAGCAGTCGTTGCTGTCTCAGCGTTTGACGACGAAAGCCGAAATGAATGGTTATACATGATTCAGATTTGCGCTGGACCTGACTGGTCAGGTACTAAACGACAGCGCATCGCATTTTGGCTGATAATGTATGACACACATTAGTTGCGATCTGTGCGTTCGGCAAAGAAGAATGATGTGGACGAAATAGGGTGGTGGTGGATTGTTTTACCCCAATAGTGGGCCTGGGGGAGGATGAAGAATGAATGAATGAATGACAATCAGACAATACTATAGTGTGAAAACAAAACAACAACCCAAAGTATGTGATGTTGACAAATCAGTAATGATTGTTGATAGTGATTGATTTGTGGGATTGATGGTGGGTCAGTGGCTAGTTGGCTAGCGCTGGCATTGTGGTTTGTTTGACGCATGTTATTGGCTGCTGTTGTTGATTTATGGTGTTGCTGATGGTTGTATGATTAATTGGTTGATTGGCTAGCTGGTTGTTTGAATGGCTGTTTAGTTGGTCGGTTGGTTAGACGTTTGTTGATTTTGTTGTTTGACTGTTGTTTGAAAATTGTTTACTTACATTTTTGATAGTTTTGAGGGAAAACCCCACATGCATTGTGCTGATAAATAGTTGCAACCACTTTTGTCTGTTCTGGGTCAAACTTTAATCGGTTTTCAATGAGCTGTCTTCGACATTGTTGTCTGGGCAGGCCTGATCCGAACGAAAAGTTGATTAAAACCCCTGATCTGAGCGCAGGAACAGGCCCTTTCATTCTGAATGGATTCTCAAGAAGGGGCCACTCCTCCGCTTTCACACGAACACGCAAACACACACACACACAAACACACACACACACGAACGCACACAAACGCGCGCGCCACACACACACACACCACGCAGCACACACAGACAGCACACACACAACATACAACACACACAAACATCACAACACACACACACACAACACACACATACACACACGCACACACAAACACAACACACACATCCTTCACTCACACAGCACACACACAAGCACACACACAGCACACAAACACACAGAGCACACACACAAACACACACACAGTCACACACATATACACACACACACAAACACACAACTAGATGTGTGTAGATAAAGCTGGTTTTCACTTTTTTTTTCTTTTTCATTGAACATAATATTACTGTAGATTATAGTAGCCTCTGGTCACATTGACACAACTGGGGAAAAATTTCAATGAACAACAACAACAACAAAAAGTGATATGACGAAAGAATGACAAAATGATTCAACAGGGGTCAGAAAGTGATTGGATAGAGTGCAGCACGGGTCATCGCTTAGTTTGGGAAATTCGATGAGCCCGAAAAACACAATGGCTGAGCCCACACACAAGATAACACAATCTGTCAGACAAATCTGTTTGTTCGTTTAGTGGGCCGGTTGTTAATTGGTTAGTGGATTAATCGATTGGTTGTTGTTGTTGTTTTAGTCATGCCAAACAAGTAGTTATCAGCAGCAACCTGATTATATTACATATACATCCTCGAAGTCGCAATACGGGTACTTCCATGGTAGGCAAAAAGGGGGTTTCATACACGTAGTTAACCATTGGTAAACCTCAGAGCTCTTGCCGATTAACGAAAAAAAAACCCACAGACGCAAGCAGATAATTATCAGTCTTATGAAGAACAGGCCGTATTCTATAGTGATAAAAGGAGTATTATTTTACCATTGAGTGTAAACAGTAGCACTGCAAACAGCGACAACAACAAGAGCTGGCACAAAAACAACAACAACAACAACAGCACCAAAAATGACAAATATAACACCATCATTTGCCTTACAGCTATTTCTAAGATTGACGATGAATTTATTTTATTGTCATTTTAATCCGAGGATAAATGGACTAAGCACTCGTGTGCTTTTTTACATCCAGTCCCCGTGTGTATGTGGTTTTGTCAGTTTTGTCATCCGTTCCCACCGGCATACAATGGCCAAATCTTACGAAAAACGGAACGGGTTTTAACGTGTGCGAGTGCGGGACCTCGGTTTATAGTTTCATCCTAAGGACCACACGCGACAGTAATACTACACAACATTAAATAAATAATAAAAAATCTTCTATTCTCTCCTGCTTCGGGCCACACTCTAACCCGTGATTGAATTTCTAGAACTTTCTTGCTGCGTCTCTGAATCCAAGCAGATTTGGTTTAAACAAAAAGACAATCTGATCCGAAGCTTTCAAATCGACGTGAGTCAGGTCATTCCGTTCAACATGCACTTCGGCAAATCCTTCTGTCAAGTTTATAGCTAAGCCTGGTTGAGATATGCGATTTTCTGAAGAGGAAATGGCAAAGCAAAACATGTGAAGACCAGAGCGGAATAACACGATTATATGCATTGTTTTGGGGACGGGATGGCTCTGTGGTCGGAGCACTCGCTTTCCCCCAGCAAAGGTTAAGTAGCATCGAGCGTGGCTAACAGTTGGATGGGTGACCGTTTGCGCACCTTGGCTTCTGTACAGTCCCCAAATTCACCCAGCTTTAAATGGGTACCTGCCTCTTTCGGGTCAGGGAAGGTAAAGCAGCGAGGGAGAGGAGATGGGCGCCGCCCTCAATATGCTGGTCCCCTAGAGAAGTGAGGTCTCTGACGCCTCGCTCCCTTACGACCTTATAGGTTATGGGACACCTTTACCTTTTTGGATATTGTTTGCATGGACGAGAAAGAAGGGGAGGAGTCATAACGACTAAATGAGCAACTAAATCAGTTTTAGGTAATAAACCAATTTGGGGGAGAGGATGTGATGGAAGAGTTTGAACTGGGGTTTTGGCAGAGGGAGAAGCAATGAGTCTATATTGTCGTTGTTGTTCGTGTTGGTGTTTTTATTGGAGTTTTTTTCCCTGACTTCATACCTTAAAGGTCACCTAGTATATCCAAACTGCCTCGCTGAACATACTTCAGATTAACTGTACTATTTGAAGTACACAGGGGATAACAGGGTGGTGTGCAGGACTTTCTTTAGGAACTTCACAATATCGGCAGCCACATTCCGACTTCAGATTTTTTTTCTCTCTCTTTCAATGGAGAACACCGGATTTAAAAAAAAAAGAAAGAAGAAGAAGAAGAAGAAGAACAACAACAACAACAATAACAACAATAACAACAACAACAAAAACAACAACAGTAACAAGAAAAAAGAAAAAGAAAAGAAGAATTGCGAAAAAGAAGAATTGCGAAGAAGACTTGCGAAGAAGAAGAAGAATTGCGAAAAAGAAGAAGAATTGCGAAGAAGAAAACGAATTGCGAAGAAGAAGAAGAATTGCGAAGAAGAAGAATTGCAAAGAAGAAGAAGAATTGCGAAGAAGAAGAATTGCGAAGAAGAAGAAAAAGAAAAAAGAAAAAGAAGAATTGCGAAGAAGAACTGCGAAGAATTGCGAAGAAGAAGAAGAATTGCGAAGAAGAAAAGAGAGAGAGAGAGAGAAAAAGAGAGAGAGAACATACACACACACATATCTATATCTATATCTATCCCTATTTATATATATATATATATATATATATATATACATATATATATATATATATATATAACTGAGACAAAAGAGTGAGGAAAAACAAGTGCAGGTAACCAATTACAACTTCATTCTGATCATAAACTAATTTTTGTCCTAGATTCGAGGAAAAAATAAAAATCACTACAAGATAAAACTTTGAAGGCAGCATTAGGGGAATATTTGAGTAAGGACCATGCCTTTGGCCTGACCTGACTCGAGTTTCGGCTCCTGGTTGAGCACTCTTCAGAGGTCCCGGCACTATTTGAAACCTCACTCCTCCGTTGTGGTAGGTAACAGCAAGACACCCTCCAGAATTTATAAGTGTCTATTGCCAGCCTAAGAATAAATAGATAATTTTGTGGCCTACCACCGCTGCCAGCGAAAGATGAAAAACAGAAAGAGAAGAAAACTATGCAGAAATAATAGTGGTTAAAAAAATGTTCTTTAAAAATGCGTATGAAGATAAGTGGCTAATGAATCTTTGTGCCTTATGTTCTTTGGGGATCCTTTTTTCTATCAAAAGGATGCAAGAGAGATCATACAGTCTGTGTCCAGCCAATGGGTCAATTTTAGCTGGATAGCAATGTTAACCCGAACATTGTCAGACACATTTGAGCGTTGACACAGGCAGAAGAAGTTGAAAATAAATGGCCTTTACTTGGATCTCAGAAGAGATGCTATTTCCCCACTTGACCAATCATATAACTGAGACAAAAGAGTGAGGAAAAACAAGTGCAGGTAACCAATTACAACTTCATTCTGATCATAAACTAATTTTTGTCCTAGATTCGATGAAAAAAAAATCACTACAAGATAAAACTTTGAAGGCAGCATTAGGGGAATATTTGAGTAAGGACCATGCCTTTGGCCTGACCTGACTCGAGTTTCGGCTCCTGGTTGAGCACTCTTCAGAGGTCCCGGCACTATTTGAAACCTCAGTATATATATATATATATATATATATAATATATATATATATATATATATATATATATATTATATATATATATATATATATATATATATATATATTATATATATATATACAGACAGAGAGACAGAGACAGAGAGAGGACAAGTAGAAAGACAAACAGAAGACTGAGACAGAGATCAAAACAAAACAAAACAGCAGGAACAGAAATAAGACACATATACAAAAAGAGAAACACACACACACGCCAAAACCAGACCAACACACAAAGACAGACAGAGACAGCAGCAACCACAACAACAACAAAACTTAAATTTGCAAGCACGCTTGGCTAGTCTGCCAGTGTGAATGCCAGTGTTGTCTGCAACTTTTGAAACAAAGAAGGTTCCACGATCAATAACGGGTCATACAAATCCCGAAATCTGCAAGCCAGATCGTGTACAATAGGATGCATAAGAGGCAGACCCATAAAAAGCGCTAGGTTCCCCTGTGTTTCATTTTGTTACACAGCCGTTCAGTGCATACAGGTATTGATCTATACAGTTTCAGAAAATAAAAAAAAGTGTGTGGAGGTGTGTATATGCGTGTGTGGAGGGGTGGGGTTGGGGGTGGTGGAGGGGGGTATGTGTCTGGGGGTGGGTGGGGGGTGAGGCTGTGTGTGGGTGGGGGGTGAGGTTGTGTGTGTGTGTGTGTGGGGGGGGGGGTATGTGAGTGTGTGTGTATTGTGTTTGTGGCGTGTGTGTGTTGTGTGTGTGTGTGTGTGTGTGTGTGTGTCTGTGTGTGTGTGTGCGTGCACGCAAGCGCGTGTGTGTCTATGAGCACGAATGCGTAAGTGTGTGTGTTTATTTATTTCATTTATTTATTTTATACTCTTTTATGTCAAGGATAATGGAATAAACACTTATGTTCTTTTTTACATCCAGTCCCCTTGTGTATGCGGTTTTGTAAATTCTGTTATCTGTTCCCACTTGACAGGGTGTGGCATGCAGCTTTGTGGGCAACCATGAATTTGTACAGCATCAATGCAAACCTGATCAGAGTCATCAAACAGCTGTACAGCGAGGCCACCAGTGCAGTGTACTACAACAACAACAACATTGGAGAATGGTTTCGACCAACAGTTGGAGTAAGGCAGGGCTGTCTACTCTCACCCACTCTTTTCAACATCTTCCTTGAGAGAATCATGGCTGATGCACTGGAACATCATGAAGGATCAGTCAGCATTGGTGGCAGAACGATCACAAACCTCCGCTTCGCAGATGACATTGATGGAATAGCAGGATCAGAAAAAGAGCTTGCCAGCCTAACAGAACACTTGAATAAGGCCTCCAAAACATACGGCATGGAAATCAGTGCAGAGAAGACCAAACTGATGACTAATAACACCAACGGCATTAGCACTGATATCAGGGTTAATGACCAGAAGCTGGAAACAGTTCAAAGCTTCAAGTACCTGGGAGCCATTGTATCAGACCAGGGATCCTAGCCAGAAGTAGTATGCAGGACTGCACAGACAATAACAGCACTGTCAAAACTAAACACTATCTGGAGAGATAAAAATATCTCACTTATCTCTAAGATCAGACTAATGCGCTTCCTTGTCATATCCATATTTCTGTATGCTTGTGAATCATGGACCCTGACTGCAGATTTGGAGAGAAGAGTACAGGCGGTGGAGATGAGATGCTCTCGGAGACTCCTTGGCATCTCCTACAAAGACCACATAAGCAACGAAATCGTGCAAAACAGAATCCAGCAAACCATTGGACCCTATGAGAACCTTCTAACGATCGTAAAAAGCGTAAACTTAAATGGTATGGGCATGTCACAAGATCCAAAGGACTTGCAAAGACAATTTTACAAGGCACTGTCCAAGAGGAAGAAGAAGAGGCAGACCAAGGAAGAGCTGGGAGGATAACATCAGCGAATGGACAGGCCTAGAACTCAACAAAACCCTGAGAAAGGCAGAACAGAGAGAGGAATGGAGGGGACTGGTTGCTGAGTCTTTGAGGGTGCCCCCACGGTCGTCAGACTACGGGACAGATAGATAGATAGATAGATAGATAGATAGATAGATATATAGTTCTCACTGGCACAAAATGGCCTACTCTTACGAAATATGGAACATGATTTAACGTGTGAGCAAGATGTTCTGCGTGCGTTCGCACACGGGGTCTCGGTTTATAGTCTCATCCGAAGGACTTTTGGGGAGAGTGAGATCTTCACTGATGTTAACTCCAGGAACAGGAATCGAACACAGGTCGTCAGATTGCGAGCGCAATGTTTTAACTACTAGGCTATCCCGCTCCCATGAGCGCGTACGTGTGTGTGGTGTGGTGTGTGTGTGTGTGTGTGTGTGTGTGTGTGTGTGTGTGTGTGTGTGTGTGTGTATGTGTGTGTGTGTGTATGTGTGTGTGTGTGTATGTGTGTGTGTGTGGGGTATGTGGTGTGTATGTGTGTGTGTATGTGTGTGTGTGTGTGTGTGTGTGATGTGTGTGTATGTGTGGGTGTGTGTATGTGTGTGTGTGTATGTGTGTGTGTATGTGTGTGTGGTGTGTGTGTGTGCGTGTGTGTGTGTGTGTGTATGTGTGTGTGTGTGTATGTGTGTGTGTGTGTGTGTGTTGTGTGTGTGCGCGTGTGTGTGTGTGTGTGTGTATGTGTGTGTGTGTGTGTGTGTGTGTGTGTGTGCGTGTTTTGTGTGGTGTGTGTGTGTGTGTGTGGCGTGTGTGTGCGCGCGCGCGCCTGTGACGGTGCGGAAACATGCGTGCATGTGTTTATCTGCACCTCTGTCAATGTGCATGCGCCAGTGGTACACATACTGATTAAGAAGACATTGTCATTTTTTATATTAAACACAATTATGCATATTGTATGATGAAACACCTGATAAAGACAATAAACGACACACGATTACTCGGAACTGTTATTTTTTAAATAGACTTTATAGCAGAATAATTAACCTCCAGCTGCATATTACTTCCCTGTTAACCCATGTTCTTTATTTTCACCCCCTCTCTCTCTCCCCCCTACCTACACGTTGATAAGACGATGGTTATGCTAAAAGGAAATAAATAAGGAAGAACAAGCAGAAGGATTCAGATAGGTTGCAGGTGACAATCTTAAATCCAGCCTCAAGACATATTTATTCCAAACCTAACATGCTTCCCTCCTGTTTCATCTCAAATTTGTTCCTGCCTTCAACAGAGGAAATCCCCACCACCCTGCCAAAGTGTATTATTTGTGTGTGTGTGTGTGTGAGGGGTGGGGGGAGAGGGAGGAGGGAGGGGGCGCGCGCGCGCGTGTGTGTGGGCGTTATTTATTTATTTATACCACTTTAAGTCACGATATTTCTCTGCGTGAAATTCGAGCTGCTCTCCCCGGGGAGAGCGCGTCGCCTCAAGAGCAGCGCCACCTTTTTTTTTTTGGTCTGCAACTATAATTGTTTCCCTATCAGAGTGGCTTTTTTTTTCCAAGAATGTTGCCAGGGACAACTCTCTTGTTGCCGTGGGTTCTTTTACGTGCGCTGAATAATTTTGTGTAACACACGGGACCTCGGTTTATCGTCTCATCCGAAAGACTAGCTCCCAGACCACCATTCATGGTCTAATGGATAAGGGAAAAGTTTCGGGCGTGCATTTGGATTTGTCAATCTGTTAAATGGTATTAGTTGTATGCGTGTGGGTGTGTTGTATGCAAGCGCTTTGATTTGGGTTGGGTTTTTTTGTTGCAAGATACAGCGCTAAACAAATTCCATTCATTATTAGATAGGACATTACATTCTCCTTGAAGAAGTCGTGTCCTTAGGTACAAACCGTGCTTACAGATATACTGTTTCATGCCGAGATGTTAACGCCGGTGCTATCAACACGTGGGTTACTTTTGAGGATTAGCATCACTTTGAAGCTTCCAGAATGCCGCTTCTACCTACCCACCCCCACCCCCAACACCCATGTGACGGGGCGGTAATTCGCTTTTCTGCCCATGCGCTCAGAACGGCGTGTACTCACACACACACACACACACACACACACACACACACACACACACACACACACACACACAAACACACACACACAACACAACACGCAGAACACAACACACGACACCACTCTCTCTCTCTCTCTCTCTCTCTCTCTCTCTCTCTCTCTCTCTCTCTCTCTCTCTCTCTCTCTCTCTCTCTCTCTCTCTCACGCGCGCGCGCGCTTGATTATCACAGGATGTGCCCGCTTTCCCCTCTAAGACGATTACATCAAGGGACAAAAGCAGATTATGTCAAAAACGACACAGCCATTTGATCGCGGCTTAAACCCAGAAAGGAAACGTTATCTTGCACACGACCGTATTCCAGCAGCCAGTCACCATGGCGAGGTGGTTAAACACGATGATCTAACGTCCAGGATAACGGGTTCAAATCTGTTCTTGGGACCGGACCAGATATATCAGCGTTATTTTTATTTTGTGTGTGTGTGTGATGTCAACTAAGTGTTAAATCATACAGCAAAATGTTAACACGTTATAAAACGGAATGTTGAGATTGTCATCAACCAGATCTTTTAACCTAACAACCTAATTTGTATTTCTGACAATAGTATTCCCCGTCTGATGCTGGAGGCCTGTCAGTAGAAACAGCATCCCCACATTCTGGAAATTCTGTGATAAAAATTGCATTTCTACCCCTTTCTTTGTTTCTGCCTTGTTCCTGTTCTCCCTGACACCTCCATCTTGTCTATTTCTTTCCCTCTTGGTCCATTCTCCTGCCTTTTCTCCAGAGAAAGACTGAAAAGATAACAATTCTCTCTCATGCCGAGGTTGGGTGCGCTGGGCCTGACTTGCTAGGCGCTTAACGGCAGCGTGACGTATTTTCTTTCATATAACAACCAACCAGCGCCTGGAGTTTATCACAGTTCTTGATTAAACCATTGACGCTGGGAGCAACAGCAAAGTGAGAGGCTGTATGACCAGTGGCTTTCTTTTCCACTCATGGAATTCCACTTTACAGCTTAGTCTTTAGTGATCGACCATGACTCTCTGACTAGGAGGCTTGACTTGCACAGTCCTTAATGTGCTGCAGCCCTGGGGGCTGGTTGGCCTTTGGAGAACATCTCCAACGCTGATAGTCCTTATGCCCACTTGGCCGAGAGAGTGGGGATGTACTGTGGGCAAGGCATCTCCACTATAATCAAATGTCTGCCCAATTTCCGAAACAGCAGCTGCCTCCTCTGCTGTTTTGGAGGTCATCGTCGAACACGACGGACTAACATACATACATAACAGCCAACAAGAATTGCTGTATTAGCGTTCGATGACGACGACGAAGAAGAAGACAATAACGAAAATCCTCTAAAACCGTAGGTGGCTGGGTACTTGAGAACAGTCATATGCAGAGAAGGTTTTCATCGGGATGTGGCTTCATGTGTGTCACATGGATTCCCGGGCTGGCTGAGTGTTACTGAGTGCATTGTGTTTGTGTAACGTCCCGAGTGTTATATCACCACCACCACCATCATCACTATCATCAACGTCGTTCTTTTGCTTTCTTTCCTTTCTTTTCTTTCTTTCTTTCTTTCTTTCTTTTATTCTTTCGTTCTGTCTTTCTTTTTTACTTTTTTTTTACTTTCTTTCTTTCTTCTTCTCCTTCTCCTTCTTCTTCTTCTTCTACTTCTGTGCATTCTTCTTTGTTCTTCTTCTTCTTGTTCTTCTTGTTCTTCTTGTTCTTCTTGTTTCTTCTTCTTCTTCTTCTTCTTCTTCTTCTTCTACTTCTGTGCATTTCTTTCTTCTTTTTCTTCTTTTCTTCTTCTTCTTCTTCTTCTTTTCTTCTTCTTCTTCTTCTTCTTCTTCTTCTTCTTCTTTGCATTTTCCTTTGCATTCTTCTTTGTGTTCTTCTTCTTCGCATTCCCCTTCCTCTTCCTCATCCTCCGTCTTTCAATTCAAGAACTACTCCATTGGAAATTGACAAGTTTGTTTCCTTGTTCTGTCGTTTCCTTCTTTCAGTTGGCTTCTTTCTTTTTTTTTTTTTTACTGTGCTTCTGTCTCTTCCTCCCTTCCATTCTTTCTCTGCACATGTTGAACTCTGGGAGCAAGCTTTCTTTTTCAGGAGACAACCCTCCCCCCCCACCTCCCCCCCAAAAAAAATACTGACACGGTTTTGAAATGCCGATTGGATTCTTGTTGAAACCGAAAACACGTATTTCATCTCATATATATATATATATATATATATATATATATATTATATATATATATATACATATATATATATATATATATATATATGTATATATGATATATATGTATGTATGTATGTATATATATGTATATGATGCGAGTAATTGTGCTCAAAGAATCTCATTTCTCTATTCATAGTTATGGGAATAAATTGCTTTTATTGCCATACCGTCTTCTTTAGCTATCATGTGCTTTTATATTCGCTGTGTTAGTATTGAATATAATAAAAGGGAGAAAGGGGAAGAAAGATGAAAGCCGCGGTTGATTTACCAAAAAAAATGTGTGCTCGTGATATATACCGTCTTTCTCTTACAGGGGAATACATACATGTGTGTATGCGTTTTTATTGAGAGAAAAGAATAAGCACAGTGATGCCTTTGTTTCACTCAGCTCTCTGTCAAAAATCTTTAGAAATTGAACAACCAATCTTTCAATCAAACATACACCAATTAAATGTCTAAGGAAAAAGAGGAACTGGTAAAAGGTAACCATGCCTAGGGAATTGGTAAAAGGTAAACATGCATAAACAAACAGAAGATGTATGCACAGTTGCATACACGGGATAGATCATTTGACTTCATAGATTTCGTAGACATTAATTTTTTAATTCTGACAACCCACTGCGCCTGAAATCAAAGGAAAACATGATATATTACGAGGTACATGCCTGGCTATTAGCAAAACAGGTCAAGAGGTAGATAGACAATTATCTCCCTTTTCCTGATTTGATAAGTTGTTAGAAAGCCTTTGAGTTTCTTAAGTTTCTTTCTACTTTTAGCTTTCCTATAAAAAGCCAGTGAGTACAAAGCCCAGGCCATGTATAACTTTGTTAAAGGATAGAAGAGAAAATGAAACAGAAATAAAAGAACCAAACTCCCTGAAAGAATGAAAGAAACAACAACAAAGAAACAGAGGAAGAAACCGACAAATTTCCCTAGAGGCGTTACTTGATTAAAATTCTAGAGAAGAAGAGGAAGAAAAGAAAGACAGAAATTTTTTGTTTTTTTTTAAGAAAAAAATCCTAATACCAAACAATACAGTCACAAAAAAATGGATAAAACAAAATAATCTCCCTAGAAAAGGATCAGATAAAACGAAAGGGAAGACAAACGTTGGCGGCAGAGAAAGAATGTACTCGAACACACAAACACACACATGCACGCGGACACACTTGCACACACACACACACATACACGCACGCACGCACACACACACACTAACTTCATCTCGCTGTTTCATGACACTCACTCAGCCTCTCCTTGCCACACCCCACCCTTCCCTGCTATTCTCCCCCCACCCCTCGCTGAGTCCTTCCTCTTCCATATCTTCACAATGTTTTCCTGTATACCAAAGCTTTGAAAGAAAGACAGAAGCTTGAAAACAATCCATTTTGATATTGATTGCCCCTTGACTTATTTCCACAGCTAATAAAGTCATGTAGTTGGTCATTTTGATAAATTCCGCTCGTGATCTGCTGATCCGGGTTCAAAACCCGTTCAAGGGAATATTTTCCCTAGAGTTAACATCAGGGCTAACTCCACTCCTTCCTAAAGTCCTTCGGGTAAGACTATAAATCGAGGTCCCGTGTGCGAACGCACGCAAAACATCTTTCACACACGTTAAATCCTGTTCCATATTCGGAAGAGTAAGCAACTGTGCACTGGTGGGAGCGGATGACAACATTTATTTAAAAAATGCTTACATACGGGCTAGATGTAAAAAGGCATACGAGTGCCTATTCCATTATCCTCGGAATAAATGAAGTTAATAAACGAATAAGCAGATACATAGATTAAAAAAAGATTGATAGTGTCTACTGACAGAGGCCTTACTGTCCCTTGCCAAAAAGCTTGGTCAGTTGATGATGTCAGCTCAGTCAAGTCAAGTCAAGTCAAAAACACTTTAATCATCCCATGAAGGGCTAATACAATACTGACAGGCAGATTGAAACGCATCAACAATCGCAATGACCCAAACAAGCTATATTTAATATTGGTTAAAACATTCCAAAATGACTTCAAATAAAAATGTCACGAACACACACACACACACACACACACACAAACACACACGCGTGCATGCGCACACACACACACATCAATTGTGAACACAATGTTAATAAAACCACAAAAACAAAAAAGACACAAAAAAACATTGACTAAAAGACATAAAAACGTATTATTTACGCACACACATACACAACACGTACACACGCACGTGCGTGCGAGTGCGAACACACCCACACACAGCCACACCATACACCAATTATGAATTCAATGTTTTAAAGACCATTGACTAGAAGACAGACTTATTTCACACACACACACACACACACACACACACACACACAATTATGTATTGTCTACACTCATAGCAATGACAATCAGGCAAGTAAATCGAGAAATGTAAAAACTAGGTAGTCAACATCATTGTGAATTCAGAATTCGAATGCTTACTGGAACAAACAGAATTTCTTTTTCTGTTTGTTTTGCTGATGGGACACTGAAAACGGCGTTCCGAAGGCAACAACTGAAAATCTGGAAACAAAGCATGGGTGGGATCGGCCAAAATGGCAGTGGCTTTGTGTACAAGCTGCTGATTGCAGAACGACATGAGATCTCTTTGTTCTTTTCCAATTATTTTTTAGCAGATTCTTACAATTCTCGGAAGGCCATTCTTGTTTTTAACACTAAGGTTTTTGTACCAACAAATGAAAGCAAAACTTAGAACACTCCCTATGTAAGACTTGTAAAACAAGGAAAGAATCCTTTTGTCTACAACAAATGAGTTCCGTTTCCTCAGAAAATGCACACGTTGTTGTCCCTTTTTGACAATAGCGTCAGTGTTAACGTCCCAGTTTAACTTGTGGTCAAAAACAGTTCCCAAATACTTATAGTTTGAAACGTTTTCAACCTCTTGATTATGGATAATAATATTCTTAGGAGTATGCCCTGATCTTCTGAAGTCGATAGGCAGATCTTTAGTTTTAGAAACATTTAGCTCCAGATAGGCCTCGTCACACCAGTGTACGAACTCGGTGTGGTCTAAGACTGATCAGGATAAGAGGGATAACAGGAAATTGGATGATTCTCTAAAACGTTACTACAAATCAATTATAGTGTTCTCCCTTCCTATGATTTCTGTACACGCAAAATGGGTCACAGAGTTCGCTTCTTTTTTTTTGCAATGACTCTCACCCTCACCCCCCCCCCCCCCCCCGCGTCCTCCCCTCTTTCTTCCCAAGCTGTTCTTATTTGTGTTCGTCTTCTACACAGATCGATCTATCTGTTTTTAGTTGGCACGGGTGTACAGGCGATGTCACGCACTTTCCGTCAATGATTATATTTAAGCAATTAGCGTTGAGCATTAGCAAGCAGCGAAATATCAAACATATTAATTGATGTTTGAACTCTGCCAGTAGTATTTTGTTTTTGATTTTTGGTGCGTGTGTGTGTGTGTGTGTGTGTGTGTGTGTGTGTGTGTGTGTGTGTGTGTGTGTGTGTGTGTGTGTGTGTGTGCGTGTGTGAGTATGCGTGCGCGCGTGTGTGTTATTTATTTATTTTTTATTTCCTTGTTATTTTATTCTTTTATATCGAGGATAATAGAATAAGCACTTACGCGTTTATTTTTTAGATAAAGTCCCAGTGCGTTTCTGTTCTTTGTACCAACCGGCACAGATTGGCCTACTCTTACGAAACGCAGAACAGGATTTATCGTGTGCGCAAGATGTTCTGCGTGCGTTCGCACACGGGACCTCGGTATATAGTCTCATCCGAAGGACTTTTTGGGGAGAGTGGAGTCAGCACTGATGTTAACTCCAGGGGGAAATATCCCCTTGAACGGGAATCAAACCCAGGTTATCAGATTGCGAGCGCAATTTTCTAACCACTGGGCTATGTGTTTGTGTTTGTGTGTGTGTGTGTGTGTGTGTGTGTGTGTGTGTGTGTGTGTGTGTGTGTGTGTGTGTGTGGTGCGTGTGTGTGCCTGCGAGTGTGTGTGCGTGCGTGTATGCGCACGCGCGTGACACTTTTGGGTATGTGTGTGCTTGTGTGTGATATGCTTTCTTAATGTTTGTAGCACTCAAAATCCCTAAAATTCGAACGTAAAAAACACATGTTTTCTCTAAAAATTATTTTAACGACTTGTCAGTGCCACTGCATCTTTCTTGCTCATTAATTGCTAACGTGTCTTTGAACACAAATAATTCAACCATTCTTTTACAAACTACAATGTGTGAAGGTCAACAAGAAGACAAAAAATCAATGTTGATAGCTTGACATACCGCAAAACAGGAGTCATTTCCCTTTTTATGCAAGAAGCAATCACTACCCGTTTATTGACATTGATATATCTCACATTTCTCAGTCGGCTTTCTTCTTCTTCGTCTTCTTCTTCTTCTTCTTCTTTTCTTCTACTCTTCTTTGCAATTCTACGCAATTCTTCGCAAATCTTCGTCATTCTTGCAATCCTTCTTCTTCGCATTCTTTGCAATATTGCAACTTCCATCTTCTCATATCTTCTTCGCAATTCTTCGAAATTTCTCTTTGCAATATTTTTTTTTCTTCTTCTTCTTCTTCTTCTTCTTCTTCTTCTTCTTCTTTCTTCTTCTTCTTCGTTCTTTCTTCTTCTTCTCTTCTTTTCGCATTCTTCTTCGCATTCTTCTTCGCATTCTTCTTCGCATTCTTCCTTCTTCTTGTTCTTTGTTCTTCTTCTTCTTCTCTTCTTCTTCTCTTCTTCTTCTTCTTCTTCTTCTTCTTCTTCTTCTTCTCTTCGCATTCTTCTTCGCATTCTTCTTCTTCTTCGCATTTTTCTTCTCTTTCGCATTCTTCTTCTTCTTTGCATTCTTCTCTTCTTTTGCATTCTTCTTCGCATTCTTCTTCTTCTTCTTCTTCGCATTCTTCTTTTGCATTCTTCTTCTTCTTCTTCGCATTCTCTTCTTCTTCTTCGCATTCTTTTTCTTCCTCGTTTTCTTCTTCTTCTTCGCATTCTCTTCTTCTTCTTCGCATTCTTTTCTCCTTCTTCACATTCTTCTTCTTTCGCATTCTTCTTCGCATTCTTCTTCGCATTCTTCTTCGCATTCTTATTCGCATTCTTATTCGCATTCTTTTTCTTCTTCGCATTCTTCTTCGCATTCTTCTTCGCATTCTTCTTCGCATTCTGCATCGCATTTTTCTTCGCATTCTTCTTCTTCTTCTTCGCATTCTTCTTCGCATTCTTCATCTTTGCATTCTCCATCTTCGCATTCTTCATTTTCGCATTCTTCTTCTTCTTCATCTTCGCATTCTCCGTCCCATTCTTCATTTTTGAATTCTTTGCATTCTTCTTTTTCCAACTTTTTTCTTGTTTCTTCTTCCGACACATTATGATCTGCCCTCGACTCCTATCCTCTTTGCATAGCACATTATCTGAATTCTTCAGGAGTAACTTGTTTTTCGTGTTTATAAATGATCGCTATCTCGCTTTTTGACTATTCTGTTATTTGTTTTGTGTGCGCGTTTCCATTTACTCAAATTATTGGATGGTTTGGGGTTTGTTTTCTAAGGACGAATTTCACTTAAGTCAAAACACAAATGATGTGTGCTAGAACTGTTTAGCAGTGAAAAAAAGTGTATAGAAATTGCAGATACCTTGAGATTTGAATTGCAAAGGTTATTAGAACGAATCCCTTCGACATTCTAAGAAAAAGAAACTAGTAGCTGGTTTTTAGTTTGGATGCCGAAATTCTTTGTTCAACAATGTTGTATACAAGCATAAAATTTAGATTGCAGTTTTGCTGAGTGAGTTTTGACAGACCGCTTTTATTTCATCATTTTTGTTCTTATACAAAAAACGTTTTACAAAATGTTATAAAACGTTTATGTTATTGAATTATTATCCAGAAAATAGGTGAAAAACCAGCAAATGGGATCCTTTCACACAGTACGATTCTATATTTTTTGGCAACAACATTTGATTTACTTTTTAGGAACAGTTACTAATTCCTAAAGAGGTGAATATATATAATATATAATATATATATATATATATATATATAATATATATATATATATATATATATAATATATAATATTATATTAGCACGTAAGCCTAAATAACAAAAATAAATTATAACAAATGCCAATAGATATGTAACTGAATAAACGTAGTGTCAAAAGCATACAAACAGTTGCTAACTACTGTCTCTTGAAACCTGTTTGTTCTTATGTCTTGCCTTGCTATCCAATGTTAATCAAGATGCGTTGCTTTCAAGATCTCTCACAAGAAATAGTCCCAATTTAAACCTCCTTTCCACACCTTCTAAAAACAAAAAACAAAAACATTAAAAATAAAATGAAAATCAATAAAAGTCAAACAACCAGTCGCAAACCACAACAACATAAACTAACACTTCTCCTGCTCAATCAGTGCAACTCAATTGTCAGACTCAGTACTGATAAACCGCCATGACTTTCAGAACACGTTAAAACATTCACTCAGACACACACACACACACACACACACACAAACACACACACAACACACACAAAACACACACACACACACACACACACACACCACACACGCACGCACGACGCACACCCATATACACACACGCACGCACTATGCACTGAACTATCAACACACCTCAAGGCTGACACTCATTTATCAACACAAAACTAACGTATTTGTGATTTTCGGGACGTGCCTTAACATTGAGAAACGAAACAGCGTTACCAGCTCGAAATGTTAAGTGCTAGATGTTACACCTCGTGTCAGTCAGGAGTGGAGCAGCATTGGTCCTCACTTTGGCAAGAGGAAAAAAGGGTCAATTGATTCTTATAGCGGTCAGGAATGACACCACTGCATCAATGCCACGCAGCAAAACAGTATTTATTACAGGCGTCGGCATACAGCCACCTTCATGGTGGGCGAACACACTCGCATACTAAAAAATCCTACCATTAGTAAACTTGAACACTTTAGGCGAGTTCCCCTCTCCCCCCCCCCCCTCCCCCCCTCCGTAAAAAACCCAAAAGGGAAAAAACCCAAAATACAAAAACCTCACAAAACAAACCTGACATGAAAAACGATGGAAGTCCATCCTGGAAGCAGTATAAGCCGCACTGTAGGTTAATAATTGTGTGTGTGTGGGGTTGTGTGTGTGTGTGTGTGTGTGTGTGTGTGTGTGTGTGTGTGTGTGGTGTGTGTGTGTGTTTGAGTGTTGTGTGTGTGTTGTTGTTGTTTTGTTGTTGTTGTTTTTGGTATTAATATTCATTTTTTAAAAATCATATTTCGAGGATAGTGTGTGTGTGTGAGTGTGCGTGCGTGTGTAAGTGTGTGTGTGTGTGTGTGTGTGTGTTGTGTGTGTGTGTGTGTGTGTGTGTGTGTGTGTGTGTGTGTGTGTGGAAAGAGATAGACAAACAGAGAGAGAATGAGACAGACATACATACAGACAGACAGAGACGCTGGTCGTGGGGTTGTCGGGTGGATGGGTACGGGTGTGAGCTGCCATTAGACGTCTTGGTCCGTCTATGCCTGTACTTGCATGTGTTAATAACTACAATACGGAGGCATTTGAATAAGTATTTGTCAATGTTTAGCTGCTATACATTTCCACACGCATTCTATTTTCCTAAATGATCGATACCACTGATTGCACGAGACATCATATAACTTTACAACAAATCAACTATTCAAATAACCCAAACCGTCACGGAAACGAACAAAATCAAGAATCTCAACATTGCATAACAACCACGTACAAAAAGCACAAAGCTGACAATTAAACAATCTGGCTGAGAATGAGCAGACTATCCCAATATTGTCCAAACACAATCATGCAAATGCTTTGACAGGGGCATTACTGGGAACAAAACAGTAGAGGGACACACTATCGATTTTCTGCCCCCACCCCCCCCCCTGATCAATGTGGCTGGCTGTGCTGTGTCTCTGCATCTGTTTAGCGTCTTTCTGTCTGCTATGGTTGATTTTTTTCTTTACTTTTGAATTTACTACCTGTATTTGAAAATATGCATATTTATCTATTTGTATATTTGCTTCTTTGTTTTTTCTTGTTGGTTCTACTGCCTGCATTATTTTGAAAATGTTTATATATATATTTGTCTATTTGTTTCGTTGTTTCTGGATTTTTCTACTGTCTGGATTTGAAACGCTTATCTATCTATGTGTCTATTTTCTTGTTTGTTTTTCTTCTTGTTCTACTGTCTGCAATTGAAAATGCTTATAAGCTTCCTGCCTGTTTGTTTCTTAAAATATTTGTCCTTTTGGTTCCACTGCCTGCATTTGAAAATGCATATTCTATCTGTCTTTTCGTGTCTTTGTTTTCCCTTTATTTTCTATTGCCTGCATTTGAAAATGTGCATATTTATCTATTTGTCCATTTGTTTCCTTGGTTTTTCCTTTTTTCTACTGCCTGCATTTGAAAATGCATAGTTATATATGTTTCTATTTGCTAATGTTGTTTTTACTTGGTTTCCTACTGCCTGCATTTGAAAATGTGTTTATTTATTTATTTGTCTATTTGTTCTTTGTTTGTTTTTTGTTCTACTGTCTGCATTTTCAAATGTGCTTATTTATCTAAGGGTGTATTTTTTTCTTTGTTGTTGTTGTTGTTTTTTCTTTTGGTTCTGCTGCCTACAATTGAAAATGCATAATTATCTAATCGTCTATTTGTTTCTTTATTATTTCTTTTGCTCTGCTTCCTTTATTTGAAAATGCGTATTTATCTATTTGTCTAATTTCTTGTTTGCTTTTTCTTTTGAATCCATTGCCTGTATTTGAAACTGCTTGTTTTATCTGTCCTTTTGTGTCTTTGTTTTCTTATTTTTTCCTATTTTCTGCATTTGAAAAATGCGCATTTGTTTATTCGTATATTTGCTCCTTTGTTTTTCCTTGTTTTCTACTGCGTGCATTTGAAAATGCGTATCTATCTGTGTGTCTTTTTGTTTACTTTCCCCCCTATTTTAGTTATACTGCCTGCATTTGAAAATGCTTATGTATATTTTATTCTATCTGTGTCTTTGTTTATCCTTTTTTCTACTGCTTGAATATGAAAATGCCTATTTATCTATTTGTCAATTGTTTTGTTTCACAGTTTCTTCATGTGCATTTTGTTATTCCCTTTTGCAGGTGTGTAGTTATTTGTGTGGATCTTTCAGTCTTTTGTCTGTATATCGTTGTTTTGCTTAAGTTAAAAGGAAATGTTTTGTTTTGCTCTCTCTATCTTTGTCCGGCTGTCTTTCTGTCTGTCTGCCGGTCTGTCAATCATTCTATATGTATGTCTTTCTGTGTCTCTGTCTGTCTGTCTTTCTGTCTGTATATACTTTAGTCTTGGTTATTCTGTTACCAGTTCCAAAAGAGCAATAATGATGGATTAGTGACGATGAATATCCATTTTATTAAGAAATATGTAAGACATAATATGAACATATGCTGCATCATAGCTTGCTTACCAATTATTATGTAATGCACCATATGCATTGATTGATATATACCTTTGTAAACACGTACAGATAGACAAACAGACAAACATACTCTCTCTCTCACTCACGCACACAACGCACATACAAATACAACACTAAAACACACACACACACACACAACACACACACACACACACACACACACACACACACACACACACACACACACACACACAGTACACAAGAACATAGAGAGAGAGAGAGAGAGAGAGAGAGAGAGAGAGAGAGAGAGAGAGAGAGAGAGAGACAGAGACAGAGACAGAGACAGACAGACAGACAGTGACAAGAGACAGAGAGACAGAGAACAGACAAGACAGAAGACAGAGAGAGAGAGAAAAGACAGAGACAGAGAGAGAGGGATACTGAGACAAGACAGAAGACAGACATGACAGAGACAGTCAGAGACCAAGTTGAGAGAGACACATAGACAAAGAGGCAAAGAGAAATCGAGATGCTGGTATTAGAACTACTAGGGAATTGTTTAGCTGGGCAGTCTGTCTAGAAGCCTCTAATCCAGGTTATATAACGGTAGCTCAATGGAAGACTTAAAAGGAACAAAATGGAGAGGAGACTTTTACAAAGATAATATTGTTCATCTTATCTGATAATGTTATAGGGTCACATATAGCATCTTCCTCAGGTCCTGAAATTCTAGGTCATTGGGGGGGGGGAGGGGGAAGGGGAAAGAGTCTAACAAAAAAAGAAACACAAGGAGAGAGAGAGAGAGAGAGAGAGAGAGAGAGAGAGAGAGAGAGAGAGAGAGAGAGAGAGAGAGAGAGAGGATGAAAAGAGACAACAGTGAAAGTAGATAGAGACGAGACAGACAGATTCAGAAAGACAGACACAGACAGAAAGAAAGATGGAAAGCTATAAATACTAGACATAATGGAGAGGACTTACTATTTACTTCACCATTTATCAATTCTATTTCATGCGGACGTATAGTCAAATATGACATTAAACCCCCTGTGAATCTTCATCATTGTGATGATGGGCGGGGGAGTGAGAGAGAGAGAGAGAGAGGAGGGGAAGAGAGAGAGAGAGCAAAACGAGAGAGACAGACATACAGAGACGGACAGACAGACAGAGACAGACAAACAACGAGACAGAGAGGCAGAGATAGACTGATACATAGTGAGACAGACAGACAAGATAGACACAGAGAGATAGAGCCCGAGACACAGAAAGAGACACAGCCAGACAGACAGATGTAGAGATAGTCAGAGACAGAGATGGGATAGAAATGTATACAGAAATATAGATATAGAAACACAAAGACACAGAGACTGATGTTGCCAAGTTCGAAAGGCTAAATGTGCATTTGGCTACATCTTCTCTCCAGTATATGAATTCAGCTTAGACCACAGAAGGGATTGTTAAAAGCAAGGTTAAGCACACAGGCTATGGAGAGGAGCACTTTCCAGAAGTTGCTAGTTTATCTTATCTAACGAGGTAAAGTATAGTGTGCTCGACCTGGAGAATCTGGGTAAGTGAAGGGAAGTTAGGAATGTGTGTTTTAGAGAGGGAGCGAGAGACAGAGAGAGAGAGAGAGTAGAAGAGAGAGAGAGAGACGAAGAGAGAGAGACAGAGAGCAGAAGAGAGAGAGCGAGAGACAGCAGAGACAGAGACAGGATAGAAGAAGATAGACGAGAGAAGAGCAGAGACAGACAGAGAGACAGAGGCAGAGACACAGAGACAGACAGAGAAGAGAGAAGGATAGACAGAGAGATAGACAGAGAGCAAGACAGAACAGAGAGACAGAGCAGACAAGGACAGACAGAGACAGATAGACAGAGATAGACAGAAAGAGACAACAGACAGACAGATACAGAGACAGGCAGACAGAAGACAACAGAGACAAGAAAAACAGAGAACATAGACAGAATAGTACAGAGAGCGAGACAGAAAATGGTGAGATAGACAGAGAATAAGAACTACAGAAACATAGTATCAGAGACAAAAGAGACAACAGCTAAGAATTTCCAGAGAAGGAGACTTGCAAATGGAGATACATCTTCTAAGTATACATTGATAAGAAAGATTGCTAAAAGCAGAAGCAAGAAGTATGGAGAGGAGAAAGGTTAGAGCGATTGGAGTACATCTTATCTAGCAGTATAAGTGTTGTCAGACTTAGAGAGAAGAGAGAGCAAAGAGAGAGAGAGAGAGAGTATGGAGAGAGAGATGAGAGGAGAGAATAGAGGAGGAAGAGAGGCAGATGATGAGAGAAGAGAGAGAGAGGAGAGAGAGAGAGAGGGAGAGAGAGAGAGAGAAAGAGAGAAGAAGAAAGAAGAGAGAGAGAGAGATGGGAGAAGGGAAAGAGAATGAGAGAGAGAGATGAGAGAGAGAGATGAGAGAGAGAGAAAAGAGATGAGAAAAGGAATTTAGAGGGTATGTTTTCAGAGATTGAGAGTTATGCAATGAGAAAGTGGGTCGTGAAGAGATGAGAGAGAGAAGAGAGAGAGAGAGAGAGAGGAGAATGACC
>CM054141.1:65115089-65125089 GCA_028751875.1 Rapana venosa
TTTTTGTGTTTGGTTATGGTATGCGTGCGTGCGTGCGTGTGTGTATGTGCGTGTGTGGGGGGTGGGGGTGGGTGGGAGTGTGGGGGGGGGATGCGAAAGAGAGAGAGGGAGATAGAGGGAATGCGTGTGTGCGTGCGTGCGTGCGTGCGTGCGTACGTGTGTAGGCGTGTGTGTGTGGTGTGTGTGTGTGTGTGCGTGCGGATGAGTGCGTGTATGTGTGTGTGTGTGTGTGTGTGTGTGTGCGAGTGTGTATTTTCTTATTTTGGTTGTCGTCCGTGTGTTTGCTTGCGCCTTGGGCAGAATACTCTGGTGAAGACGATTGCCAGAGAAAAACACACCAGGTAATCGTTATACCGTCATCAGATTAAAAGGTGTACACACCAGGTTTGTAGGCATACAGATAAGTACTTTTGAATTGTGTGTTTTGTTTTGCCTTGGTCTTTCGGTTGGGGTTTTTGTTTAAATGTTTGCTATCGATTTGCATGGTTGTTTTCATGTTATATTCCGGTTTACCTTGTGTCTGAAGTTGTGTTTGCCTTTGTTCTTTCGTTTGTTGGGGTGTTGTTCAAAGTTGCTAAGCATTACCCAGCTGAAAACACCTAGGAAATCACCAAGAAATATACATTTTGCTTTACACATCAACCTGACACAAAGACAGTTAGACTATACGTACACACTGCATTTGGAGGTTTGAGCGTATGATTAAGTTTCATTTTTGTTTTTGCTTTTTTGGGGGTTTGGTTTGTTTGTTTTGGTTTGTCTTTGTACAGTACCGCATCAAAAATGCAGCCGCATCTCCACATCAAACTGCTTTTATTACTTTAAGTGAACATATGGATGCATTGTTGTGTTAATCGCTTGCCATGGCTGATTATAGTCTCAACATAAAATTCAGGAAATGAAATGTCAATGTACGTTTCGCAACTTAGGTTATGTCACTGTCTGACAAAGCATTTGGCGTGAGTATTTCGAAGTTCTGTTGGGTGATTGTTTTGAAGGCTTGTGATGATGATGATGATGATGATGATGATGATGATGATGATGATGATGATGATGATGATGATGATGATGATGATGATGATGGTGATGATGATGATGATGATTGTGTTGACGGTGGTGGTTGGTGGTGTGGTGGTGTGGTGTGTGGTGGTGGTGGTGGTGGTGGTGGTGGTGGTGGTGGTGGGTGGTGGTGGTGTGTGTGTGTGTCTGTGTCTGTGTGTGTTATATGTATATTATGTATAAGTCACCAATTATATATGAAGTGAGATGGAAAGAGAGAGAGACACACAGAGAGAAGAGACAGACAGACAGACAGACAGACAACAGACAACAACAAAAAACAGACAGAAACAGTAAGGCAAACAGAGAAAGAAGAAATAGACCGTGATAAGCGGGAAGGACACAGTCACAGACAAAGACCAGCAAACAAACAAACAGCCAGGAGAGCTGTTTTCCCCCCTTTAAATAACAACCAACCATCCCGGAGGCAGACAGTTCTGACATACAGGCCGAGACCCCCGGGAAGCCACACATGTCAGCACAGGACAGACACACTCGGGACAAGGGGACACAGACATAGACAAGGACAAGGACAGAAACACAAGAAATGACAAGATGCAGAGGAGTACGTGGCATGGAAAACGTCTGCTCACAAAACGTCTTTTGTTCTCTTGGTTTCTCTTGGTTTCTTTTTTGTTTCTTTTTCTCTCTGCCAGTCTGTTTGTCTGTCTGTCTGTCTGCTTCTCTGTCTGCTTTTCTGTCTGTCTGACTCTGTCTCTCTGTCTCTTTCCGTCTCTTTGTCTGTCTGTCTCTGTCTCTCTGCTTCTGTCTGTCTGTCTGCTGCCTTACCTGCCTGCCTCTCTCTCTCTCTCTCTCTCTCTCTCTCTCTCTCTCTCTCTCTCTCTCTCTCTCTCACACACACACACTAACTCACTAACTCACTCTCTCTCTCTCTGTCCTCTCTCTCCTCCCTCCCCCCCTTCTCTCTCTCCTCTCTCTCTCTCTTCTCTTCTCTCTCTCTCTCTCTCTCTCTCTCTCTCTCTCTCGTTAAATGATTGAGATTATGTCTATGAATATCTGTTGAATACCATCATTGCACTGTGATCATGTTCGCATGTTGTACTTATATATAATCAAAATATAGAAAGCACATAGAAAAACCCCAAGTAGTACAGACCCACGGGAAGTGTGTTATTTCCAATGTGACCTCCATGTGCTATGTGTTTCTCTGCTGTACTTTTGCATCATCTTGTTTCTAGTTCATCCTCCGTGGGGATGCCGGGGGCCTGTCAGTATAAATAGCATCCCCACCTTTCGGACATTCTGTGCTAGAAATTCCCTCTTTTCTATCACTCTCTCTGTTTCTGCCTTGTTCTATTTCTTCCTGTCACCTCCTTCTTATCTATTGTATGCCTTCCGTGGCCTTTCTCTTCCTTTTTTGTCCTGAAAGACTTAGAAGCAACACTATTCTCTCTTATGCCGAAGTCGGATGCGCTGGGTCTGACTTGTCAGGTGCTAAACAGCAGCGTAACGCATTTCCCCGCATATAACGGACAACAATAGTTGCTGTCTGAGCGGTCGTTTCACGAAGAAGAAATTAATGCGTTTCTTTTAGCTCTAAAATTCACTTCTTTTATACGTCTGTTTTCTTTATTCTTTCAATTTGATCTTTCCTATGTTTGTTACCCATTATGAAAAACCCCGTTCTATTATACTGTCTAGCAATATAACATGATAAACTGGAATAAAATTAAAATAAACAACGAAAAAATTACGAAAAACAGAAAACCCACAGCATGCCGTATTCACACACACACACACACACACACACACACACACACACACACACACACACACACACACACACACACACACACACACAACATGAATAAAATTATATAAAAAAAATAAACACACAAACTCAAGAATTTAAAAAAATATAATAAATACACACACACACACACACACACACACACACACACACACACACACACACACACACACACACACACACACACACACACACACACACACACACACACAGCTCTCTAAACAAAAACCCGAAACGAGAAAATCGATAGTAGTTTTACTGTGGGTGAAATGTGACAGGCTAAGGCTCGGATTTGCATAACGGCAATTTAATGCCAGAACGTGATTCTCCTCTGCGTTTTCAGCAGGCGTTGGAGCCCACAGGTCTCTGTTGTAAACGTGGTGGCTAAAAATAAGTAAAGAGGAGACCTGTCGCTGTCTGTCTCTCTTCTTCTGTCTCTGGCTGTCTGTCTGTCTCTGTTTTTCCCATTCTCTGTTTGTGTCTAAGAGTCTCTCTCTTGATTCAGTGTGTGTGTGTGTGTGTGTGTGTGTGTGTGTGTGCAAGTGAAGGTCAAACTTTTATTTTCAGATGGTGCATTGAATAAGCAATGTATTTGCTTTCTTTTTTTATATCAAGCCATCTATCCTAAACAAAAAAGAGAAGAAAAAAAAATATATATGCAGACATAAAATGAAAACCTAATCAATGATTACCATACAAATCAAACAAGAGAAGACAATAATCTATGCATACATAGAATTAAAAACCAAAACCAAAAAACCTGAACAAGGTTAAACCATACAAATCAAATTTTAAAAAGTACCCTGAAAATATATCCACATAATACACACAAAGAAGCAGCAAAGAAAAAACAAACCAAAACAGACAAAGAAGACACAACAAAATAAAAAAAGACTCCTTCAACACCCCCCCCCCCCCCACACACACACACACACACTCACACATACACACAAAAACCTCCAACCATACAAACAACTGAACAAAACAAACAAAATAAAGATAAAACAACAAGAACAACCACAACAAGCAAATAAACAAACAAACAACAGACACACACGTACACAACAACAACAGCGACAATAACACACATAAAACAACAATAATAGCCAAAACAACTAAAGAACAATATAGAACTAAGAAAAGTCGAAAAACAAGTCTAAAATACCTCCTCCCCCTCCCCTAGAAAACCAGCTGAAAGCAAAGGAAAACCCCAAACAGACAAACAAACAAGAACCAAAACAAACCATAACTCTACCCCAACCAACGATAACAACAACAACACCAAATGGATATAACAGAGGAAACTGATATATAGTTTCCTATTAAATCATTTAAACACTTACACACACGTACACACCCTCACCCATATCCCCTCCACCACATATACTCATATATTATGGAAAAATAAGAAACAACCAAACGTGTGTGTGTTTGTGTGTGTGTGCCTATTTTTGTAAGCAGACATGTCATCAGTGGGTTGTTTGTGAGAGTTGTCAATATTTTCGTCGTTCAAAAGCTTTTATGAGAAGAGTCGTTTAGAGTACATACGTTTTAATACAAGTACCATGCATACCTTTGTGTATATTTGCATGTGTATATGAACGCAGGTATCAAAACATGCGTTCTTAAAATACTAGCTTTAAAAAAATGTTGCATATGCGCTGTGAATTAACTTACAACACTCAATTTTAAAGAAAATCTATGAGAACAGCTCATACATACATACATACATAAATTATGCATAAATATATATATATATATATATATATTATATATATAAAGAGAGAGAGAGAGAGAGAGAGAGAGAGAGAGAGAGAGAGAGAGAGAGAGAGATTGAATAGATTGACTTCACACACACACACACACACACACACACACACACACACACAACACACTGATCTCTGATCAAAATATCAACACACACACACACACACACACACACACACACACACACACACACACACACTGATCTCTGATCAAATATCACACAACACACACACACACACACACACACACACACACACACACACACACACACACCACGTCTGAACTATGGACAGTGTCTCTCTGTACAGTTCCACAGAGGATCAACAACAGTGGCTGACTGGCCCTATAAAGGAAGCTCAACCAGGAACTGAACCTCCAGTCAGGTCAGGCATAATCACGTAAGCCTCAAGCTTTAGTGTGTATCAATACAGGGATGTTTTGCGAAAACTAGTGACATACTTTACTTGAATGATGGTAATGTGATTAATTACTATTATCTATTCTTATCCACAATATTTCCTCAAACACTTCTAAACATTGAGCATATAAAAACTGTTGATAGAATTAGTGAACAATCAAAAGTACACGTGGTTTGTTAAAACAAGTAAACGATAAATTGTAATGAAAATTCAAAGTTGCAAAAACACAAAATCATTTTTTTTTCAGAAAACGAACTGTTGTGACCATCAAACAGATAATAAATGAAACCAAAACATACAAACAAATCAGTACTGACATGTGTCTAAGTTTTCAACACGGTAGGAAAAGTAACAAAGAAAGATAAACACACATAACAAGCAAAAATAACAGAAACACCACACACACACACACACACACACACACACACACATACACACACAAACACAAACACACACACACAACACAACACACACACAAACACAACACAAACACAAACACACACAACACACACACACACACACACACACACACACACACACAAAAGCAAAGATACACAACAGGAAACAAGTAGGCTACATCAAAAACAAACGAATACAACATTTTTGTCCTGGTTCTCTTTGGGTGACAAGCAACAAAGAGTACACACGAGCGTTAACATTTTCCAATACAGTGAAATCGCCTATAAAGATCATTCAAGTACGTTTCTGGAACAAAATAATGGAACAACAAATATATTGAGCTTTAAGAAAAAATTCTGTACTCGTTCTTTTCTTCCTCTTCCTAGTTGTTGACATTGGCCTGATTTTTGTTTTTCAAAAAGCAAATGAAATATAAAAAAGTGGATGTTAAAAAAAAACTCCTAGCATGCAAACTTATTTTTAGTTTATTTGTTCTTTGTTTGTTATTTTCTTGACCTGCTTTTTCTTCTTCCTTTGTTTTGCAGGAGTGATAATTTACATTGTTGTACCTTTTCAATTGTTTGGCTGGGTTTTTGTGTTTTTTGTTTTGGTTTGGAGGTTTTATTCATTTCTGTTGCTTAGTGTTCCTTGTTTGTGTATGTCTTATCTATTTTATTTTGCAGTGCTCTGTTTCAGCATGATGTATTATCTACATGCCTGTCTGTTCTTTGCTTCTCTGACTCTGTCTGTTCGTGTGTTTCCCTGTCTGTCTGTCTGTCGTCTGTCTGTCTGTCTGTCTCTCTCTCTCACTCTCTCTCTCTCTCTCTCGGTCGATGATGACGATGACACTTTTAGTCGTATGTTATAAGTTTTAAGAAGAATGTGTTGCAACATTAGACCGTATATAGAAAATTGCTTATTTGATTATTACTGTTTCCATTTATCCCTTTCACTTGTATTGTAACCCAAGGCCGAAGTACGATTAACAATGTTCAGAGTTCAGAGCTCTCTCTCTCTTTCTCTCTCTCTGTCTCTCTGTCTGTCTCTCTGTCTCTGTCTCTGTCTGTCTGTCTGTCTGGCTGGCTGGCTGGCCTCTCTCTCTCTTCTCTCTTCTCTCTTCTCTCTTCTCTCTCTCTCTCTCTCTCTCTCTCTCTCTCTCTCTCTCCCTCTCTCTCCATTTTTGGTTCGAAAGAAGCTTACCCTAGAATGAAAATCAACTCAATAGGTTTTTTTTCTTTGCTTGTACTTAGTAGCGGTGTTCTAGTTTGTTTCGTGTTCTGATTGTCTGATTGTGTAGTTATTTCTTTGTTTGGTTTTACTTTTCTCGAATTAAATTTAGTTTTGCTTTTCTGAATTGTTGGTTTTGTTGGGATTTTTAAATTTTATTTTATTCTTTTATATCGAGGAAATGGAATAAGCACTTATGTGCTTTTTTTTACATCCAGTCCCCTTGTGTATGCGGTTTTGTAAATTCTGTCATCTGTTCCCACCGGCACACAATTGCCTATTCTTACGAAAAGCTGTACAGGATTTTAACGTGTGCGCAAGATGTTTTGCGTGCGTTCACACACGGGGCCTCGGATTATAGTCTCATCCAACGGACTTTTAGGGAGTGTGGAGTCTGCACTGATGTTTTCTCCAAGGGAAAATATCCCCTTGACGGGGAATCGAACCCGGGTTGTCAGATTGCGAGCGCAATGTTCTAGCAGCTAGGCTATCTATCACACATGACATACTGATACAATAACTGTTGTTATCACGGAATGGATATTTGGGGATCGGAATAGCCTGGTACACCCACTCCCCTTTAACACCCCCCACCCACCCCCTCCCCCGGTCCTAAGCCACTAAGGTGGCCACTCAGGAGGATTGTTCCTTGGGAGTTAGCTGAAATACTGAGTCCACTCCCTGAAGGTCCTGAAAATGAGACTCTGAATGGAGGTGCCGAATGGAAAAGCCAGCAGGACATAGTGAACGTACGTTTAAACCTCAGCCACATACCACGCAGGCAGAAGCTGGCCAACGCCTTTGGAATGCATGATTGCAACATGCGAAGCTTTATTCAGATACCTGAGATGGAATTATTTATTATGTTTATTTCATTCTTTTATTTTGAGGATAACGGAAGAAGCACTCATGCACTCTTGTACAGCCAGTCCACACGTGTATGCATTTTTTGTTAAGTTTCTCATATGTTCCCACTGGCACACAATGGCCTACTCTTCCGTAAAACAGAACGGGTTTTAACGTGTGCGCAAGATGTTCTGCGTGCGTTCGCTCACGGGACCTCGGTCTCATCCTAAGGACTTTTGGAGCGAGTGGAGTTGGCACTGATGTTAACTACAGAGAAAAAATCCTCTTGAACGAGATTCGAACCCGGGTCAGCAGATCACGAGCGCATCACTCTGACCACAAGACTATCCCATCCTCTTACACACCAACAACTCTTGGAGGAGCTCGAGAAACTCTCAGCCAGTCGGTAAGAGGAGTAGAGTTGATAACGAGGTTAATCAAAATACTAAAAGTTATGTTGATTTTATATTGAACTGATAGCAATAGGTACGTTTCTAATAGCGCGTGTTTGTCTAGACTATGATCTAGACGAACAAAGTATGTTCGATTTCAAGTTTCTTCATGATTTGTGATATTAGACCCCCAATAACGGAAAACAGATGGACGGGGGGGGAGGGGGGGGTGTCTGGATCTATCAAGGATGGAAGGAGATAATTTTGAATACCGGCGGACATGTAACTGAAATCAGCTCTTCAACGCACTGTCTTTCACTGTTTTACACTGCTTTCCTTATAATACAGTTATTTCTCTTCAATTGCAGTCATGGCAGCTGCTTACCGTCGCAGTTTTGTTTGTCATGTAAAGTTTGTTAAAAACATTATTATCTCATGAAAGAAAACAACCCCAGCTTACAAAAAGTAATGTACTCAATTCGTTCTGATTAAAGCGAGGTCTACGGTTATTCACCTGCGTGAAGTGTTTTTTTTATTAAAAAAGGACCGACTATTTTTTGTTGTTGTAAAAGTTCCTTTGACAGACACACCGATTAAAAGCACTACGATTAACTATTTTACTTAATACTTATTCTTTATGTTTACCCCTTGCTTAAATTCCAGTCCTCCCTATATCCTCACCCTCTGGTAGATTTGAATAAGTTCCAACCGTTCAAAAGGTCAATGTAGACCTTGGTTTGAAGCAACAAGCAACAGCACAAACACAAGTATACAAACACAAAATAAAGCAAACACTGCAACAACAAATCTCCAGCCTGACCCCATTTTGCGGCAAGGGAAGCACCTTTTCCACTTCGGTTCTACAAATAGAACACCCAAATTGCAAATAGTAAAGAAAAGAAAGAAGACAACAAAAGCCAGTGTTTCGGGTAATAGCTAGTCTTTGGCTTTCTATCCTTTTGTTCCATCTTAAACAGAAGCTAAGAAGAAAGGAAAAGAAAGAACGTCGCCACATTACAAAACAATTATGTCGTTAAAAGCTTTCTTTTTTTTATATCTTTCTTCCTTTTTATTCCGTTTGAATACACTAATAATAGCCTCTTTCATTTTGCTATTACTTTCATCACATATTTTTCTGTAAATCCTAGAGAAAATCGTTTAAACACACACACAAGACACAGTACCTTGTGATTACTCGAAAAACAAGAACACCCAACAGCTCAGTCGTGTTTTGATCATTACAGAGAATAGTTTTTGTTTTCTTTTGTTTTGTTTTGTTGCTAAATCAAATTCTGCAGAGGTATTAGAAAATATTTAAAAAATCATCGTCTGTCTGCTTCTATTCGTCTGACTGCTATGTTTTTTCGAGATAATGATACGTATCAATCTGCCTGTCAGTATGGTAATTGCCCTTCATGGGATGATTATAGTGTTTTTGACTTGACACACACAGAGTGAAGTCAAAGGCTGTGTGTGGTTGAGTCGCCTGCACCACAGGTCACAAGCAGGCTTGGGTTTTTGCAGAGAGTAGACAGGTTTTTACACGTGCGCATCATGCCTTCGTTCACACATGGGGACCTTGGTTAAGACTCATCTCTGGGATTTTTCGTAGGGGGTGGAATCAGTACTAACGTTCGGGGCAAAGATCCCTCTCAAACAGACACCTCAAGGGGGCTCAAAACGGCACTCTCGGATATGATTAAATTACAGAGAGAGAGAGAGAGAGAGAGAGAGAGAGAGAGAGAGAGAGAGAGAGAGAGAGAGAGAGAGAGAGAGGGACAGACAGAGAGACAGAGGAGAGGAAAGACAGACAGAGAGAGAGAGAAGGCAGATAGACAGAGACAGACAGACAGGCAGGCAGAGAGAGATAAACAAATAGACACGTATACAGGCAAGCAGGCAGACAGACAGACAGAAAAAACAACATAGAGAGACAGACAGGAAGACAGAAACAGCCACACAGGCAGAGAGGCTGGCAGAAAAAAAAAACATGGACTGAAAGATCCTGTCCTCCTTTGTCCAGTCCTATCCATTCCTGTCCTGTCCTTTCCTTTCCTGTCCCGTCCCGTTCTGTCCTGCGCTGCTCTGCCATGCCCTGCCATGCCCTTCCCTGCCTTTCC
>CM054141.1:65140089-65145089 GCA_028751875.1 Rapana venosa
GAAAACAACAACAACAATAACAAAACACAAAACAGCATGGACAAGAACAAGAGAAGAAAAAAACCAGAAAAACACTAAATTAAGAACATGACTAGAAAAAAGGCTTAAAAAGAGCTAAAATTAGCAACATCATTACAAACATCACCACCAAAAAAAGTTATACACTCACCAGCACCATTACCAGTCATCCTAACAACACTGCATGCAACTTAAAAACAAGCAACAGCAAACAAAGGATCGCACAAACAACCAAACAATAAAACCAACCAACTAACTAGCCAAAACTTGACAAATCAACCAACAAGCCAGCCAGCCAACCAAACAACGAGCCAACCAGCCGTCCAGCAAACCAACCAACTAACTAACTGACAAATCAACCAAGAAGCCAGCTAGCCAACCACACAACCTGCCAACCAGCGAACCAACCAACCAGGCCAACTGACAAACTAACCAACAGGCCAACCAACCAGCCAACCAGTCAACCAACCAACCAGGAAACCAACCAATTAGCCAATCAGCCAACCAGCCAAAGCAAATAACCAATCAACCAGCACATTCTACCAAAAGCCCTAAGCGAAACAAAGCACTTTAACAGGTTGGTTGTATCCTTCTGCCATAATCCTCCTTATTCTGCGACCAGAAGGCCATGATTATCTTTGATGGCAAAAGGACAGGACTGAGTGGCCCAGCTATAGCAGAGACGAATAACTGAACGCGATGAGGAGGGAGGGAGGGAGAGAGATAGATAAAGAGGGAGAGGAGAGAGAGAGAGAGAGAGAGAGAGAGAGAGAGAGGAAGAGAGAGAGAGAGAAAAGGAAGAGAGAGAGACAGAGAAAGAGAAGACAGAGTGATAAAGAGAGAGAAAGACAGAGACAGAGACCAAAGACAGACAGACAGAAGAGACAGAAAACAGAGATCCAGAGAGAGAGACAGAGACAGAGAGGTAGAAAAGACAGGAAAAGACAGAAAAGAAAGAAAGAAACAGGGAGAGACACAGAAGACAGACAGACAGACAGAGACAAAGACAGAGACAGAGATACAGAAACAGAGAAGAGAAGGGACTGACAGAGGGAGAGAACAGAGAGAGACACATATAAATACAGAGAGACAGAGAGATAAAACGAGGAGAAGACAGAGACATAGAGACAGAGGGAGACTGAGATAATGTGGCGTGTGGAGCGTGGTGTTGTGTTGTGTGCGTGCACGTGGGTGCGTGAGTGCGTGCGTGTGCGTGTGTGTGTGTGTGCGTGCGTGCGCGCGTGCGGTGTGTGTGTGTGCATAATTAATCTATGATAGAGAAGGACAGGAAAGACCAGAGAGCCGCATACGAGAACAGACATAAGACAGAGAGACGAGATAACTTGGAACGCATTGTGTACTAGGGCATTGACGACGTTGCACGATGAATAGATGAGGACAGGAGATGACGAGTGCAGGAAAGGGATGATGAAGAGAGAGCGAAAGGATGAGAGAGTGGAGAGAGGTGGTAGATAGATAGCATGATGAGGAGAAGAGCGAAAGAGGGAAGAGGAGAGGAAGAAAGATGGAAGAGAGAGAAGAGAGAGAGAGAAGAGAGAGAGAGAGAGAGAGGAGAGAGAGAGAGAGAAAGAGGAGACGAGAAGAGAGACAGGAAGAAGAAGAGACAGAAGACAGAAGAGAGAGAGAGAAGAGAAGAGAGAGAAGAGAAGGGAAGAGAGAGAGAGAGAGAGAGAGAGAGAGAGAGAGAGAGAGAGAGAGAGAGAGAGAGAGAGCAGAGAAAGGAAGAGGAGAGGAGAGGCAGAAGAAGACAGAGAGAGAAGAGACAGAGAGACGAGAAAGAGAAGAAGAGACAGAGAGACAGGGAGAAGACAGAAGACGGAGACAGAGACAAGACCGAGACAGAGCAGAGACAGAGAGAGAGAGGGGAGAGAGAGAGATAGACAGAGAAGAGAGAGAGAAGAAGAGAAGGAGGAGAGAGAGAGAGGAGAGAGCAGAGAGAAGAGAAGAGAGGAAGAGCATTGAGAGTGAAGAGAGCTAGAGAAGAGAGAGCGAAGAGGGAGGAGAGAGAGAGAAAGAGGAGAGAGAGAAGAGGAAGAGAGAGAGAGGAGAGAGAGGGGGGGGGGAGACAGACAGAAGACAGACAGACAGATAGACAGACAGACAACAGATACAGAGAAAGACACAGAGATATAGGGAGGCAGAGACAGAGAGTACAAGCAGATAAACAGACAGATGCAAAACAGAGACATCCAGAAATAGCGAGACATTGCACTTTAGAATGGTACTGTTTAATGTTTAACCTATTTGCTAAAGCCATAATGCACGTCGTTCCCACATTCAGCAGGTAACAAGTCAATGCACCCATGTTGTCCAAATGATTCTCTTTGGCAGCATCCAAGAAAAGAAAAAAACCTCGGATCTTTTCATTGATTATCATCTGCATCATTAGCTTCCTAAAAGCAAAAAAGATTACACCCTGCTGAAAACAGTGTTTAGTTTTCTCTTTATTATATAATATCATGACTAGAAGAAACAACAGCAACAAAATCATTTATTTGAAAGTCATGAACATTATGAAGGCTTATGTTTGCATAACGGTAAAGGCAGTATCTCTTTTTCTGTGCGTATGACTCTTCAGGTAGGGTGGGGAAGGGATAGGTGGTACTGTCCGCTGGTCTCCACGGACATGTCCCGACTTATTGCAGCTCATTATTAAAGGGTTCGTAAGCGAATGGTTCACATTAATTCCCTTGAAAAAAAGGCAGGAGAATAGGCTGGGTAGGCACAGACTAAATAAGATAGATAGAAAGAGAGAGATAGAGATAGATAGAGACAGATAGATAGACAGATAGATAGACAGACAGATAGATAGATAGATAGATAGATAGATAGATAGATGGATAGAGAGAGAGAGATAGAGAGATATATAGACAGATAGAAAGAGATAGATAGATAGTTAGATAGATAGATGGATAGAGAGAGAGATAGACAGATACATAGAAAGAGATAGATAGATAGATAGATAGATAGATAGATAGATAGAATAGATAGATAGATAGATAGACAGATAGATAGATAGATAGAGAGATAGACACACAGGCAGACAGACAGACAGATAGGGCGAGAGAGATAGAGAGATAAAGAGATAGAGAGATAGAGGATATAGATAGACAGAGACAGACAGACAGACAGACAGAGACAGACAGACAGACAGAGACAGACAGACAGACAGACAGACAGACAGACAGACAGAGACAGACAGACAGACGGAGGGCAGAGAGAGAGAGAGAGAGAGAGAAGAGAGAAGAGAGACAGAGATAGAGAGATGAGTATGTGTGTATGTGCATGCATGTGTGTAACACTAGGTGTGCTTGATCTAAGAAAAACACCGAATTCAACCAAAACTGTGTGTAACAAAAACAACAACAACGATGCCCATATCAAATGAACACAGATCATGGAAACCTCACAACAACAAGACCACAAAGCAGGAAAGCAAACGGAACAGAATAAATAAAAACCCACACAAGAAACTCACACAAACAAAGACTCAGGGAATGAGAATAGCCTAGTGGTTAGAGTAATGCGCATTGCACTCGTGATCTGCTGACCCGGGTTCGAATTTGTTCAAGAGGATTTCCCCTTTGGAGTTAACATCAGTGCAGACTCCACTCCCCCAAAAGTCCTTTTGATGAGTCTATAAACCGAGGTCCCGTGTGCGAACGCACACAGAACACCTTGCACACACGCTAACACCCGTTCTGCTTTTCGGAAGAGTAGGCCACTGTGTAGTGGTGGGAACGGATGGCAACATGTGTAAAATTGCATACACACGGGGATAGGTTTAAAAATAAAGCACGTGGATGCTTATTCCATCATCTTCGAAATGAAAGAATAAATAAACAAATAAATAAATAAACAAAGGAATAAATAAATAGATAAATAAATAAATCAGCAGAAATTTAAAGAGAAACAACCAAAGAACAAAACAAAAACAACCAAAAAGTGCAAACAAACAAACCAACAAAACCAGACAAACACACAAAGGCAACATCCATCACTTGCGGGGGGACGTGCATGGCAGGCAGTGTGCACATGGCACCTGAATTCTCTTCAGTGTGCATCCAGCACTGACCCACACAGCGATGCCATGAAAACGACCGTCAGTTCAGACACAGAGAGAGGGTTGAGGAGAGAGGGTGTGAGAAGAAAGAAAGAAAGAGAGAGAGAGAGAGAGAGAGAGAGAGAGAGAGAGAGAGAGAGAGAGAGAGAGAGAGAGGGGGAGAGAGAGAGAGAGAGAGAGAGAGAGAGAGAGAGAGAGAGAGAGAGAGAGAGAGAGAGAGAGAGAGAGAGAAAGAAAGGAAGGAAGAAAGAACGAACGAAAGAAAGGAAGGAAGAAAGGAAGGAAGGAAGGAAGAGAGAGAGAAAGAAAGACAAACAGAAAGAAAGAAAGAAAGAAAGAAAGAACGAAAGAAAGAAAGAAAGAAAGAAATAAAGGAAGAAAGGAAGGAAGAGAGAAAGAAAGACAAACAGAAAGAAAGAAAGAAAGAAAAAACGAAAGAAAGAGAGAAAGAAAGACAAACAGAAAGAAAGAAAGAAAGACAGAAAGAAAAGAAAAGAAAGAAAGAAAGAGAGAGACAGAGACATACAGATAGATAGACAGAAGCAAGATGTACCGAGAAAAAGAGAGACAGGAACAGAGACAAAGACAGAGAAACAGACAGAGACAGTGGCAGAGAAGAAGAAGAAAAAATATTTTACATAAAAGCTCAAGAAGACAAATTAGAAATAAAAGAACAGAAAAGGAGAAACAGCTGCAAAAAAAGACGGGAGATGAGTGAAAAGATGGAAGCGGGATGGAGAGGAGTAGGAAGAGTTACAGCAGCAGCAGAAGAAGACGAAGAAAAAGGAAGAATAGGATAAGAAACAGCAAAGAAGAGAAGAAGAAGAAAAAAACAAAAACACAATATAAAAAAACGGACAAAAAAACACGAATACAAACACTTCATTCTCTCTATATA
>CM054141.1:65150089-65155089 GCA_028751875.1 Rapana venosa
ACAGAGAGACGGAGAGACAGAGAGAGGCAGAGGCAGATACCGAGACAGACAGACAGACAGAGAGAGAGAGACAGAGAGAAAGACAGACAGACAGAGAGACAGAGACAGAGAGAGGCAGAGACAGCTACAGACAGACAGAGACAGACAGACAGAGAGGAATGGAGGCAACTAGAGTAAGATTTTGTTTTTGGAAAAACCCATCTTTATGGCTTTTTAGATCTTTTCTTTTCTTCTTTTTTGTATTCATTTTTTTCTCTCTCTCTTTTTGTTGGACTTGTTGGGACAGAAAGAGGAGATTAAGTTGCATTGAATATATATGTTTAAATGGATCTATATTTAGATCCAGTTTTCAAAAATGAAGAGAGAGAGGTACATACAGACAGAAACAGAGAGACAGAGAGACATAGAGACAGAGAGAGACAGAGAGACAGAGACATACAGAGACAGACAGACAGAGAGATAGGGCTCGTCCAAATCACATAACGTGTATGGACGTAAATTCAAAGATTACTACTACTACTACTACTACTACTACTACTACTACTACTACTACTACTACTACTACTACTACTATTACTACTACTACTACTTCTACTACTACTACTACTACTACTACTACTACTACTACTACTCCTCCAACACATTTCTCCTCCTCCTCCTCTTCCTATTAATACTACTACTACTACTACTACTACTACTACTATTACTACTACTACTACTACTACTACTACTACTACTACTACTACTACTAGAGAGATAGGGAGACAGAGACAGACACAGACAAACAGAGAGATAGGGAGACAGAGACGGACGGATACAGATAGAGACACATAGATAGACACAAACAAGTGGAGACAGAAACAGTCCAAAAAAAAGATGGAGATTGAGAGAAAGAGAGACACAGCCAAACAGAGAGACAGAGGTTCTGTGACAGAGATGCAAAGTCAGAGACACAGAGAGGGAGAATACAGACAGACATTTAGACAGTCAAAATGACAGACATATAGACAGACAGGCAGACAGACAGACAGACAGACAGACAGACATCATCATTTACGGAAGGAAGAAAAAAAGAAAAAAAAGCAAGAAGTAACAGGTTCCAAAACTTGCAAAGGTCATGCCAGTTTCCTCCCACTCTATTATAGTAATGACTGTAGTGAGATTGGTTCCTTGTCTGTCCGTCTGTCTGTCTGTCTCTGTGTCAGCCATCTGTCTGTCTGTCTATCTGTTTGTCTATATCCTCCCTGTCTGTAGTAGTAGCAGCAGCAGCAGCAGCAGCAAGCAGCAGCAGCACAGCAGTAGCAGTAGCAGCAGCAGCAGCAGCAGTAGTACTAGTAGTAGTAGTAGTAGTAGTAGTAGGAGGAGGAGTAGGAGTAGGAGTAGTAGTAGTAGTAGTAGTAGTAGTAGTAGTAGTAGTAGTAGTAGTAGTAGTGTAGTAGTACGGTAAACAGAATTGTTATTGTTGCTATTGCTGCTGCTGTTTCGATCTGCCTGCACGTCTGTCTTTAACTCCGTTATTGGAAGGGAGGGGGGTGTAGTTACAGGCTTAAATCTCCCACTAGCTGTAGGCTAGCTTGACAAACTACATCGTTATTCTTTGTTCATTATTTTCTTACCCTTTGAAAGACTTTCTGACTGATGATATAACTTGAGAGGAGAAAAGATCACGACGAGATCTGGCCTTCAAAGTTGTAAAGACGAAACAAAATACTAAAAGAAACTACTCTCATGGTTTTGGGGGTCATAAGTATAACCAAAAAGGATGATTTTAGACAGAAATAGCAGAACACAAACAGCCCGCCATGAAGAACATCCAACTGCTGTAAGGCAAAGATGAAGGAACACAGAAAGACAGTATCTGGAAACTATGCATTCTGTTTCTAGCAAGCGCAGTGTCACGTGTCAATGGTGCTTCCATGTGAGATATGAAAATCGATGGTATATTCAGCTCCTATTTAAAATAAAGCAAACCTCGAATGATTTAAAAGTATCTTAAAATAAATAAGTTGAAAGAAAATAAAGTATACAGTAAGTTATTCTTGTCAAATACGCAGTGATGTTGATGTTTAAAACATCCCACCACATACACTTTATCTTGTTCTTATTCTTTTTGTTGTTTTGTACAAAAGTGGTTAGGTACTGTGTCTCAGATTTTGCTTATTTCCAACTCTCAGCAAAGCATTGTCTATCACACGAGCAAAAATACGTTGCGCTGCCGTTAAGTGACTGACAAGTCTGGCCCAGCGCATACGACTTCGGCGCGATTTATCATACTTCTAAGTTTGCTATTTCTGTCTGGGGATTTGAAAATTAAAGTCATCAGAGGAGGGAGAGATGCTTATTTTCTTTTTCTTTTTTTATTTTGTTTTGAATTTTCGTTGGCGTTTGTCTATGCATCTGCATGTGATTGAGAATAAGGTTCTTTAAAAAAACCTTCATATGTAGACTTGAAGATGTATCCTGATTCAAACTAGTCCCCCTCCATCCACCCCCCTCTCTCTCTCTCTCTCTCCCTCTTTGTCTGGCTGCCTGTCTGTCTGTCTCTTCCTATAACCAATTAACCAATCCAGATATAGAATACGTTTCTGGCACGTAGCATTATCATTTTTCTCTCTCTCGATAATCAAATACAGAAATAAAAAGTCTTATCCTAGCAGCCCTTGCGATTGGCCAAAATGCAATCAACATGAACGTGACTCTGACCTGATAGGAATTATTTCCTGCCGATGTTTTTTTTTTGGTATTGTATTATTATTTGTAATTATTCTTCCCCTGTCGCTGGACGTAATGAAAAACACACATTCCATATGGACCCAGACACTGTGATATATCGCTATGGTAATTACTTTTTTCCACAAAATAATGTCAGCGTTGATTTTTGTTTGTTTTTAGTATTTGTAGAGTGTGTTCGGTTATTCTTCCATATTTCTAGATGAGTTAGAAGCCTTTTATGTTTATGTTAGTTACATTCCAGTACAATTGTTTATTTTACGTTAATCATTGTTTTTGGTTAACTGATAGTATCAATTTCACTCACTCACTTTTCTGTTTCTGTTCTTTTCTTTACTTTTTGTTATGTTTTTCATTGTTTTTCCCCTATCTGTCGGTCTTTATTCTTTATTTCTTTGTGTCTTTTCTTTCTTTCTTTCTTTCCTTCTTTTACGCATCTTTCTTTGTCTTTATCTTTCCTTTACAAAAGTGGTGTGGTGGATTTTTTTTCCTATGTCATTTTGTTTCTTTCTGCGGGTTTGAACATCTTGGAAAATCAAAGTCATTGGGCGAGGGATGGGTGTGGGTGGGCAGGTGCTTGCTTGTGTTTTATTTCTTTTTTGTCCAGGTGCTTGTTTGTGTTTTATTTCTTTTTTTTCCATAGATGTACTTGTTGTCGTATGTCTATGTGTGTGAATAGTGTTTCTTACAAAGCTCATGTATGTGTCTTTTGAATTTATCATGTTTCAAACAATCTCTCTCTCTCTCTCTCTAGCTCTCTTGATCAATCTATCCATCTCTTCTCTCTCTCTCTCTCTCTCTCTCTCTCTCTCTCTCTCTCTCTCTCTCTCTCTCTCCTCTCTCTCACTCTCTATCTCTCTCCATCTCTCTCTCTCTCTCTCTTCTCTACTCCTCCTCCCCCTCTCTCTCTCTCTCTCTAGCTCTCTCTTGATCAATCTATCCATCTCTTTCTCTCTCCTTCTCTCTCTCTCTCTCCTCTCTCTCTCTCTCTCTCTCTCTCTCTCTCTGCTCTCTCTGATCATCTATCTCTCTAGCTCTCTCTCTATCATCTCTCTCTCTCTCTCTCTCTCTCTCTCTCTCTCTCTCTCTCTCTCTCTCTCTCTCTCTCTCTTCTCATCTCTCTAGCTCTCTCTGATCATCTATCCATCTCTCTCTCTCTCTTCTCTCTCTTATCATCTCTCTCTTCCTCTCTCTCTCTCCTCTCTCTCTCTCTCTCTCTCTCTCTCCTCTCTCTCTCTAGCTCTCTAGCTCTCTTGATCAATCTACCCTCATCCCTCTCTCTCTCTCTCCTCTCTCTCTCTCTCTCTCTCTCTCTCTCTCTCTCTCTCTCTCTCTCTCTCTCTCTCTCTCTCTTCCCTGTACTCTGCATAACCAACACAGACATAGAATACGTCTCTAGCACCTAGCACTATCTTTTTTTTTCTCTCGCTAATCAAACATAGGAAAAAAGTGTTATCCTAACAATCTTTGGGTCGCTAACACTGCAATCAACATGGACGTGACTCTCACATGATAGCTATTATTTCCTGTCGATGGCTTTTTAAAAATTATTTTTTGATTATCATTGCTATATTATTGTATTATTCTTGCCCTGTCGCTGACCGTGATGAAAAACACACATTGCATATGGACCCAGACACTGTGATATATCGCTATGGTAATTAATTTCCCCTCAAATAATGTTAGTATTGATTTTTTTTTCTGTAGTATTTTTAGAGTGTGTTTGATTATTTTTCCTTAAAAAATGTGGATGAGCTAGAAGCCTCTGTGCTTATTTGTGTCAGCTTCCAGCACAATCGTTTATTATACGTTATTATACGTATTTCGTTGACCGTTAGTATCAATTTTACTCACTTTCTTTATCTGTTCTGTTTTGTTCTTTTTTTTTCATTTTTTACTTTTGTGATGTTATTCTTTTCTCTTATTTCTGTCTGTCTGTCTGTTTGTCTTTCTTTCTTCTTTCTTTCATTCGTTCGTTCTTTCTTTCTTTCGTTCGTTTGTTTCTTCTTTCTTTCTTTCTTTGGTTTCTTTTCTTTCTTTCTTTCATCCATTCCTTCTTTCTTTCTTTCGTTCTTTTCTTTCTTTCTTTGTGCCTTTTCTTTCTGTATGTCTTTAATTTTTTCTTTTACATTTGTTTTGGTCTCTGCTTTTCCGTTACATAAGTGGTTTGATGTTGTTGTTTTTTTCTTATATCAGTTTGTTGTTCCTTTCTGCGGATTTTAACATATTGGAAAATTAAAGTCATTGGGTGATGGAGGGGGCGGGGGGAG
>CM054141.1:65160089-65175089 GCA_028751875.1 Rapana venosa
ATTAGGCAGACATCCTTTTAAAACGAATTGTAAAAATACCATGCCTTTGAAAACAGACATTATCACATGTAAACGTGTATTCATACACAGAATTATGATCTACACACACGCAACGTACTTGAAAGTGGATAGGGCTGTGCAGATTCAAACAATTACCAAAAAAAAAGACAGACAGGCAGACAGATAGACAGACAGACACAAGCACAAACACACACACGAATGCGCGCGCGCGCACACACATATACACACCACGCACACACCACACACACGCACACACACACACACACTCAGAGTCCATCATGCCCTTGAGCAAAAGAGTCAGGAAGCTAATCCTGTAGATGTGGGTGTGGGGTGTGGAGTGTGGGGTGTGGGGTGTGGGGTGTGGAGTGTGGGGTGTGGGGGAAAGTGTGATGCTGCTGACGTCAGGGCCACTGCCGCCAAGGCATGATGTGACACCTGCATAATGAAGACCATTTTCTCCTGGTGCCACTGCTCTCACAGAAAACCTGCACTGCACATTTCCCTGTGGTCCTTCGGCAGAGTTTGCTTTTGTGTGTGTGTGTCTATACATATATATATTATATGAATATATGAGAGAGAGAGAGAGAGAGAGAGAGAGAGAGAGAGAGAGAGAGAGAGAGAGAGAGAGAGAGAGAGAGAGAGAGAGAGAGAGAGAGAGAGAGAGAGAGAGATACATCATCATCATCATCATCAGCGCTGAATCTCGTAAAAACAAACAAATCGAAGCGCTTGCACTCAAATCATTTACACGCATGCAACTTACCTTAAACATAATGAACAACATATTTCAAATCCATGCACGCGCACGCACGCACACACATACACACATAAATACATACAGACATACATACATACATAAATACATACATACATACATACATACATGTGTGTGTAGGTGAGCGTGTCATCCCTATGCATCGTGTCATACCTATGCCTTTTCCCGCACAACCTCCATGCGCCTGAGTATAAAGACGCACAATTAGGGGGAATGAGCATACTGTGTGCCTACACATTTTCCTAAGCGTGTGAGAGTCTACCCCTACACCGACAAAAGGTAATGCACATCACTAGACCTTTAGAGCAATCATCTCTTCAAGACCCTTAGTTCAGACAATGTTCCACAGACAAGTGGCAGGACAACTCTCCAGAGGGTTTTGGGGGCGGGAGTTCTCTGGGCATCATAAAATCAATATTGGACGTTGTGTTATGGAAGTCTGCAGATGTTACTGTGGTAAGGAGGTCTGTCCTGTTCTTGCCGGGCCATGAGTGCTGGCTTCTGCAGTGAACTGTGAGCAGTGTCCAGTTACTGCCCTCTACAGTGTTGCTTTCTTACTATCCTCTATAGTGTTGTTTTCTTACTGTCCTCTTTAGTGTTGCTTTCTTACTGTCCTCTACAGTGTTGCTTTCTTACTGTCCTCTATAGTGTTGTTATCTTACTGTTCTCTATAGTGTTGTTTTCTTACTGTCCTCTATAGTGTCGTTTTTTTACTGTTCTCTATAGTGTTGCTTTATTACTGTCCTCTATAGTGTTGTTTTCTTACTGTCCTCTATAGTGTCGTTTTTTTACTGTTCTCTATAGTGTTGCTTTATTACTGTCCTCTATAGTGTTGTTTTCTTACTGTCCTCTATAGCGTCGTTTTCTTACTGTCCTCTATAGTGTTGTTTTCTTACTGTCCTCTATAGTGTTGTTTTCTTACTGTCCTCTATAGTGTTGCTTTCTTACTGTCCTCCATAGTCATGTTGTTTTCTTACTGCCCTCTACAGTGTTGTTTTCTTACTGTCCTCTATAGTGTTGCTTTCTTACTGTCCTCTATAGTGTTGTTTTCTTACTGTCCTCTATAGTGCTGTTTACTTACTGTCCTCTATAGTGTTGCTTTCTTACTGTCCTCTATAGTGTTGCTTTCTTACTGTCCTATATAGTGTTGCTTTCTTACTGTCCTCTATAGTGTCGTTTTCTTACTGTTCTCTATAGTGTCGTTTTCTTACTGTCCTCCATAGTAATGTTGCTTTCTTACTGTCCTCTATAGTGTCGTTTTTTTTACTGTCCTCTATAGTGTTGCTTTCTTACTGTCCTCTATAGTGTTGTTTTCTTACTGTCCTCTATAGTGTTGTTTTCTGACTGTCCTCTATAGTGTTGCTTTGTTACTGTCCTCTATAGTGTTGCTTTCTTACTGTCCTCTATAGTGTTGCTTTCTTACTGTCCTCTATAGTGTTGCTTTGTTACTGTCCTCTATAGTGTTGCTTTCTTACTGTCCTCTATAGTGTTGTTTTCTTACTGTCCTCTATAATGTTGTTTTCTTACTGTCCTCTATAATGTTGTTTTCTTACTGTCCTCTATAGTGTTGTTTTCTTACTGTCCTCTATAGTGTTGTTTTCTATCTGTTGTTTTTATCATCAGCTGACATTTCATTTTTCTACAGACTGATGTTTCGTAGGCTACGTATAACAGGACTCTAAGATATATAAAAGCGGTTGAGATAAAACAAAAAAGAAGAAAATGTGATAACGGAACCATTTAAAAGCGAGCTTTGGTAGCAAAACGTCTTCTACAGTTTCAATGACACTTTTTTTTCGTATGTCAAGTATTCCAAGAATCTTTCTCAGAAAGAGTTCTCAATGCTAGGATTCCGTTCAGCCCCGGCCAGAGTGGCTCTGCACAACTAGCGGCTCACTGTCGTTACGTTGATAGTTCAGAGCCATAGACCAAGCTCCTTCACGACGACCATGCTTTGCATTGCTGCAGATCCAATGACAATGACAATGACAAATTCTTTTATTTCAAGGATAATGAATAAGCAAGCACCCATGTGCTTTTTTACATCCAGTCCACGCCCTTAAGGATCCAGACTGATTGAGATGCACACCACTGATGTAGACTATCACAACGCCTCCCCTCCTCCAACAACTGTTTTCTATGAATTTCAGGACTGCAAAAGATTGACACGCACTCACCCATACGTATGTGCATGGGGAACCACGGCTGACGTAATGAGATAAAATCAGCAGGGTAAATTAAATCCAAGTCTTTTTTATTTACTGCACAGTAATCGATACAATTAGTAAGATAAAATGAGTATGCCTTGGAAATACACTAGACTAGGACTGCATGACAAGGGTATACTCTAGGCGCACCATTGCAATAATTATATCCCCGTAGTTAACCAGTCCTGTAGGAGACAAAAAGTGTGCATTGTTGATCCAGTAATTTGAAAAACAAAAAAACCCACCACTCTCAAACTGGCATCTGTTGAATAGACGGTGCTCTTCTGTGTGAGCCCAATCTTCCAGTTGATCTTATGAAAACTCCACACTGGGTAAGAGCTAACCAGAGTGGGGGAAAAGTTTTTAAAAATAACCCAAAGTTATGAACTAGATGACATTGGAACCTATAGCATCCCACCCAGTGCACTACCCACTACGCCAACGCTATTTGGTCAGGCACCAAGCCACTCACACCAAGTACATGACAGACAGCTGCTGGCAGTGTTCCCAAATGACCCATTATCATGAAGATATAGAGTGCATATGCCCAAAAGCACCAACATATGAACGCCTTCCCCCCACCATCCCCTACAGTACCCTATTATTGATTTTCTTGGTCTGTGGTCATGTCTGTAGAGAACAGCTTTCAACTCTTCATTAGCATTGAGTACATGAGAGTGTGGGAGGGGAGGAGAATAAAGACAGCGACCTCTGACGTGCCCTGCCCATCACTGTGGTAAACGTAGAGTCTGTAATTACTGTCTAGGGTATTTCTTCAGTATTCGGGAAGGTCGTGTGCTGGTCTATGCGTGTATGTTACAATAAGGACATTTGAATATGATTATTGTAAAAACTGCATACTTAAGTAGAAAGATGGCGTTTTTTTTCCTTCTGACTTATTTTGTGTCTGTTTTACAAACCAAATGACCATTATTTGTGACCAGCTTGCAGGCTTATCTTGTGTAAAAGAGTGTGCACGCGCAGCTATGCGCGCTTGAATGAATAGGTGTGTGAGTGTATGTGTGTGTGTGTGTGTGTGTTCTGTATGTGTGTGTGCGTCCTTATGTCTGTATCTGTAAGTGTTTGTTTGTTTGCTTTTTGTTTGTTTTTGTGATGTGTGTTTGTGTTTGTGAGTGTGTGTGTGTGTGTGTGTGTGTGTGTGTGTGTGTGTGTGTGTGTGTGTGTGTGTGTGTGTGTGTGTGTGTGTACTTGTAGGTGTATGTGTGTTTAGTTGAAGATGCACGAGTATACAAGGATTCAAGGAAGATAGAATCATATAGATAGCACTGCATATCTGTACTAGGGTATGCGATTGATGAGGCATCGGTGAAAGCAGACTTCTTGACCAAGATAGTAAAACACATAAGAAACACCGTTTCTGCCTTGATGCATTTTAAAACTGGAAAATACAGCAAACAAAAAACAGGTACAAACACTTTCAAAATTCAAAGCTGTTCTGGAAAAACGCACATCGTTGCTGCTTTTAGTTGCTAGTGTACTCATTATTTGAGGGATGGAGGAAAAAGAAAGCCGGTGTAACTTAACATATTATCCTCGTGAAATACAAATTGCGTTTGCACTTTTTTGCAAGCATCCATGCCGACATTTATGACAATGGTGAACAGGAAATGGATCATGCATGTTGTGCTCAAGTGCTGATTGGAGTAACATCCGGTCAGCCAGACCCAGTAAATGCAGGTCAACCATGGGTCACTGGCTCCCTTGTGACCATTTGCTGCGGAAGAAGGACGTGCTGCAGGTGTAACAGTTGGTAGCTTTCATCCCTATCTTGTTCGTGTGTGTCAGGGGAGGGAGGGGGTATGTGTATGCATGCATCTTTGGGGGATACTGTTTTATCATTGGCTTATCTTCAACAAGAAAACTTCTATAGGAGCAGTAACCAAACGTGTGTAAATTGGCAGGGAGAAGGATGTGATGGGAAGTGGAGGTCATATACAGAAACTCCCCTGTGGGGATGCCAGGGGCATGTCAATATAAACATCACCCCGATATTCTGGAAATGTTGTGTTCGAAGTGTCCTCTTTCCTCTTACTCTCTTTGTTTCTGCCTTTTTCCTTTTTTTCCTGTCACTTTCTTTGCGTTTATGTTCTGCCTTCTTGGTTCATTCTCCTGCCTTTTTTTACCAGACAGATTTAAAATAGAACAATTCTCTCTTATACCGAAGTCCGATGCGCTGGGCCTGACTTGTCAGGCGCTTCACGGCAGCGTGACGCATTTTCGCTCGTATAAAACACAACAAGAATTGCTGTCTGAGTGTTCGACGACACAAAAGAAGAAACCATTAGTTTATCTTCAACAAGAAACATGCAAGTTTCTCTAAAAGCAGAAACCCAAACATGTGTACACTGACAAGACACAGAATGTGAAGGGACGTGGTTGTCCTATCAGTGTAAAAAGGACAGTTACATTGATGGCGCTGTTGTTTTGTTCCTCGGCTAGCCCTGTGAAGTGCTCCAATGGTTACAGTGGTGCATGTGCTACCGTTTTTGTCCGCTGTCAAGGTATCCGCATTCCAGCTTCGGTAAAACGTGGCTTGGCTTTTTGTGTATGGAAAGCTCCAGGCTTACACGTATGCCAAGATACATATCTATCAGTGTTAAAACGTGTGCTCACAAGAATACACACAAGCACAAACATACATACATACATACATACATACATACATACATACATACATACATGCATGCATGCATACATACATACATACATACATACATACATACATACATACATACATACATATGTGTAAGCATGCATGCATGCATGCATACATATACGCATACATACATACATACATACATACATACATGCATGCATGCATACATACACACATACACACACATACACACACGTGTATACACACTCGCACGCGCGCGCAACACACACACACACACACACATTCCTCCCTCCCCCACCCCCCCCCCCCCCCCACACACACACACACACATTAACATATTGATAACTCTGAACTGGCGAGGGTTACTATATCAGCACATTTACACAAGGCAGAACTCACATATATAAAAAAAAAAACACTTTCAGACACCACCAAAATCATTTTCTCTGAAGACCTAAAGTAAACAGGCACCACCGTATCCTTAGAAGTAAACCAAGCGAATAGTCACAGACCTCAGAGGAGATTCCAAGACAGATGGAAGAAGAGTCGCAGACTACAGAAGGAAATTGACCACTTACTGGATGCCATGTCACCATGTGTCTGCAGAGAGACTGACGCTGCCAGACAAATCTGCACTTGCTACCGCCTGCTGTTTTCCTTGTTGGCTCAAAGCTCTAAGGGGACGGGAAGCCTAGTGGTTAGAACATTGCGCTCGCAATCTGACGACCCGGGTTCGATTCCCGTTCAAGGGGATATTTTCCCCTGGAGTTAACATCAGTGCAGACTCCTCTCTCCCCTAAAAGTCCTTCGATTGAGACTATAAACCGAGGCCCCGTGTGCGAACGCACGCAGAACATCTTGCACACACGTTAAATCCTGTTCCGCTTTTCGTAAGAGTAGGCCATTGTGTGCCGGTGGGAACAGATGACAGAATTTACAAAATCGCATACACACGGGGATTGGATGTAAAAAGGTACATAAGTGCTTATTCCATTATTCTCAATATAAAAGATTAAATTAAAATAAAATATAATATGAATAAATAAGTGTCGTCTTTGCGGTTTGATGCAGGGTGGTTTGTTGAATAGAGAGACGTTGTAAGGATGCGGGTGTGGGTGTGTAGTGTGTGTGTGTGTGTGTGTGTGTGTGGGTGGGTGGGTGTGTGTGTGTGTGTGTGTGTGTGGGTGGGTGGGTGTGTGTTGGTGTGTGTGTGTGTGTTTGTGTGTGGGTTGTGGGGGTGTGTATAGTGTGTGTGGTTAGTGTAGTGCGTGTGTGTTTACATGTGTGTGTTGTTGTGTTTTGTGTGTTTAGTGTGTGTTTTAGGTGTGTGTATGTGTGTGTATGTGTGTGTGTGTAGGGGGACGGTGGGCGGTTAGTGTGTGTTTCAGATTCAGATTCAGAATTATTTTATTGCATTTATGTTAGTAGACTTATTTGACACAAGTTAGGTCAACACTGTATATCGTGTGTGTGTTTTTGTGTGTGTGTGTCTGTCTGTCTGTCTGCGTGTGTGTGTGGGTGTGTGTGTCTGTTTGTAGTGTCTAACTGTTGTTGTTGCATGTGTGTGTGTGTGCCTCTTGTTGTGGTGTTTGTGTGTGTGATGTGTGTGTGTGTGTGTGATACGGACGAGTGCGCGTGGACGTATAGCGGTCAACTTCAAAGTCAACTTCTTATTTCCAGGTGATATATCCAATAATCAACCCATATGTTTGGGTTTTTTTCTTATCAAGATAGTCGTTCACAAAGGCATGAATGGAACAAGAAGGGACCAGAAGAAAAACACTGTAGATCAAAGCGACACAAACATCTTGGATTACAGCATCATACTTCCACCTCCAACACACCTTTCTCCTCGCACCCACTCTTCTACAAAACAAACTTTAAGAAGCCAGACACTCACGCGCATAAAACAAGAAAACATTCACAATAACAACACCAATTACAGCACACAAACACGCACGCGCGCACATGCGCGCGCAGATTTATCAACATAGACACTTGAACTTAAGCAGGTGCCCACAAACATAATATGCACGAGCGCATACTATCATAAAGGCACTAGCACACACGTAGATAAACAGTGTTAACTTAATGACCAAAAAAAAGTCTAACAACACATCACAAAGGATAGCATCACCACACACACACACACACACACACACACACGCAGGCACGCACGTACGCGCACACACACAAACACACATACACACGTACTCACATACAAACATGACCACCCCCACCCCCACACATACGCAAACACACACACACACATACACAAACACACACACACACAAACCAGACACACACACATACACACCTTCACGCGCGTGCATACGTGCGTGCCTAAAAAAAACACCCTGCCATGCTTATAATACACATAGATATTTTAAGAGACAAAAAACCCAAGCAACACAAAAACCCGGAATGAAGCATCTTTGACTTAAGACACCGCTGTCGTCATCTTACTCCCTTCCGGATTATTAAAAGGCAGATTCCATTCCGCATATAATGACATTCTATTAAGCTGCTGATTAAAAAAAGACAATTTTCAACATGATCATAAGCCGTTCCCTACACTCATTGTCAATAGCTATGTATTAATGATCCCGAAAGATTATTTTCAACATGATCATAAAATCTATCCCAGCCTGGCTATTAATGAGATCATAATTTTTATTACTGATGTAAAAACATGACACTTTTCAAAAGGGTTATAAAGAAGTCCCTTTGATCCGGATCTGAAACCACTAAGGTATAATCTTTCGAAAGATGGCAGACCGTGTAGAATAGAGAATATCTGTTTATGGACTAAACTACGAAGCAGGAAATTATAAAATGAAATGGGCTCCATGAAAAAAAAATGTGGAGAGAAAAAGAAAATGAACACATAGTGAGTGTTTGTGTGTGTGTGTGTGTGTGTGTGTGTGTGTGTGTGTGTGTGTGTGTGTGTGTGTGTGTGTGTGTGTGTGTGTGTGTGTGTGTGTGTGTGTGTGGACCTGTAACTGTAGTCATCATCTTTGAAGTAACTTTGCATACTTTGATGGCAGCGGTAATAAATTAGGAAAATGTGCACGTGCACACACACCACACACAGCCACAAGCACACACACACACCACTCACACAACACACACACACACACTACACAGCCCCCAACCACACCCCCCACAACACACCACACCCCCACACCCCAACACCCAAACACACCACACACCCTCCCCACACACACACACCCCTCCCCAACCACACACACCACCCCCCCAACACACACACAACACACCCTCCCCCAACACACACACACACACACCCTCCCCCAACACACAACACACACCCTCCCCAACACACACAACACACACACCCTCCCCCAACACACACACACACACTCCCAACACACACACCACACACAACCTCCCCCAACACACACACACACAACCCTCCCCAAACACACACACACACACACCTTCCCCAACCACACACACACACACAACCCTCCCCCCAACACACACACACACACACACACACACACACACAACACACACACACACACACAAACCCCCCCCCAACACACACACACACCACACACACACACAACTCCATCCTCCCACACCAAGCTGCTGGTCAGTATTCCCCCAAATGACCCGTGGTCAACAAAAAGCCACAGAGGTGGTTTCTCCCTGAAGCTGTACCTACACCTCACTAAGGCCACTGCCACAGAACACCGTGTCCATCGATTTTCTGTCCCTCTGCAGTGGGCTCGTGTCCATATAACATTGCTTTTCCCCCGTGTCTTCTTCTTCTTCGTCGTCGTCGTCGTTGTCGACGAACGCTTAGACAGTAAAGACCGCTGTCTGTCCAGTGAACGAAACATGTGTTGTACCCCGGGTTAAGTGCCTGACATGTCAGCCTCAGCGCATCCGACTTCATCGTAGTGAGAGACTGGATAACTTATGAGTCTTTTTTTTTGGGGGGGGAACAGGGAGGGAGAATGAACCAAGAAGGGAGAGTATAGGCAAGAAGGGGGTAATAGGAAGAAAGCAGAAACAAAGAGAAGGATCGAAAAGAAGGGAATTTCTTGCCAGAATGTGGCTATGGTATTTATCATGACAGACCCCTGGCATTCCCAATGGGTGTTTCTGGTGTTTTATTTATTATATTCTAGTTTACCTTGTGTTCCCTGACTAGAGCACTGAGGTTCATCGTAAGGAGTTTTTGTACACGCGAACATTTTTACTCACCGTTGAGATAGCTGCATTCCGACTTTGGGAAGGTGTGTGTATTTTAAGCATGAAGGGAGGCTGGAAAGGAAGCAAGAACATTTTGTGAAGATGCAAGAACCGCGTCTTTTTTAAGGGTCATTTAAAGTAAGGTGTCTAAATGCCTTTTGCTGATTGACAGTTGCTGAAAAAGGGTGAATGATGTGTATGCAAATGTACAGGCGTGATTTTTTTTTGCAGAAAAGAATGCATTTAAATGAAACAAGAGAGAGAAAGAGACAGACAGACAGACAGACAGACAGACAGAGAGAGAGAGAGAGACATACTGGCACACACACACACACACAAACGCACACGTACACAAACAAACACACACACACACACACACTTACACATATCTTTCTCTACCTACATAATATACACATGTATACTCTAGGAATCGTACCTACAAACATGTTATTAATTTCAAAATGCATTTAATCACCAGTAATTTCACGGCATGGAGGAAGCTGGTTGCAAAATCTTCAGGTCTACAGGACCTACGGTCTACACGGTCTACAGGACTACGGGATAGGTGAATGTGAGGCGTGAAGCTTTCATGGACAACACAGCGTATCACAAAAACATCGCTTCTCTGTAAGTGAAACAAACAGGATGCTGCTTCAGATCCTTAGAGAAATCAGCAGTGGGGTGTGGGAGGCTGCAGATTTCCGGAGGATCATGTGCCAGAAGCCTGGTGGGTGCCATGCCAATCTTGGCTCCAGTGCCATGCCAATCACGCCATAGCAGAACAGGACATGCTACGCGCACGTGCTGTTCCCGCCTACACTGTTTGTTGTAGTTAGCTTTTGAAGGTTTTGGGTCTGCGTACAAGGGTTTGTCTTTTTCGTGGGAGACATTGATTGATCTTGAACGTGTGTGTGTGTGTGTGTGTGTGTGTGTGTGTGTGTGTGTGTGTGTGTGTTTGTGTGTGTGTGTGTGTGTGTGTGTGTGTGTGTGTGTGTGTGATGTGTGTGTGCAGTGTGTGTGTGTGATGTATGTGCGGGCGAGGGAGGGGGTGCTAGGGGTTGTGTGTGGTGGGGGAGGGTGGTTGTGAGAGACAGAGAAAGGCATGTGGTGGGGGAGGTGGGAGTGGGTGGGTGGGTGTTATGGGGTTGTGTCAGCGTGTGTGTCCAGGAGGAGGGGAATTTGTGTGTGTCTGTGTGTGTGTGTGTGTGTTTGTTTGTCTTTCTGTGTGTCTGTTTATGCCCATGTCAATATGTGTCTGTTTCTGTCTGTCTGTCTGTCTGTATGCTAGCACGTGTGGCACTTGTGTGTTGCCATACATACATACATACACAAGTGTATGTATGTGTATGTATGTGGGCCCACGTTACTCTTCAGTTATTAAGTATTAACGGCAGCGGTAAGATAAAGACAAAATAAAACATCCAAAGCACTAGAGCGCTACCACATCAACCACCACTCTACCCACATACAGCACACGTTAGACATACGCTCTCTAGGCTCTCTTCCTTTACAACCACTGACCCGTGCACATAGCGGCCAACTTCCCTCTGAAGCCGCATCATCTGAAGGCAGTCTTTCACAACCTGCCCGTTCCATCGATCCTGTGCCCTCCCAGCCTCACTTCATGCCCAGTGATCATTGTTTTTACAGCTTGTATCAAAGACACCAAGGAAATTGATAGGGAAAAAAGCAGTATGTGAGAGAGGTGAAGGGATGCTGGAAAGAAACGCTGTTTGATTGTTCAAAGGGACGAATAAAAAAACTCAACCACTTACGGGGAAATGAACTCAGAAGGAATGATTTATAGAGCGTAAAAATAGCTTCAGACAAAATACAGCAGTTATCTATAAAGATCTAATAAGTAGAGGAAATTTGATGTTAAGTGAATTTTGTGTGTACGACCAAGTTCGGGAATGATTTATGATAGAACTGTTAAGGTTGCTTTCTATTAATGTGTGTATCCGCACTTACGGTTATAGACATATCAGGCATACACATAATAAGGGATAGAGTAATGTACGTATGCACATACAAAAGCGCGCGCGCAAACACACACCACGCACAGAGAGAGAGAGAGAGAGAGAGGAGAGAGAGAGAGAGAGAGAGAGAGAGAGAGAGAGAGAGAGGGGGGGGGGGGGAGAGGGAGATAGAGAAGAGTGTGTGAGAGAAATAAAATTAATCTTTATGAAATGAAATCAAATGAAATTAATCATCATCTTTCAAGGGTAACATAATAAGCATACGCATTTTTTCATCCAGCCCTTGCCCTGATTAGGGACTATCAACAAAACAAGGGAAACCTTACTACAACAACGACAACGTGATTCAAAAATATAGGTGCATATTTAACAATACATAATCCCTAACTGACCTGAACGTTAATGTCAAGAGATACATATATTATTTTATGAGAAAAGAGATAGATAGATAGATAGATAGATAGATAGATAGATAGATAGATAGATAGATAGAGATAGTCAGAGACAGAGAGCATTCATGCTCTTACCCACTCAAAAGACTTAATAATGCACTGTGTACAGCAAATTGCCAGCAGTGGGGAAACAATGACAACAACAAGTCTTTCGATTTAGAAAATTACTAGCATTGTTCAAATCCCTTTAGAATGTCAAATTGCAATTTCTATTCCTTATTTAATGCAAATATATAAGGTCACTCAACTAAACTGAATTAATTTCCAATGTGATCATAAACTATTGCATAAAATCCATATCTAAAATAACTGCGGTATTTACTGTACAGTGTTGGCAAACTTGATATGCAATATCCAGGTTTTGTTTACGAGCCTCAGGCAATTTCCCCGATAATGGAATATCACTATAAGAAATGCATTCAACTGGAATGGGGACACAGAGAGAGAGAGAGAGAGGGGGGGGGGGGGAGGGGAGAGAGAGAGAGGGAGGGAGAGAGAGAGAGAGCGAGAGAGAGAGAGAGATGTGCGTGTGTATGTATGTATGTATGTATGTATGTATGTATGTATGTATGTATGTGTGAGTGTGTGTGTGTGTGTGTGTGTGTGTGTGTGTGTGTGTGTGTGTGTGTGTGTGTGTGTGTGTGTGTGTGTGTGTGTGTGTGTGTGTGTGTGTGTGTGTGTGTGTGTGTGTGTGTGTGTGTGTGTGTAAATTATGAATCCCGGCTGGCATACTCTTAAGCACGCGTTTAGATTATTGTGTTTGACTAATTTATGTGAAATTCATAACAAAGACACCAACTCCCCCCCCTCCCTTCCCCCGCTAACAAAAAGAAAAATGCTGATCAACATGATTATACATTATCAAGACATTCCTGGTAAATGACATAACTCACAATTTGAAGACTCCAAGAAAAAGAAGAAAAAAAGAAATCAGAGGACATAGAAAATTAAACTTTAGTATTATAAATAATGTATCGCAATGACACGTGGAAAGCCGATACTGATCTGAATGATGATAACGAAAACAATGATGACGACAATGACAATGATAAAAAAGAAGAAAAGGAAGACGACAGTGGCAGTAGTGGTAGTGATGGTGGTTGTGGTGCCTATAAGCTGACTACATCTCTCTCTCTCTCTCTCTCTCTCCCTCTCCTCTCTCTCTCTTCTCTCTCTCTCTCTCCTCTCTCTCTCTCTCTCTCTCTCTCTCATTCTCTCTCTCCCTCCATCTAACATATCAGCTCTAAGCTCAAAACATCCCCAGAATGACTGACACAACGAACATCCTATTGATTTCATCGATTCAACACCCCCACCCACCCCCACCCCCAACCCATTCCGCCCTTTGTGTAGTTTATTACCTGTCTCCCCACGATATGTGATAGCTATTTATGATGGAAGCAAAGAGGGGGATGTAAACACAATCATAAACTGTCCATAACAGCAAAGCATCTGCACACTGTCATATAATTTACCATATTATAAGAGCAGACTGTTTGCCGAACCGTACCACAGTTTAGAAGGCATGCAGGGGACATGGAATATTATAGCCCATGCCTGCACAACCACTTTACGAGTAAATGAGAGAGAGAGAGGGAGGAAGGGAGAGAGGGAAGGAGGGAGGGGGAGAGAGAGAGAGAGAGAGAGGGAGAGAGAGAGAGAGAGAGAGAGAGAGAGAGAGAGAGAGAGAGAGAGAGAGAGAGAGAGAGAGAGAGAGAGATAGAAAGAGAGAAAGAGGAAGACAGAGAGGGAGGGAGGGAGAAGCAGACAGAGATGGAGGGAGGTAGGGAGAGATAGAGTGTATGTGTGTGTGTGTGTGCATGTGTGTATGTTTGTATGCGCGTGCGTGAATAGCGTGAGTCTGCATGTCTGTTTGCTCATATGGATAGAAAAATAATGACCCATATCATTTACTTGATGAAATAATACTTATCAAACACATACTCCTATTGATAACACCATTGCAAGTACGTTACTGTGTTGTCAAACTGAATGACAATTTCGAAAAAAAAATGGTATGTATAACAAAACATAATATCCAGTGTACCTAAGCATGTATTGCCAAACATGTAAATGGCATATAAATGTACACAAAGTGTCATCACACACACACACACATACACACAAACTCACACAGACACATACACATGCACACACTCAATCATACATCACACACTAGCTCATACACACACACACACACACACACACACAAACACACACATTTTCTACGCCCCCCCCCCCCTCTCTCTCTCTCTCTACTCTCTCTCCCTCTCTCTCTCTCTTCACAGACACACTTTGATTAAAAAGGAATCTTCAACTTCTCAAAAAACTAATAAATACTGTGATTCTAAAGAGGGCTTTACTGGCTAAACAAAAAAACAGTACCTACCATAGGGCATGTTGCGCTCACCCACACAGTTCTAGAAACGTCTTGCTACTAACAAGGTATGTGCTGTTCTCAGCAAACAATGGCCACCAATGGCAGACTCCCTCCCTGTCTCTGCTTGTCTGGCTTATCTAGATTGTCTGAACCCTGTTGTAGTAGGCTACATGGTTGTTTGTATGGTTTTGTGGCTGTGTGTGTATGTGTATGTGTGTGTGGTGTGTGTGTGTGTGGTGTGTGTGTGTGTGTGTGTGTGTGTGTGTGTGTGCGTTTTGTATTGGTGTGTGGTTGTGCTTGTACCTGTCTCTCTGCCTGTTTGTGAAG
>CM054141.1:65185089-65187589 GCA_028751875.1 Rapana venosa
GACAGACAGGGACAGAGACAGACAGACTGACAGACAGGGACAGAGGCAGACAGACAGACCGACAGGCAAATAGACAGACAGAGACAGACAGACAGACCGACAAAGACAGAGACAGGGACAGACACAGACACAGACACAGACAGACAGACAGACAGACAAAGACAACAGACAGGCAGACAGACATAACAAGCCGAAGACCTGGCCTCTAGGCCACTACTCACCCACAGGGATGGAGTGGCGGTAGTCTCCATCAGCCCAGGGCACCAGGGAGAGGGCCAGCACCAGCAGCAGCAGCAGCAGCATCACCGCGCTGCCTCCAGACCACATCGTCCTCACTCCGCCCCCCGCCACCTGCCCCTCCCTAAGGACCTTGCCACGTCTGCCTCGCTCCTTCCGTCCTTTCTTTCACTGCTGAAACAGTCCCTTGCCAAGTTCCCTGCTTCCATCGAAGTTTCCCTCCCTATGTGGTCAGGTGCTGTGTTGGGTTTTTATCAGGAAGGGGGGTGGGCGATGGCGATGGTCTATTTTCCTCCTGCCAGAATGTCCGTCTGTTGTGTGTCTGGAAGCGAAGTCTCTCAGTCTGGCAGAGAGAAGATCGATGTTCTGTCGCATGGAATCTTAGTCTCCATCAAACTTGTTTGCCCGTTTCCTTACTTCTGTTTTGGTAGTAGGTTCTCTCTGTTTTTTGTCTTGTTTTGTGGTTTACGGGGTTTTTGTGTGTGTGTGTGTGGGGGGGGGGGGGTACTACGTGACTGTGTTGTGCTTTTCAGGGTTTTAGTATAAGTGTACACTTCTCACATCACGTCAATCCATTGAAATTTCAGAAGAAACGAAACATACCATTTCCCTTACTGATATGAAACAGTATTTTTGCCAACTTTTTATAACAAAGTTGCGTTAACACGTCTTTTCTGTTTTCATTTCCTCACAATCATACACTTAACAAGAAAACAAAATTCGCCTTTGTTTCAGTAATGGAAAAACAGGGGGGAATGAAATTCAATATATGCACATCATACCCTCCTCACATCATCAGAAATGTCGATTCTTTAACCACGGGCTTTCAAAAGTTCTTTCTGTAGTTAAAAACATTATTTGTGTCACTAGTCGGGGTAGAGTCACGTTTCTTTGACCTGGTCAGCAGCCTTTCAACAGAACGCACTGTTCAAGTAATCATCTCCTGTCGCAGCTGCTGTTTCTGCCGACCATCAGTTTCTTTCAAGACCTGTAGATTAATCACTAGCTTTTCACAGCCTACCAGATCATGTTTCAACAACAGGCAATCAAATCAATCATAATCTGATTCAATCCAGACGACAAGGGTCATTCACGGAGTCTTGATAACCCTAGTCCCTGCGTATTTGTCCCTTAGCAGTACAATGGGATCACTCGTGACTTGAACCTATCTCCAGCTACAGGTGTGCTGGGTTGATGTCTTTCAATTCTGGTACTCCGGTCAGCGTGCTCAGATTCCTTCTGAAAGCAACAAGAAATAGCGAAGAGTTATTGGTAACATTGAAACAAAACATAATTCAAACACCAAAGGCAATAAGATCGAAGAACAATTTAATCACGAAAACTTTTTTTACAAAGAAATCATAATAATGTCAACATAACGCTATGAATAAAATGGTGTAGCCTAAAGAACAACTCACCAACCAAAGTGTATAAAATGGTGATGAAAATCTCTATCTATCCATCCATCCATCCGTCCATCTATTTATCTACCTATCTATCTACCTATCTATATCTTGTATTCAGTCTTCCATTTTAGGGCCGTCTGGTATCATTTAAAGTGGAAAGACGTTAAAATTGAAGGCTGACTGACTTACTGACTGACATACTTATTTACTTAATAATCAGAAGTTATCTAACCAGACAGCAAACTAACCAGCCAGCCAAAAACCAAATTAGCCAACCAATCAACATCCAACAAACCAACTAGTCAACCAACCAACCAACCAAACAGACAATCGACCAGCCAATAAACCAACCAGCCAACTAAATAAGCAATCAACCAACAAATGAGCCAAAACAATAAACCAGCAATCCAACCAACCAACCAACCAACTAAACAAACACCCCTAGTACTAATCCTAACATCAAAATAATAAAACAAACACAGTTGCAAAAATAATGAGAAAAACTAGATAATAAAAATCAATGTTGATGAAAGCCGAGTCAGAATTTGCGCAATCGCAATAATCAGATTCTTCTTCCGAAGGAAACACTGTACAAAAATAGAGATATAAACCAATCAGCTCCTATAAATCTAATATCCTCCACACGAACCTGTAGCATCAACCTCCCCTCTCCCCCTCTCCTCTCCCTCCTCTCTCCCTCCCACCTCCCCATCCCAGTTCCACAAATCCGCCATAACCCCAGTCTGTACCGCCTTCCTACCATAACCTGTGAGAAACGGGTGTCAAAAACAAACAAATAAACAAAAAGCAAGAACCTCCCCCCTCTCCTCCAAAACAGAACCAAACCAGAACACACA
>CM054141.1:65192589-65205089 GCA_028751875.1 Rapana venosa
GGGGAGGGGGTATCTAGAGTATGCACTTTGGTCTCATTGATCCTACTTGAAAATGATCATGAGAAGACACGATGGGTGAGAACTTTGTATGTGTGGCTGTTGATATACACCTCGCCATACAGGTAGTGGTGCTCTGTGTGACTTGAGAGAATATGTGTCCCTTTAGATGAGAGTATAAGACGCTATGCCTGGTGGGGGAGATAGTTCTAACATAGCAATCAATCATTACGATATGTTATAAAGGCTTTGATACTTTGCTTAAACTAATAACTAACAAAAGGTTTTCTTCTTGCTTCAACCGCCACCCGCCCCCCCCCCCCCCCATCCCACACACACACACACACACCCATTTTCCTCCAAAAAAGCAACAAACCAACAAAAAACAGCAAATAACAAACAAAACGAGACCAAAAAACACAAACACTAAATGAATCATTTTTCAGTAAATCTAACCTCCATACTGAACCCGAGCTAATACTTTCCTCCTTCATCACACCACACCACCCCTGCCCTTCCCCTACAACCACCTCCCTCCACAGCCCTCCCCACCTCCGCACTCCCATCCCACCAAACCACCACTTCACCGCTCTGATCCACGCTAAGTCACGTGTGTCAAAGAACACGTGACTGACGGGAGAGAAGAAGAGATAGTCTCCACAGAAAATGGAGAGAGGGCTGAAGGAGGGGGTGAGAAAAGTGAGACGCTGCTCTGCAATCTGCCATGACCCTTCGTTCTAGGCTCTGCTTCACTCTTTCCAGGGGAGTGTCACCGCGTGCGAGCAATTTCCATACGAGCTACACCCATTTTACTCCCCAAGTATCCAGCAAGAAGATGCTTTGCCACCTGTAAAAGTCGATACTCTTTGTGGAATCCCAGTGCCTTGGCATGCAGGCCACAAAAGAGTGAGTGATGATGTGATATAGACACCTGTGATAAAATTCACTTTGGTAAGCTGGAGAAGAGAAGTAGTTGTAGTAGCAGCAACATCAGTGGTAGTAGTAGTAGTAGTAGTAGTAGTAGTAGTAGTAGTAGTAGTAGTAGTAGTAGTAGTAGTAGTAGTAGTAGTAGTAGTAGTAGTAGTAGTAATAATAATAATGTATGGAATTTATATAGCGCTGAATCTTGTAAAGCAACAAATCAAAGCGCTCAGATTTTATTTCATACCACTTTAAGTCACGGCAGATTTCTCTCCGTGAAATTCGGGCTGCTCTCCCCGGGGAGAGCGGGAGAACGCGTCGCCACTTAGCGCTGCGCCACCTTTTCACCCTTTTTTTTTCTGCAGCTGTATTTGTTTCCCTATCAGAGTGGCTTTTTTCTAAGAATTTTGCCAGGGACAACTCTCTTGTTGCCGTGGGTTTTTTTTACGTGCGCTAAATAATTACGTGTAACACACGGGACCTCGGTTTATCGTCTCATCCGAAAGACTAGCGCCCAGACCACCACTCATGGTCTAATGGATGGGGGAAAAATTTCCGGTCCAAACGGGGTACGAACCGCCGCACACTTCAGACCCGGACTTTTCGCTTTCTAGACAGGCGCGTTACCTCTAGACCACCGATCCAGTAGTAGTAGTAGTAGTAGTAGTAGTAGTAGTAGTAGTAGTAGTAGTAGTAGTAGTGGTGGTGGTGGTGGTGGTGGTGGTGGTGGTGGTGGTGGTGGCGGCGGCGGCAGCAGCAGCAGCAGTAGTAGTAGTAGTAGTAGTAGCAGCAGCAGCAGCAGCAGCAGCAGCAGCAGCAGCAACAACAACAGCAGAAGTAGTAGTAGTAGTAGTAGCAGCAGCAGCAGCAGCAGCAGCAGCAGCAGCAGCAGCAGCAGCAGCAGCAGCAGCAGCAGCAGCAGCAGCAAATAAATGCACATAAGAAGAAAAGGACATTTAAAAGAAGAAGAAGAACGACAACTGCAGAAGTAGGAAGAAGAAAAAGGAGAAGAATTACAAAGAAAAAGAACAAGAAGAATGAAGAGCAGAAGAAGGAGGAAAAGCAGAATCAGGAGTCAAGTCAAGTCAAGTCAAAAACACTTGAATCACCCCATGAAGAGCAATTACAACACTGACAGGCGGATTGATACGAATCATTATCTCGAAAGACGAGGATGAGGACAATAACTAAGACCACTACCAACAAGAAGAACAACCAGGATAACAATATTACAACGAGAAAAAACTGAAATAACACACGTAGTAGTTATGGATAGGATGAATAAGTGTGTCTTTAACATACAGATAATAATACTCTTTTCCTCAGTTTTTATTTGGTGCCGCAGAATTATCAGATTAGGTTCTTTTTTGTGTGTTCATGCAAATTCAAATGAAGATGTTATGCAAATGCAATGGAAAGCTGCCTTTTTCCAACGTTTTACTCTTTTAATTTCATATAGTCTTCATTGTTGCAATGTTCATAGGTTTATAATAATTATTAATTAATTGTATGGGGTTTTCTTTGGTTTCATTACCACAATAAAAATGGAAGAATTTAGTTTTAGACGCACAATTCTTCAAAATAGGCCTAGCGTATATTTGTGTGTATGGGGTATTGATTTCTTTGTGTGTGTGTGTGTGTGTGTGTGTGTGTGTGTGCGTGTGCGTGCGTGCTTGCTTGTGTGTGTGTTGATTCCGGACTATAATTTCTAGGCAAACCACAGAACAAGAAGAACAAGAAGAAGAAGAAGAATGAGGAAATCAATAAGTAAGGAGATGTATGTATTCATTTTTGTTTTTGCGAAATGTAATTTGGAAGAGTGTCCCAACTCACATTGACATGCAAAGATCAGATTTAGAGAAAAGACGAACAATAATGCTAAAACAGGACTGGGAAAAACCCAGCATAGACATGACAGAGCTTCATTCTTGGTAACAGAGATTTATGTAGTACAGGGGGAATAAATCTGCGCAGCAAATGCACGTACATGCGCACTTCCTTTTTTGAAATCCATCCAAAGGGTCATCTACGTAACTGTTTGCAGTTTGAAAGCCCACTGAGAGAGAGGGAGAAAGAGAGATACAGAGATAGAGGGGGGATAGAGAGAGAGGGGGGTGGGGTGGAGATAGATTTATTGAAGTAGTTACATTACCTAAAACTACAACCGAGAAGAAATGAGCAATGCAACATTGATAATGATGCCCACAGTGAAAAGGGTAGTTTTGATGACAATATTAGTATTGATGATAATCCTCGTCCTCCTCCTCCTCCTCCTCCTACTCCTCCTCATCACATAACCATCACCATCATCGTAACAATATCAGTAGTAAACATTTACTGTGCACAAACAAAGAAAACATATTCAAATAAAAAAAAATCTGCCCAATGCACTAATATAACTCAAAGTAGTAGTAGATAAGCAAGTAAAACACACACGAAACACAACAACAACAACCACCACTACCACCTAACACATCCACGATCTCTGTAGATCTCCAAAAGCAAGCAGGCAGCATGGCTTAAAAAGAAAGTGATCAAAACAACCACAGATATACTTCTCCTCCTTCGTCGAACGCTTTGACAGCAACTACCGTTGTCTGTTATATCAGCGAAAATGCGCCACGCTGCCGTTAAGCGCCTGACAAGTCAGGCCCAGCTCATCCGAATCCGGCATGAGAGAGAGTCGTTACCTTTTAAGTCTCTCTGGAAGGAAGGCATGAGAATTGACAAAGATGGCAGACAATTGACAAGGAGGAGGTGACAGGAAGAAAAGGAACAAGGTAGAAACAAAGAGAGTGGCAGAAAAGAGGAACGAGAGCTTGGAACAAACATCATCAAGGGGAAAAAAAGATTGCTTTGAAAAAAACTGGCGGAGGAAATATAAACAACAGACTGTTTTTTATCGATAGCATCACAAACAGTACAAGACGTAGAAGCCAAAGGGCATACAAAAGGTATGGAAAGATGAAGAAACTCAACTACAACAATTATCGTGACATTCACCACCAGTATCAGCAACAGCAGCGGCAGTTACAGCAACAACAGCATCACCACGACCGTCACCACCACAACACCACCACCACCAAGCACACACCACCACCAAGAACAACACCAACAACAATAACAACAAAAAGAACTTAGAAACAAGCAGAAAATTGTGAAACTTTGCATAGATGAGACAGAGAAACAGAAACAATCCTCGCAAATTATTGTCGTCTTCCCCCATAATCAAAACGCACACACAAAATACAAATCTATAATTCGATCAACGTTAATAAAGGTAATAATATTCACATAAATATTCGCCAACATCACTCCCTAACCCCTTACCACCACCACAACCTACGCTCTGCCTACCTCCACCACCCAGTCCACTCCCGCTCCAGTCCATCCCCCAGTCCATCGCCCCCCTCCCCCCTACAGTTGCTAACTCAAATCCTTACCAGATCAAGCATGTCAATGAAATCATGATTGATTGAAAGAGAAGTGTTTTCATTACACGGTGAGATATTCAAGCAGACGTAAAAAAAATACCCTGACTCATTGATTCCAGTCTTTGCCCGAAACGTTTCCCTCATTCTCTCGATCGCGAGTGGTGGTGGCCTGGGTGCAAGTCTTTTGGATGAGATCATAAACCGAGATCCTGTATGCAACATGCATCTAGCGCATGTAAAAGAGACACAGAGACAAAGACTGACGTGGAGACAGAGATATAGACAAAGAGACAGATATAGTGACAGAGAAAGAGATAAAGAAAGGAAAAGACAAATAAAGAGACAGAGACATACAGCGACGGTTTTCGAATATTATAAGCAGACAGAAGCAGAGGAAAAGGATAGGAAACAAAAGAAAGTTCAGATATTAATACAACGACGACAACAAACAACAACAAAAACAGCATCAACAACAATATCAGCATCAACAACAATAACTGCATCGGCGAAAACACAAAAAGCAAGGATGTGAATAAAGCAGTGATCGTGGTTGGATGATGAGAAGAATGATGACCATGGTGATCATGCTGATTGATGGTCATCATTATCCCCATCCGCCACTGAAATTTAGGATGACTGTAAAACAAAAACTTGAAGAGTCAAGATGACCCTGCAGCATAAATCTAGCGTTGGCAGCAGTCTAGGTGCAATTTCCTGCCTTTTCTTCCAAGCAAAAACTTAAAAGAAAGCCATTCTCTCCCACCGAAGTCGAATGTGCTGGGCCTGACTTGTCAGGCGCTTAACTGCAGTGCGACGTATTTTTTTGCTCACATGACAGACAATACAGAAGTTGGTAAGTGGTGCATGTGTGTGTGGTGGGTGGGTTGGTGGATGTGTGTGCGTGTTTGTGTTTGTGTGTTTGTGTGAACAGTCATTTGTGCTGTGTTACGTGTGCGAATTGTGAGAATATTTCATTAAAAGTTAAATAACGATTGCAGCAAAATATCTGTTTGAAAAAAATGATGTTTTAAAAAAAACTTAGATTTATGAGCAAAATGATTAATGTGTATTGCAGATTGTGATAAGGTAATAACCTCCAAGCAGGTATTACTATAATTTAGAGGTTAAATAAAGTTTAACATACAAAAACAACACACAAAAAACCATCAGGCCTGATGTCCCTACAAAGCTGAACTTCCCTATGTGGTGTTCTGGGGGCCTGTCAGTATAGATAGCATCCACATATTTTGGAAATTCTGTGCTAGCAATTCCCTAATTTCTATCACTCTCTTCGTGTCAACTTTCTTCCTTCCCCCCTATCACCTCTTTCTACTTGTCCATCCATATGCCTTTTTCAACAGAAAAAAATCACTTAAAATATAACATTTCTCTCTCACGCTGAAATCGGACGCGCTGGTTCTGACTTGTCAGGCACTGAATACCGCAATACCTTTTCGCTCATATGACAGACAACAATAGTTGCTGTCTAAGCTTTCAACAAAGAAGAAGAAGAAGAAGACGAAGTAGAAGAAGAAGAAGAACAACAACAACAATACATTAACAGCAACAACAACATCAAGAAGAGAAGAAGAAGAAGAAGAAGAAGAAGAAGAAGAAGAAGAGAAGAAGAAGAAAGAGAACAACAACAACAACAACAACAACAACAAACAGAATAAAAACTAGATTTAAACCCTTAAGAACCTTACCAAGATTGATGATTGAGGGAAGAGGGGGTGGGGTGTGTTACAAAGACAGAGAGACACATAGACGCGCAAAAACTGATAAAGAGATAACAATAAATGATCGAATTCTAGAGCTGGCTCTGATGCCTCTAAAATCCTGTTTTCCAACCACACCCCACACCCAGACTGGCTCTGCCTCATGTCACTGTCAACAATCCTTAGCCAAACCCTTTACACCAGCCGCTGCCAACATCCATAACAGGACAATCGACATTACGTTAGTATTTATACAATCTTAACTGATGATAGAGAGCTACACTCTACACTACACTACACTACACTACCCACACCACACTACACCCACACCACCACACCACACCACCACACACACACACCACACACACTACCACCACCACACCACACCACACCACACAACCACACTAACACACACACTACACCTACACCACACTACACATACACTACACTACACCACACTACACATTACACTACACTGCTCTAAACTCCACTCTAATCCACCACACCACACCATTACCATAACACCACACCACACCACATCACACACAACACAGCACCACACTACATCACATTACATTAACACTCCACTCCACTCCACTCTACTCCCACAACAACACAGAACACACATCACATCACACTATACTACACGACACTACACTCACATCTACACATCACTGCACTACACAACACCACACCACGCTACATTACACTACACTACATACGCTTCACTAGTCTACACAATGCAATATAATGCAATGCAACACAATGCAATACAACAATACAAATGAAGACATAACAGTACCAATTGTAGCCTATTCGATGCATAGGCTGGAAATTATGCACAAGGGAATCTAATTTGCATAACCACAGAGTTTGAGAATAAATACATTCCAAATACCCACATAATTTTTTTTTTTATCAGAAAGTTTGATTTAAATGGACTTTAACTTTGAAAAATGCAAGCAAGAGGATGGCAAAAAAATCCAGAGGTCATTTATCACAAGTTGTTTTTTTCAATTTTCCGGTCAAATAGTTTGGGTAGGACTCGAGCATTTCATTAGTTATTGAGTTGGTATGCAAATTACAAATCCATTGGAAGTGAGAGAGAGAGGTGGAGAGAGAGAGAGAGTAATTGATTGATTGATTGATTGATTGATTGATTGACTGGGTGTTTTATTGCTTGCTTGGTAGATTGATTGACTTGATTGATTGATTGATTGGTCTGGTTTTTTATTGCTTTCTCGCTTTGTAGATTGATTGACTGACTGATTGTTGATTGATTGATTGATTTGTTGGTTGGTTAGTTGCTTGATGCCTAGTTGATGATTGGTTGGCGTTTTTGCTTGCTTGGTAGATTGATTGACTGTTGATTATTGATTGATTGTTTGATTGGTTGGTTGGTCGATTGGTTGGTTGGTTTGTTTGTTTGTTGGTTGGTAATCTTAACTCCCAAGGGTTAGAGATGAGTTTTGGTACACTTTTGCCTTATTCGGACCGAGAGAAAGAGAGAGAAGAAGAGAAGAGAGAGAGAGAGAGAGAGAGAGAGAGAGAAAGACAGACAGAAGGAGCAGAGACAAACAGACAGACAGACAAGCAGACAGGCAGGCAGGCAGGCAGGCAAGTAGACAGGCAGATAGAAAAAACCAGACAGACAGACATACAGGCAGACAGAGGCAGAAACAGAGAGAGCTATGATGGTAAACACAGACTAAGGCGTAGAAAAAGGAAAAGACACACAAGCAATGATGAAGAGATAACAACAATAAATAATTATCAAAATCTAGCGCTTGACTCAGATGCATCCCAAATTCCTGTTTGCCGACCACATCTCATACCCATACTGACTCTCTGTCTCAGGTCCCTGTCAACAGTCCTCAGAGGACCCCTCTGTGTCAGTCGCTACGATCACATCCATCACCAGAATATCCACACTACGTTGACAGCCAAACGGTCCACGGTGACTGTGTACCTACGCCCTGCAAAATCTCCAGACACTGTGGTTTTCCCGCCCTCACGATCTGTCTGTTTTATCCTACTTCCCTTGGTACTGACTGATCTAAAGATTTTGGATCTTTTGTGTGTTTTTATTAATGGAATACTATGGAATGCACTATACCTATTTTTTTAAATTGTTGAAATAAGAAGCTTTATATCTTTGATACATCTAAACATGAAAAATGTTAAGAAGGTTCACGATCATATGTTGTTGTTATTCTGTTTTATATAAATATAGTAGATTTAATGAGTCATACCACTTATGATGGTGGTGGTGGTGATGTGTGTGTTTGTGTGTGTGTGTGTGTGTGTGTGTGTGTGTGTGTGTGTGTGTGTGTGTGTGTGTGTGTGTGTGTGTTTCACAAGCAAGCTTCGATTGCGATGAGACCTGGTTGTTTGCGTGTGTGTTTGGACTTTAATCATGTTAATGGCTTTCTTAAAGAGCGTCATTGATTTCATTACAATATTAATGTCATTTAGAGTTCATTATTGAACTCGTTTACAGGTGGAAATTTGAAGCTGTTTGAACTATAAATCCTTATTAATTTCTTCTTCTTCTTCTTCTTCCCCTCCTTCCCTCCTCCTCCTCCCCTCATCATCATCATCATTCATCTATATCTTATCTTCTTCTTCTTCTTCTTCTTATTCTTCTTCTTCTTCTTCTTCTCTTCTTCTTCTTCTTCTTCTTCTTCTTCTTCTTCGGTCAAATGTCAATTTAACTCTACTTAAGTATGCTTTCTCTCTCTCTCTCTCTCTCTCTCTCTCTCTCTCTCTCTCTCTCTCTCTCTCTCTCTCTCTCTCTCTCTCTTCTCTCTCTCTCTCTCTCTCTCTCTCTCTCTCTCTCTCTCTCTCTCTCTCTCTCTCCCTGGGTAGCTTAGTGGTCAGAACCTTGCGCTCGCAATCTGACGACCCGGGTTCGATTCCCGTTCAATGGGATATTTCCCCCTGGAGTTAACATCAGTGCAGACTCCACTCTCCCCAAAGTCCTTCGGATGAGACTATAAACCGAGGTCCCGCATGCAAACACACGCAGAACATCTTGCGCACATATTAAATCCTGTTCCGTTTTACGAAAGAGTAGGCCATTGTGTGTCCGCGTGAACAGATGACAGAATTAACAAAAGCGCATACACATGGGGATCGATGTGGAAAAGCGGATGAGTGCTTGTTCTATTATCCTCGTTACAATAGAACAAATAAACAAACAAATAAAACTAAATCTCTCTCTCTTTCTTTCCTCCCTACTTTTGTCCGCACACATCCGTCTCTTCTCCTCTTTCTTTACATCCTCCTTTCTCTCGTGGATATTCCTTTTTATTGTTTCTTTCATTCAGTGGGGGGGGGGGGGTGACTCTCTCCTTTTGTTTTATACGTTGACCACACACGTTTCAGCAAAATTAACCAGGTCGATAGGGTGACACAGACTTTCGTTTCTTTACCAGCCATTTTCACAGTGACTATACGTCTCTATCGACTTGGTTCACAAATATGATATGTTCATATGTTCACGCTAACATTCTAGTTCCAACCTTATACATAAAAAGAGAAAAAGGTATAAGTGAGTGATATGTCTACTGCGTAAACGTTAGCGAAGCATGCAGGGTGGGGAATAGAATACTGTATGATCTTTTTTCAGGACTGAAGGCCAGATTTGTTAGGGAGATATCCATTTTGATAAGCAACGCCTAACACAATGAAAACTGCACCCCCATGAAACCAGTAGAATTAATATAAGACAGTGCAATGGAGTGTACTATGATTGATGCAATATGATCAATACAAACAAGAAAATGCAGTAAAACACTGGGGGGGGAACACATAATGATATATCATACAGTACAACACAATGCAACACAAATCAACATAACACTGTCAAACGCAATGCTAACTAAATCATCATAATTTATTACAAAACAAATGCGACACAGCATAACCCAATATAACACAGTTTAACATGACACAACGCATCAACACAGTCGAATAAATACGAACAAGACAATGCTATACAACACAACAAAACACCTTACATCGCCATACACAATCTGTACAACACACCACAACACAACAAAACCAAAACCACAACACGCAACAAACACAACCAATTCAAATCAACCCACCTCAACACAAAACAACACAACACACAACCCAACACAAATACGACACAAAAACACAAAACAACACACACAACACAAAACAACACAGACCAGTAGAAAAAAAACTTCGTAACTTTTACGCACAAACTATAAACCACCTTCAAAGAACCACTTCGCAAAGAATCCCCACTTTGAGAGAAAAAACATGCATTTAAAATACCCAGATCCATCGTTAGCCTTTCTATTCAGATAGTTTGAAATAAAAGTGGACTCACTTTCTAAGCTAAGAAGGAGCAAAGGAACAGACGGGGAACAAGCCATTTCTCTGCAGTCCTCCTTGAACAAAAGTTCTGGAGCAGGGCTGAAGTTTTCAAATGGTTATTGAGTTAGCTTGCAAACCATGTACCTACCCTTTCGTTGGGGGGGGAGGGGGAGAGAGAAGAGGGCAGCAGACAGAAAGAAAGACAGACAGAAAAAAGAGACAGCAGAGAACACACACACAAAGACAGAGGGACAGACAGACAGAGACAGACACATAGAGACAGAGAGAGTGAGAGACAGACAGACAGAGGAAGAGATCAGACAGACAGACGGACAACGGACAGACGGCAGACAGACGGACAGACGGACAGCAGGCAGACGGATAGACAAGCATACAGAAAAACAAGAAGACAGCTATGAAGAAAGAGAGCAGGGGGGGGGTAGAGACAGAGACAAAGAGAGGCACACAGAGACACAGAGATACAGACATAGAGGGACTAAATAACAGAGAAGAGAGAGATTAAAAAAGATTAAGACAAAAAAACAAAGTGAGAAATATATATAAGTACTTTTACAAACACACAGAAAGACTTACGAGTCTGATACCGACAAAAGAAGTAAAATGAAGCAAACGAGAAAGGGGGAGATAAATACAGGGAGACAGAAGAAAGGGGCACAGAGACAGACTAACAGACATCCAGACAACAGACAGCAGACAGCCAAACAGACACACAGACAGACAGACAAGCAGACTAACAGACAGATGGAAAGACATTCATATAATTATGTAAATACATCAATCAAGCGTTTTGATTTGTCTTTGCAATATATAACTCTATATCAATTTTTTAAAATTACTATTATTATTATTATTATTATTATTATTATTATTATTATTATTATTATTATTATTGTTGTTGTTGTTGTATTATTATTATTATTATTATCATTATTATTGTTTTATTATCATCATCATCATCATTATTATTACTATTATTACTATTATTATTTTTATTTTATTTTTTTAATTATTATTTTTTTTTTTATCATTATTAAATAAATCGATAGAATTACCAGGTTCTTGGATAGTATTGTATCTTACTGTCACGCAGAAGTTTCTGTGTAAAAAGTCGGCTGCTCTCTCTGGAGAAACAACGCGTCGCCACAAGAGCAATGCCACCCATTAGTTTTTGTTCTGTATTTTCTGTCTGCGTGTGCATCCACTTCCCTATCAGAGTGACTTTTTCCTTTAAAAATACCAACTGTGCCAGGGACAACTCTCTTTGTTGCCGTGGGTTCGTTGACGTGCGCTGAATGCGTATTGCACACAGACACTTGTTTTATCATCTTACCCAAAAGACTTAACTCGGATGCACCCGAATTTGCTATTCCCAGCTACATCTCTCACCCAGACTGGCTCTGTCTCATGTCACTGTCAACAGTCCTCATGGGAACCTCTGTGTCAGTCGCTACGGACACATCCATCACCACATAATTGACATTCTGTTGGGATCTTGACGACCGCTGCTGAATTTGTACATACGCTGTGCAACATTTCAGGACACCGTCTTCCTCTATGCTGGCCCTGTCCTTAATCCTATTTCTTTTTAGCATGGGGTTATCTGGGTGGGTTATCTTAAAGTGGAAACAGACAAAGTAGGCGAGAGTGTCTTGGAAGATGAGGAGTAGAGTGTAAGTTTTATTTGTGACTAAACAATGGTCTGCGCATATATATATATATATATATATATATATATATATATATATATATATATATTGGTAGCTCTACTTTCACTTTGTGTTGGCATATATATATATAATATTATAATATGATATATATATATAAATAATATATATATATATATATTATATATATATTATATTGTCAATGATCTATCAGTTGCTGAGGTGGGGAATGGTATTTCTCAAAGAGCCAAGTGTGGGCTTTCTATCCTGTTTTTCTCGACTTCTTTCGCCTGTGCATGCACTGTAAGTGTATGGCAATGTGTGGGTTACACTTTAGCTAAAATTGACCACTTGGCTGAATATACACTGTATGACCTCCCTTGCATCCTTTCCGT
>CM054141.1:65210089-65212589 GCA_028751875.1 Rapana venosa
TGGGAGGGGGAGAGGGGCTGTGTGTGTGCGGTGGGTGGTGGGTGAGTGGAGTGGGTGAGGGATTGGGTTGTGCGTGTGTGTGCGTGTGTGCGTGCGTACGTGTGTGTGTGTGTGTGTGCGCGGGGTGGTGTGTGTGAGTGTGCTGGGGGGGGGGGGGGGGGGGTGGTGGGTGAGTGTTTAAGTGTGTTTGTATGTATGTCTCTCTGTCTGTCTCTCTGTCTGTCTGTTCTGTCTGTCTTTTCTCTCACACACACACACACACACACACACACACACACATATAATATAATAATACACGCACAAATACAAATACAAACTAACACACAGACACTTACACACACACACACTCACACACACACACACACTACACACACATGTACACACACACTTACATACATACACACGTACACCCCACACACACACACACACACACACACCAAACAAAGAACAGAACACTAACAACATACCAACAGTAAGAATAGCAGCATCATTAACAACAACAACAACAACAACAACAACACAAAACATCTATACCCAGCTAATACCACCATCTCCACCACCCCAACCCATCCCCACCACCACCACCATCAACAACAACAACAACAACAACAGCAAGAACAATAACAACATACCCTTCACAACAAACAACATAACACAACAACAAATCACCACACCACCACCACAACAACAATAACAATAGCATCACACCACCACCACCAACAACAAACAACAACAAACAGTAAGCTAATGAAACAGAAAAGTGCAAAACCTATTAAAAAAAAAAGCCTCTGTCAGGAAAACAATAAGCATGATGCGTGTTTTAGCCTGTGAAAGGAAAGTAGCTGACTCAGCCAGTATAAGAGTGCAAAAGAAAGGTCTTGTGTTGCCACAGATCATGTCAAGAGTCCAGTAACGTGACGTAACTGTGGTCAGCAGTCGGTCGTTATTTCCTGAAGCTTCTCTGCTGTCAAGACTCTCTCTCCTGCTGCTGCTGCTGCTGCTGCTGCTGCTGCTGTGGGTAGGCTACAATAGAGGGTCATTAAGAGCATTAGAAGAGTGCGCGTGTCGACTTTGTCTTACATGAGATTTGTATTTATGTGTGTGTATTGGGGGAGGAGGGGGGGAAGAGGGGAAGGTGGGGGGGGGGGGGTGTTTAGGGGGTGGGGGTGGGGAGGGGGAGGGGGAGACGTGTGTATGTGTGTGTGTTGGGGAGTGGGGGTGATGTGTGGGTGTGTTTGTGTGTGTGTGAGAGAGAGAGGAGAGAGAGAGAGAGAGAGAGAGAGAGAGAGAGAGAGAGAGAGAGAGAGGAGAGAGAGAGAGAGAGAGAGAGAGAGAGAGATTGTGTGTGTCTGTGTGTCTATGTATGCATGTGTATACATATGCACAGAGAGACAGACAGGGAGAGTCAGAGGTGGAAAGGGGACAGAAACATAAACAGACAGACAAAAAGACAGATGGGAGGAGAGAGGACAGACAGAAGCGGAGATAGACATACAGACACTAACATACGGCCAAACAAACGAAAGAGACAATGTTGTCTGTGCATACGTGTAGACAACACGCGGTATTGGATTTCTAATGTCGTTGCAGATCTGTAATAACTTGTCTTCTACGTTGTGGTTAGCTCTCTTTCCCACTTACTCAGTCACTTAAATCAGAAGAGATGGAGAGAGAGAGAGAGAGAGAGAGAGAGAGAGAGAGAGAGAGAGAGAGAGAGAGAGAGAGAGAGAGGAGAGAAACAGAGAGAGAGAGAGAGAGAGAGAGAGAGAGAGAGGAGACAAACAGACAGAGACAAAGACAGATAGACGGATAGACATAATGAGTGAATGAATGAATGAATGAATGAATCAATGAATCAATGAAACTGAATGAATGAATGAAAATGAATGAATGAATGGTCTTTGAATGAATGGATGGATGGCTTTGAATGACTTTTTTGAGAGAGAGCGAGAGACAGAGACAGAGGATAGATGGGATGGGAAAATATAGAATATAATGAGAATAAAGCGTAAGACAAAACCAAATGAAAAGTCGAAACGCAGTATACCAAAATCAGCAACAACAATAACAACAACAAAGATGACAGCAGCAGATAACAAAGAACAGTATCAGTAACCTAATACGTTTAAATATCAATGTATTGGTTTTACGAATCAAAACATATAGACAGCACTGCCTATAGTCAAAATGAGAACAAAGAACAGTCACAACTCCTACATATATGCCAACGAAGAAGAAACCCCACTACACAGCCACAACGCTATGTACAACTAATTGGCTTACATGGCTAGATGGCAACGTTATGTCAGTGGAGGAAAATCAGGGGGACAAAGCTACCTTCATCATCATGCTTCGATTTGTTGTTTTTTACAAGATTCAGCGCTATATAAATTCCATATATCATCATCATCATCATCATCATCATCATTATCATCACCATCATCATCATAATCGCCATTGTTGTTGTCGTTCATCATCACCATCATCGTCATCATCATCA
>CM054141.1:65217589-65275089 GCA_028751875.1 Rapana venosa
TAACGCAGTCCATCTCCCACAATCAAACGCGCCGTCAGGCAGAATTCAACAGGTTAACCAGTGTCAGGCAACTCCCAAAACTACGAAGAGCAGCAGCACACACACACGCACGCACACACGTACACACACACACGCCTCGACACAAATCAACAGGTTGAAAAGCAACAGTCAAAACATCGAGGCACATAAAAAAAACAGCAACAACTCACTGGCACAGTGACTTGTTGGTAAAAAGGACCTCCTCTTCCCTCAGCTCAAAACGTGGTTAGGTGACTACCACCACCATCACCTTCACCACCACCACAGCAGTGTCCGTCCACACCAGCATCACCACGCTTCCTTCTTTCTTTCCGCTGACAGCAACACACAGCCACTTGCTGCAGATTAGCGATGCCAGGAGTAGGAGAGAGACGATGAGGGGTAGGAGGAGGAGGAGGAGGAGGAGGACAACGAGGGGACAGATGGAAGGGAGGAAGGAAAGAGGGTGGGTGGGTGGATGGGGGTGGGTGGGGGGTCTGGAACGAGCTCTGGGGTCCGCCAGCGGGCAAAAGGAGAGAAGCTTTGTCTGGCGGTGCAGGGCTGCGTGCCAGCCTAGCGCTGCGGGCTGACAGGGGCCCTGGCCGTTCCTCACTTTTTTTATTCCGTTACTTGCCCTCCCTGGTGCCAGCCGCGCGGCGTGCGTGCAGCACGAAGACTTCTGCGGATCCAGAAGGAGAGAGGGAAAGAAGGAAGGAAGGAAGAAAGGAAGGAAGGAAGGAAGGAAGAAAGGGAGGAAGGAAGAAAGGAGGGAAGGAAGGAAGGAAGAAAGGGAGGAAGGAAGAAAGGAGGAAGGAAGGAAGGAAGGAAGGAAGGAAGCGCCTGGAAGTTAGAGTTCACGGTCCAAGAAGAGCGCAAGAATGTCACTTGACCTTTGTCCATCGCTCCCTCCTCTGCCTGGCCTCCAGCCTATCATCTAGTCCGTGTTTAGTTTGTTTTATGCTACCCTCGTCCTTAAAACAGACATCAAAGTTCGACTGTGGCGTGTGAAGAAAAAAAGAAACAGAAAGATGCAAACAGAAATAGACGAAAAACATTCCACCTGCCCTGCCTCCATCCCACTCCAGCCCCCCCACCCCCACCCCTCCCTCCTCCCCCATCCCCCCAAAAGTAAGTCAACCGGTCATTAAGTAGGCTGGCTTTCGTGCCCTTAAAAGGTCAGTTGTGTGTCACATCTCTTTTGCACCAAAGACATTCAATTTTCCCCTGCACTATCTCGTCTACTTTCTTTCCTTAGAAGTTAAAAGGGATCTTCCTCGCTCTCACTCACTCACATCTACAAGGTCTATCCTCCCATCTGGCTCCCCAGGTGGCATTATCCCCCCACTCTTCCTACATCCTAAAAGAAAGCGCAGGAAAAGAAAGGAAAGGAAAAGAAAAGAAAAGACAAGACACAGAAAGAGAGCATTCCCAGTTTCAGCCTGATCGATCGCTTTTGTTTCGCAGCTCGAGGACAAGTCTTAGAATTCGGCCTGCCTTGTTGGGTTTTCCTCCAACACTGGCTAGTCCTCGACCACTGCCACCGTTACAACCACCGTCACCGCAAGACGGCAATTTCCATCATTTCTGTCGCCAGACTCCAGTCGAGCAGTAAGACAAGAAGGTTAGGGGTGGGAGGAGGGAGGGGAGGATTTTGAAAGAGAGGGAGAGACAGAGTCAGAGAAGAGACAGAGACAGAGACAGAGAGACAGACAGACATAGAGAGAGAGGTGGTTCTGGCTTTAGTTCTTAGTCTGTCTGTCTGTATTGTCTATCTGTCCGTCTGTCTGTCTGTGGCAGAAGCTTCCTGGAGTTATGGCCGAACAGTGTCTATGTATCTATCTATCTATTTATCTATCTATCTATCTATTTTATCTATCAATACACACACACACACACAACACACACATACACACACACATATATATATATATATATATATATATATATATATATATATATATATATATATATATATATATATATATATATATATATACACAACACATACATGCATACATACTTACATACATACATACATATAAATGTGTGTGTTCCTGTTTGTCTGTGTATGTGCCTGTGTATTTGTGTCTCTGTGTCTGTCTGTGTGTGCGCACATGTGAATGAAAGAAAGACAGACAGACAAACAGAAAGAAAGAGAGAGATACACAGAGAGAGAGGAATGAGAGACAGACAGAGAAAACTCCAACGTTTTAATGTTTAAACCACTTGTGCTATATCATTTTTGAGAAAATGGAGAAGAGAAATGAAGACAGATAGACAATGAAAAAAAAAGAACAAACATTAATGCAAGAAAGACATAAACAGAGACACAAACACACACGTTATATGCACCTGCCCATGCACACACAACACACACACACACACACACACACACAACACACACCACACACACACACACACACACACCACAGAATTCTACTTGTTACCTCCAGCCAACTCCATGGTGACTACACCTGTCACTCATGCCACCCACTGCCAACATTCTGTAATTGTACTCCTACCCCCAACCCACCCTCCCTAAACTTCTCCTGACTTTCTCCCACGTTCCTGTGGTCAAACACAAAGACCAGAAGTAAAATGGTGGGAAGCGGAAACTTCCCCCAAGTTATGGCCAAACAGTAGGGTACACGTGCAGAGAGGCAGGGTATGAATGCTGTTGGGGGTGAGGAGTTAAAAGCTGAGGCATTGAAGGGAGGGCCACTAGTGTGCAGGGACACAGCACAGGGGGTGTTGGCTGGATGGCACAGACTGTGGGAAGGTATTGATTATCTGCCACACTGGCGCCCACTGATAAGTCGTTTTGGCAATGGACTTTTTAAACAGTGGGCTGTATGCATCTGATAGTGTTTGTTTTTGGTAGTAAAAGTGGTTTTATTCTTTATGCGTTTATTTTTTTTAGTGAATAAGATTATTTTTGGAGCTGTGCGCATGCATATGTGTGTGAGTTGGGTGGTGGTGTAGGTGGTGGTGGTGGGTGGTGGTGGTGATAGAGTGGGTGTTTATGCTTGCTGCTTTTTTATCCTCTCATTTTATTCATCTGTAGGATAACTGATAACATTTTGCTTTCCGGAATCATCAAGTTAAAATGTTGAATTTTTGTTTAAAAATGTGTTATTTCACAAAAATAGGACAGTTAAATGAGAAAATATCCCAGAGAATAAGCATAATGAAGCTGAGTGCCTTGCAATAAAGTAATGTTTTTATTTAGATTCCAAATGTTGCCTAATTCATGAAAAAATGCTCTGCTCACATAAAGATAATTGTTGGATTAAGTTAATGATCCCCTTCTTTAAAAAAGACCTATAATTTGGATGATTCTATGCTACGGGCTATTTTGGTATAGTTAGACATATAACAGACAAACAAACAAGCAGGTAGACAGACAGACAGACATTTTTTTCATTTTATTCTTTCATATCGAGTCCCTGTGTGATTGCAGTTTTGTAAATTCTGTCATCTGTTCCCACCAGCACACAATCGCCTACTCTTATGAAAAGCGGAACAGGATTTAATGTGTGTGCAAGATGATCTGCTTGCGTTTGCACTTGGAGACTCGGTTTATAGTGTCATCCGAAGGACTTTTGGGGAGAGTGGAGTCTGCACTGTTGTTAACTCCAGGGGAAAATGTCCCCTTGAACGGGAATCGAACCCAGGTCGTCAGATTGTGAGTGCAATGTTCTGACCACTAGGATATCCCATCCCCCCACAGAGACAGAGACAGATAGGGAGGAAATGAGAGGGGATGGACACAGATATACAAAGACAAAAACAGAAACAGAAAGACATGCAGTTAAACAAACAAACAAACAGACAGACAGGTACAAAGTAAAATTAAGCAGAAAAAACTGCATCCTCCCACTTTTTCTTTACCTAAACTGTAATGATCAGGCCAGTTGCTCCTGCCTCTCACAGCTGCTAGGCTGTAATTGTTCCACCACTACCACCACCACCATTCTTCTCCCACCACCCCCACCACCACCACCGGGTTAGCCCCTCTTTTGTCCAATCCATTTGGGGGTGAGGAGTTAAATGCTGAGGCATTGAAGGGAGGGCCACTAGTGTGCAGGGACACAGCACAGGGGGTGCTGGCTGAATGGCACAGACTGTGGGAAGGTATTGATTATCTGCCACACTGGCGCCCACTGATAAGTCGTTTTGGCAATGTACTTTAAACACACACACACACACACACAACTGTTCTGTGTACATCTGCTAGTTTGGTTTTTGGTAGAGAGAGTGGTTTTATTATTTTTACCTCTTTCTTAGTGAAAAGAAATGGATTTGTGTATGTGTGTGTGTGTGTGTGTGTGTGTGTGTGTGTGTTGTGTGTGTGTGTTGTGTGTGTGTGTGTGTGTGTGAGAGAGAGAGAGAGAGAGAGAGAGAGAGAGAGAGAGAGAGAGTGTGTGCAAACATGTGAATAGGTACATGTGTGGGGAGTAGGCGAGTGGGTGGGTTGGTGGTGGTTGGGGTAGTGTTGGAGTTTATGTTTGCTGCTTTTTTTTATCCTCTCATTTTATTCATCCTTACGATAACTGATAACGTTTTGCTTTCCGGAATCCTCAACTTAAAATGTTGAATTTTTCTTTAAAATGTGTTATTTCACACAAAAAACTATGATAATTAAATGAGCAACTCCAGATCCCCCCCACCCCGAGAATAAACATAACGAAGCTGTGTGCCATGCAATAAAGCCATGTTTTTATTTAGATGCCAAATATTGCCCTATTCTTGAAAACGTGCTCTGCTCACGAAAAGATAATTGTTGGGCTAAGTTAATGATCCACTTCCTAAACAGACCTTTGTTATGGTGTGGCTTTTAAGTTGTGGGACTTTTTAGCTACACTCAGGGGGAAAATCTGAATGCATTTCAAGTTTTTCACATGGATTTTGTAAGTGATCTTCACATACAAAGAACATTGTATATAGTTTCAAAAGGGGAGGGATAGCTTAGTGGTTAGAGAGTTAAGCTCCCGATCTGATGGCCTAGGTTCCAACAACCACCCAGGAACCTGTTCAAGGGGTGTTATCTTTTCCACTGGGGTGAAAGTCAGTGCCAACTCCATTCCCAAAAAGTCTTTTGGAAGAGGTTGTAAAATGATGTTCATGTGCAAATGCATGCAGAACTTCATGCAGCCATGTTAAGCCCTGTTTTGCATGTCAGAAGAGTAAGCCTATTACATGGTAGTAGGAACAGTTCTTTCTCTTCCAAACTTAAAGAAGCTAGATTGTTATATATTGTCCTGTTAGGAAAGTTGAAATCATGTAATACCCTGCGATTCTAACTTTTCAATGTTGCTTCTTGAAAATCCCTTATTCGTGTGTTCTATTGAACACTATTGGCTAAACCTGTGCATCAAACAACTTAGAAGTAACACTGCTGTATTTCTTCCAGTGACGTTAAAAGGTAAAAGAGAAACAAGGTGTAGTAGAAAAGAATATATACATCCATAACATCAACAAATTGAATCCAAAACTTCTATAACGCCATCTCTCAAGATACTCAGCCTCACAAAAGATTACCACACATATTTCTCCATATCAGATTTCAAGCAGGTTCCAAACTTAAAGTGTATGCAGAAAGCCATTAACAATATCATATAACAAAGCCATGCAATTTGCAAATAACATTCTGAATAATTCCCCTAAATCTAATGTAATCCGACATCTGAGAGAGAGAGAGACAGAGAGACAGAGACAGGCAGACAGCCTGACAAACAAAAAGGCAGACAGACAGACTGAGAGAGACAGAGACAGATAGGGATGGAGAAAAGGAGAGGGAATGGACACAGACATACAAAGACAAAAACAGAAACAGAAAGACATGCAGCTACACAGACAGACAGAAAGACAGACAGACAAATACAAAGAAAAATAAAGCATCAAAACCAGCATTCTCCTCTTTTCCTTCCTCTAAAACCATTAGGATCAGGCCAGTTGCTGGTGCCATTCACAGCTGCTAGGCTGTAATTGTTCCACCACCACCACCACCCTCATCCTTCACCCACCCACTCATCCCCACCACCCCCTCCTCCTTTGTCCACCTCCTCCCCACTCACTGCTGTGTCCCTGACCTTTGCTGCCAAGATGGAGTGTGGTGGAACATGGGGAGTGGTGGACACAGGCTGGAGGAAGGACCAACAGGATGGTGTACGGCCAGAGGGCCAGAGCATTCCTTCATGTTGGGAGTGACGAGTTAAATGGTAGGACACTGGTGATGTGTCACTAGTTTTGTAGAGGCAGAAGACTAGAGGTACTGGTAGACTGGCACAGTCTGTGAGAAGGTATTGATTGTCTGTCTGTGTGTCTGTCACAGTGTTACCACTGACAAACTATTTTGGCAGATGATTTCAAAATCGCTGTTTGCACCCAACCATATTTCATTTTCTAATACAGAAATATAACAAAAACTGTAACACTTTTCTGTTTAGGAACAGTCACTAAGGGGCCATGGTCAACTGAACATGTTTCCTCATAGCTTCATTTTTTTCAAAACCAAAGTCGTTTCTCTTGGGACTGAATTTCCATCAGTATCTGTACACTGAACCAAACTATTGTTGATACAAAACTTTGACACCTCTTATTGAGCTGATAGTGCTCCAAAGCTGAAGCTTCAGAACGACATCGATGAAATAACCAATAAAGCAACATCCAAAAGCAATTAAAATCCATTTATATCATGTGATAGTTTAATGGTGATTGAGATGTCATTTACAAAAACCTTACTCTGCTCACAAAGATAAAATATGGGATAACGATTTCGACCCTTCTGGTAGAGATTAAGACATTTTACAACGTAAATTTCAGATTGAAAGACATAATAGTTCCCATGACAAAAATCTGTCATTGAAAGCATTCAAAGCTTATGAAGTTGCTTCAACAAAGCAATTTCCAGGCAATCATAACTTCCACGTGTTTCAAAAAATCAAAATTGGGAGATTAACACTCTCAGATAACCGCTGTTGCTGTTGTGAACTAGATATCATTTTTCCTGATAAAAGTTTGTCAGGGAAAATGTGTAATTCAACACGGTTCAAAATTAATCAGCAGAGAGCCATATAGATTTCATTGGGAAATGCAATCATCATATTTCACTCTAGCTATAGCATTATAAAAAGATAATACAGAAAATCAGATTTTTTGAAGATGACATTTTATCAGGTTTAACTGTTGCACATATAAAGTAGTGTGTGTGTGTGTGTGTGTGTGTGTGTGTGTGTGTGTGTGTGTGTGTGTGTGTGTGTGTGGTGGGTGTGTGGTGTGTGTGTGTGTGTGTGTGTGTGTGTGTGTGGTGAAGTAGTATTAGTAGTAGTATTAGTAGTAGTATTAGTAGTAGTAGTTAAATAGAGTAGTAGTAGTAGTAGGAGGAGGAGGAGGAGGAGGAGAAAGGAGGAGGAGAAGGAGGGGGAGGAGGAGGGAGGAGCAGCACCAAACAGCAGCAGCAGCAGCAGCAGCAGCAGCAGCAGCAAATAGCAGCAGCAGCCCCAAAAAGAGAAGAATATAGTAGAGTAAATAGTAGTAGTATAGTATAGTAGTAGTAGTAGTAGTTAGTAGTAGCGTAGTAGAATATAGTAAAGATCTCTAAAACAATACGATATTTGAGACTTTTGAAATTGCTCATGTGTTAAAAATACCTTAGGATTTAAAAGATTCAATACAGGCAAATGATGGCTGCCTACCTCTCTTCTTTTCATAAAACCATCTAGTCACAAAACCACCCAAGAATTAAAAGGGAATTAAAAGAATGCAAATATTGGCAGTTATATCTCAGGGAAATCTTGAAAAGGGGGGGGGGGTGTTGTTGTTTTAGAGCTTTTTATATCACACAAAAACTTAACCACACACACAGACTTTCCCACACACAACAACACTCACAGACACAAACACATACAACACACACGTCACGTGCACAAAACCCATTCACCACACTCACACACAACACCACAAGAAAAAAATTCACACAGAAAACCCATTCACCCACTTTTGGCAAATTGACTGGACTTTTGGGTTTTGCCCATAATTCCCACAGCACAATTCTGAAAAAAATTTCCCCAACCTCAAAACCACTTCCCCAAGCCGTTTTTTCCTATCTTTGCCCATTTTTTTACATGATTCTTTATTTTTGCTGCCAAGACAAAATGGGGGGAATAATGGTTGGTGGCAGAAGCTTCCTGTATATGATCCATATTGTGCACGTGCAAGAGGCGGGTAGTAATGCTGTTGGGGGTGGGGGATTTTTAAATGTGGGGTTTGAAGGGAGGGCCATTTTGGTGCGGGGCCAGCACGGGAGGTCTGGGGGATGGACAGACTGTGGGAGGTTTTTGATTACTGCCCAGGCCCCCACTGATAAGTCGTTTTGGCAAGGGCTTAAACCACACCACACCCACCACACACACACACAACAAAAACACCACACACCACACCACACACACAACACACACAAACTTTTTCCTGTGTGCATCGCGGGTTTTTGTGTTTGGAAAGGGGGATGGTTTTTTTCTGTTTCCTTTTTTTCTTATAAAAGAAATGATTTGTGTGTTTTTGGTGTGTGTGTTTGTGTGTTGTGTGTGTTTTGTGGTTGTTTTTGTGTGTGTGTGTAAGTGTGGGTGTATGTGTGTGTTGTGGATTGCAAGCATGTGAATAGGTCGTGTGTGGGGGTGGGCGAGTGGGGGGGTTGGTCATAGTTGGGGTGTTGGAATTTATGTTTTTGTTTTTTCATCCCTCATTGTATTACCTTCCATAACTAATAACGTTTTGTTTTCCGGGAATCCTCAATTTAAAATGTTGAATTTTTAAAATGTTTTATTTCACATAAAAAACCTATAATATTAAATGACAACCCAGACACCCCCCCCCCCCCCCCCCCAGAATAAACAAAAAGCGTGTGCCAGCAATAAACAAGCTTTATTTAGTCCCAAATATTGCCCCATTCTTAAAAACGTCTTGCTCACAAAAAATAATTGGGGGGCAAAGTTAATGATCCCTTCCAAAAAAACCCTTTTGTTATAGGGGGCTTCTAAGTTGTGGGTTTTTTTTAGCTACACCGGGGGAAAAAAATATGCATTTAAAGTTTTTCACAGGGGATTTTGAAAAACGATCTTTACACACAAAGAAAATTCTATATATAGTTTCAAAAGGTCAGGGATAGCTTAGTGGTTAGAGATTTAAACTCACGATCTGATGGCCTGGGATCCAACAACCACCCAGGAATCTTTTCAAGGGGTGTTATCTTTTCCACTGGGGTGAATGTCAGTGCCAACTCCATTCCCAAAAAGTTTTTTGGAAGAGGTGATATAATGATGTTCACTTGCAAATGCATGCAGGACTTCTTGCAGCCATGTTAAGCCCTGTTCTGCCTGTCAGAAGAGTAAGCCATTACCCGCTAATAGAAACAGTGCTTTCTCTTCCAACCTTAAGAAAGCTAGATTGTTATATATTTTCCTGTTATGAAAGTTAAAGTCATCTAATACCTTTCGATTCTATCCTTTCAAATTCACTTCTTGGAAATCCCTTATTCATGTGTTCTATTGAACACTATTGGCTTAACCTGTGCATCAAACAACTTAGTAGTAATGCTGGTGTATTCCTGCCAGTGATATTAAAAGGTAAAAGAGAAACAAGGTGTAGTAGACAAGAGTATATACATGAATAGCAGCAACACATTGAATTCAAAACTTCTACAACGCCATCTCCCAAGATGATCAAGATACTCAGCCTCACAAAAGATTACCACACATAGTTCTCCATATCAGATTTTAAGCAGGTTGCAAACTTTAAGTGCATGCATAAAGCCATTAACAATATCATATAACACGACCATGCAATTTGCAAATAACATTCTGAATAATTCCCCTAAATTTAATGTAATGTGACATCTGAGAGAGAGAGATACAGAGAGAGAGAGAGACAAGGAGAAAGAGACAGGCAGACAGAAAGACAAACAAAAACGCAGACAGACAGACTGAGAGACAGAGACAGCCAGACAGACCGACAAACAAAAAGGCAGACAGACAGACTGAGAGACACAGAGACAGAGACAGATAGGGATGGAGAAAAGGAGAGGGAATGGACAAAAGACATACAAAAGAAAATAACAAAAATAGAAAAGACATGCAGTTAACCAGACAGACAGACAAACAGACAGACAAATACAAAAAAAGCATCAAAACCAGCATTCTCCCCTTTTCCTTCCTCTAAAACCATTAGGATCAGGCCAGTTGCTGGTGCCATTCACAGCTGCTAGGCTGTAATTGTTCCACCACCACCACCACCCCCACCACCAACCTCATCCTTCACCCACCCACTCACCCCCACCACCCCCTCCTCTTTTGTCCACCTCCTCCCCACACACTGCTGTGTCCCTGACCTTTGCTGCCAAGATGGAGTGTGGTGGAACATGGGGAGTGGTGGACACTGGCTGGAGGAAGGACCAACCGGATGGTGTACGGCCAGAGGGGGAGGGCATTCCTTCATGTTGGGAGTGGACGAGTTAAATGGTAGGACACTGGTGAAAGTAGTGTCACTGTTTTGTAGAGGAAGAAGACTAGAGGTACTGGTAGACTGGCACAGTCTGTGAGAAGGTATTGATTGTCTGTCTGTGTGTCTGTCACAGTGTTACCACTGACAAACTATTTTAGCAGATGATTTCAAAATCGCTGTTTGCACCCAGCAATGTTTCATTTTTCTAATACAGAAATAAAACAAAAACTGTAACACTTTTCTGTTTAGGAACAGTCACTAAGGGGCCATGGTCAACAAAACATGTTTCCTCATAGATTTATTTTTTTCAAAACCAAATCGTTTCTCTTGGGACTGAATTTCGATCAGTGTCTGTAAACTAAACCAAACTATTTTTGATACAAAGCTTTGACACTTCCTATTTAGCTGATAGTGCTCAAAAGCTGAAGCTTTAGAACGACATCAATGAAATAACTAGTAAAGCAACATCTAAAAGCAATTAAAGTCCATTTATTTCATGTGATAGTTTAATGGTGATTAAGATGTCATTTACAAAAACCTTACTCTTCTCACGAAGATACAATATGGGATAAAATATTGACCCTTCTGATAGAGATGAATAATTTTTACAGCGTAAATTTCAGATTGAAAGACATAATGGTTCCCATGACAAACATTTGTCATTGAAAGCATTCAAAGTTTATGAAGTTGCTTCAACAAAGCAATATTCAGGCAGTCATAACTTCCACATGTTTCAAAAAATCAAAACTGGGAGGTTAACACTCTCAGATGACTGCTGGTGCTGCTGTGAAATAGATATCATTTTTCCTGATAAAGGTTTGTAGGGAAAATGTGTAATTCAACACGCTTCAAAATTAATCAGTAGAGAACCATAAAGATTTCATTGGGAAATGCAATCATCATATTTCATTCTAGCTATAGCATTCAAAAAAGATCATACAGAAAATCATATTTTTTGAAAATGATATTTTATCAGGTTTGACTGTTGCGCATATAAAGTAGTGTGTGTGTGTGTGTGTGTGTGTGTGTGTGTGTGTGTGTGTGTGTGTGTGTGTGTGTGTGTGTGTGGTAGTGTGTGTAAGTGTGTGTGTGTGTGTGTGTGTGTGTACGCCGTTCGTGTGTATGTGTGTGTGTGTGTGTGTGTGTGTGTGTGTGTGTGTGTGTGTGTGTGTGTGTGTGTGTGTGTGTGTGTGTGTGTGTGTGTGTGTGTGGTGAAGTAGAAGTAGTAGTAGTAGTAGTAGTAGTAGTAGTAGTAGTAGTAGTAGTAGTAGTAGTAGTGGGAGGAGGAGGAGGAGGAGGTGGAGGAGCAGCAGCAGCAGCAGCAGCAGCAGCAGCAGCAGCAGCAGCAGCAGCAGCAGCAGCAGCAGTAGTAGTAGTAGTAGTAGTAGTAGTAGTAGTAGTAGTAGTAGTAGTAGTAGTAGTAGTAGTAGTAGTAGTAGTAGATCTCTAAAGCAATACGATATTTGAGACTTTTGAAATTGCTCTTGTGGAAAAATACCTGTAGGTTTCAACAGATTAAATACAGGCAAAGTGATGGCTGCGTACTTCTCTTCTTTTCATAACCATCTAGTCACAAAACCATCCAAGAATTAAAAGGGTAATTAAAAAGAATGCAAATATTGTGCAGGTTATATGCTCATGGTAAATCTTGAAAGGAGGGGGGTGTTGCTGTATTATGAGCATTTTATATCACACACACACTTACACTCACACACACAGACATTCACACACACACACTCACAGACACAAACACATACATACACACACGTACACGTGCACACACACATTCACCACACTCACACACACACACAGAGTAAAATAGAATTCACACAGACAACCATTCATCCACTTTTGGCAAACTGACTGGGACATTCTTGTTTTACCCATACTGCCCACAGCTACAATTCTGTAATAATTTTGCCCAGACTCTCACATCCACTTCCCAAGCCGTTTTCCCCATCTTCTGCCCAAGTTCTACTATACTATGATTCTTTATCTTTGCTGCCAAGACAAAATGGAGTGGAATAATGGTGGGTTGGGGAAGCTTCCTGGAGTGATGACCCATCAGTGTGATGCACGTGCAGAGAGGCAGGGTAGTAATGCTGTTGGGGGTGAGGAGTTAAATGCTGAGGCATTGAAGGGAGGGCCACTAGTGTGCAGGGACACAGCACAGGAGGCGCTGGCTGGATGGTACAGACTGTGGGAAGGTATTGATTATCTGCCACACTGGCGCCCACTGATAAGTCGTTTTGGCAACGGACTTTTAAAATTGTGCTGTGGTCATCAGTTTCCTTTGTTTGGAAACTGTTTCTGTGTTTGTTTTGTTTGATAATTTGCTGCTATTTCTATAGGAAGGTGTTGTGATATCTATTCATAGTTTGGATAATGTATTGCCTTTGCTCAATTGTGTGTGTATGTTTGTTTGTGTGGGTGTGGGTGTGTGTGTATGTCTGTGTGTGTGTGTGTCTGTGTTTGTGTTTCACCAGTTACTTAAAGAGCTTTATTATACCTAATTAAAATTAGTTAATGTTTTTTTATGAATTAATCTAGTCATATTATCTTAAAATTCATATATGTACCTTGACAGTAATATGTTCTAGAATAGAGCCACCCACAGAAGCAAATATGTTATATTGATACAATTGAAATGAGAAAAAGTATGTCAGTGAGCATATAACAAAATTCTATGTGCTGTGTTCATAGATGCTAAATGTCTATCGATATAATCTGCTCTCTTGCAGCAAGTATATTTTTTCTCATTGTCATTTTTTAAAAATTATTGTTTAAGGCTTTTACTAAGATATCTCACTTATCATTCACTGTGTATAGTTTTTTGTGTCATAAATTAAATCTGAAACAGAAAGATAGTGTTCAACTCGATAAATGAATTGATACTTGGTATATCAACAATTTGAGATGATGGTTACTGGGGCTTTTCCATAACGTTCAACACACTAAGAACTCAGAGGTATATTTTTTAGATTGAGGAGCAGACAATTATCAATCATGATGGAAACAAAAGTCGATACAATAATTTTTCAATTTAATGTAATAATATTTTACTCTTAAATCGCATAGGTTTTTCAGCAACAAAAACACAACATAAACAAGAAACAAAGAAAGACAATATTGTCTGTGCTTAACTTAGTTTTAATATAAAAAAGAAACTATTTAGTCACACACACAGAGTTAGCTTTTCACACACACAGATGGAGAGAGACAAAAAGACAGACAGACAGACAGACAGACAGACAGACAGAGAAACTGTTAGAAAGACAAACTTCCCTCCACTGTTACAATATGTCAGTCACTCTTACTACCCACCAGGACCAACAATGCTGTAACTGCGCCCACACTTCCTACTGCCACTCACCCACTCTCCTTTCTACCCTCTCCCGACTCTCTCCCACTTTCTGGCCTTTCTTGGCAAGACAAAGCACAGTGGAAAAATGGTGAGTGACAGAAGCGTCCTGGAGAGATGACCAAAGAACAGTGCACGTGCAGAGAGGCAGGGTAGTAATGCTGTTGGGGGTGAGGAGTTAAATGCTGAGGCATTGAAGGGAGGGCCACTAGTGTGCAGGGACACAGCACAGGAGGTGTTGGCTGGATGGTACAGACTGTGGGAAGGTATTGATTATCTGCCACACTGGCGCCCACTGATAAGTCGTTTTGGCAACTGCCTTGAAAACTGTACTGCAAGTCAGCAGTTACCTTTGTTTGAATAAAGAATCTGTGTGGGTTTTTTTCTTCTTTTATTTCTTGCCGGGTTCTTTTTTGTGGACGAAGTATTGTTGTTTTGTTGTTGACTTGTTTTTGAGAATGGAACATGAGGAGAAAAGATTGCATCTTCTCTGTGTGGTGTGTGTGTGTGTTGTGGTGTGTGTGTGTGTGTGTGTGTGTGTGTGTGTGTGTGTGTGTGTAGTGTGTGTGTGTGTGTGTGTGTGTTTGTGTGTGTGTGTGTGTGTGTTGTGTGTGTGTGTTGTGTGTGGTGTGTGTGTGTGTGGTGTGTGTGTGTGTGTGTGAACAGAACTGTGGTGTGCAATCATAAACACACTCAGTCTACAGTGGCTTAGTCCTATCTGCAGTTTATATTTGAGTGGACTCTTCTTGTATGTACACTAGACTTCATTTTCAGACATCACTAGTAACTATTGATCAAACAGCCAATTCAGCAACAATACAGGCCAAAGACTTTTAACACAAAAGTGTTTTGTTGAGTGTATTTACCATGACGTTTATGGTAAAATGAACTATTGTGAAATCATTTATCCCGTTAAGCATGTAGAGGGCACTACTCAAACTTACAGTCTCCAAATGCTTCCCAGGTATGATGGTTGAGACAGTGTGCAAAGTCTGGGTGACCCCAGGGGCACTAAGCGTGGGACCAGACAAACAACGATAACAACAACAACAATAACAACAATCACAATATATGTCGAGAGAAACAAATAATATTCCCCAAAAAATCTGTTTTTATTTTTCCCATAAGGCATATTACAAAAACCTCTTTAAGTCAGCTACAAGTAGGAAATAAAGGATAGATAGAAATAGGACAAAAGGACCAGCATTGAATGTCTAAGCAGTTCTGAACTCACTTCATGACGAAACAACTGTTGGCATTTTAAGCCTCTTAGCAGGGGCAATTATGATGTAACAAACCATAACGGAACAGTGCTGCTACAACAATACCCTCGTTAACAACGTCTGGCTCTATCAACTACTTAGTAAGTGGAGAACGTGGACAAAAACTTGAGATTCTAGACAACATTGTATCATTTAAAAGTGTCAATAGCTGTACCAATAAGATAGCGATGGAGATTGCATTCTGACTTCTACGTCCTAATTCAGACTGCCTTCAAAGCTTTAAGCAGAGAGTTGATAGTAGCTTGGTAAATGGGACCACCGATATGCTGAAGCTTATCATCTCTACAGACTAAGAGGTAATCAATAAATACATTGTTACCTAGTTATAAATGGCTGTAAAGATCTTTCATTGCAAAGAAATGTAACCGATGCTGTAAGCAAGGTCTCCGTTAAGATTAAGCTTCGAAACTGTAGAGTGGCCGGTAGCTAGGCACTACAACCAGCTGCGCTGTAAGCTTCAATCTTAGTACTGCTGAAGAATGAGGTAAGAGCCTTTGTTGTTCTTGTTTCTCTTGCTCTTTTTCTTGTTCTTGTTCTTGTTCTTGTTCTTGTTTTTGTTCTTCTTGTTCTTGTTCTTGTTCTTGTTCTTGTTCTTGTTCTTCTTCTTCTTCTTCTTCTTCTTCTTCTTCTTCTTCTTCTTCTTCTTCTTCTATGTCTTTTACTTCGCCATCTTTCAGCGCACTAGGCAGTTTTTAACTCTGGTGATTGTCACCAGTCTGAGCCCATCAACTGACATTCAAACTTGCTTCCCATTGTCAAGGGTAATTCAATTCCGTATAATATAGCACTGTGGTCCTGTTCACCCTGCTATTAACTCAAGTTTTGTCTAGTCTTCAAGACTATTTTGGAGAAAGAAATAGCTTGTAAATAGCTTATGGAACTAGAAAAAGAAAAGAACACTAAATAAGGACAATAAGACGATGAATACGAAGTTGAGGTGCCTTAAAGACTTGAAAACAAGTTTAACAATTCTTTCTGATCCAGAGATAGAAGTTCCATATTATGATCGTCTAACCCCCCCCCCCCCACCTTAACACTCCCCGACACACACACACACACTCTCTCCCACACCTGCCCCTCTTTTTATCCCCAACTCCATTTACAGGGGCAGAAAGCTGAGATGCCATAATCTTCTTACTGCTGTTAGAGGACTTTTTCGCATAACCACTCTCTTTTCTTTTTGAGTATCCATTTTCTGCAAGTGCGCTTTCATAGCCAGTACTGTATTGTGTTGTATTGTATTGTAATATGTTGTGTTTTATTGTGTTGTGTTGTATTGTATTGTATTGCATTATATTATATTGTATTGTATTATATTGTATTGTATCGTATCGTATCAAATTGTATTGTATTGCATTATATTATATTGTATTGTATTATATTGTATTGTATCGTATCGTATCAAATTGTATTGTATTACATGTCACATTCAATCACGGTAGATTCATCTGCATGAAATTCGGACCACTCTCGCCAGGAAGGGCGCGTCCCCACACACGCACCAAACCGCCAAATTTTTTCCACAAAACTACACAAAAAAAACAACTCCTTTTTCCAATTCTTTTACGTGGAAAGCGTTTATACAGGACCGGAACACCCCAAAAACAAAAACCCGCCATACACCAATTAAACAAAAAAATAAAAAGACGAATCCACCAAAAAAACCCCCTTTTTTTCACCACGGGTTTCTTTACTCAGACCAAAACCGGTTTTTTGGAAAAGAAAGGAAAAAAGGGGGAAAAGGGGAAAAAGAGAGGAAAAGAGGAGGAAAAGAAAAGGGTTTTTTTCCCAAGGTCCCTAAAATTTTGTAAATAATTTTTTCTTTTGATTCTAATTTTTCATTATATCTTTAACCAAAAATGAAACTACCCAAAAAAACTTGGTAGTTTCTTTTTTAATTTTTTTTTTTTGAAAACAAAGTTTTGGGAACCAGTTTTTTAACTGTCCGAAAAAATGTTTTGGTAAAAACCTTTAAAAGCCCCACAAACCACACAACCGTACTAAAAACACGAACACCAAAACCCAACAAATGCGCGCGCGCACACACGCCCAAAAAAAGCCTCAAAAAAAATAAAAAAAAAAAAGTTTTTCCCCTTTTAAGTAAAAACCGAAAATGAAGCAGCCCAAAAAACAAAACCCCCAAACACCCCAACCCAACCAAAATACCACAAGGACCCCACGGGCAACAAACCACCATGAAAAAAAGGGGGGTAAAGAAAAGGGGAAAGAGAAAGGAGATAAAAGGGGCCCCACGAAACAACGAGGAAAAGAGTGGGCAGCAAAAAAGAGAGGCCCAAGAGCACAAAAGCTAAATTTTCTTAGATGCTCGGGGTCCACTGGAAAAAAGAATTTTTTTAACCTTAAAACTTCTACAAAGCTTAAATCGGTCTTTTCAAATACCTTTTCGGGGACCAGAAAAAGAAACTCATTTTGGCCATGGCAGGGGTTTTTTTTTTTTCCACCATTTCCCCCACTCAAAAAAGCCGTTTCCAAAAAACCATTTTAAATTCAAAAAGTTTTTCTGCCTTCGGACAGGGGGTTTTTTAGCCTTCCATTAAAAAAAATTTTTTGAGGGGGAATTTTATGACTGCCCAGGGAAAAACAAAACCCTCAACAGGGCCAATGCACACACAGGCACCCCAAATTTTTCCCCTGAGGGAGAGAGAGAGAGAGAAAAGAGAAGGGGAAGAAGAAGAAGAAGAAGAAGAAGAAAAAGGGAACAAACAAACAAAAAAATAAAACAAAACAAAAACAAGAAGCAAAGAACAAGAAAGGCCTTTCCTAGCTATCCGGGGCCTAATGGTGAAATTGAAAACCCTTAAGGGAAACTGATCGGTTTGTAGAAAAAAACCCCCCCCACCCCAAAAAAAAAAAAAAACAACCAAACCCAACTAAAATTTACATTCCACAGGGATTCGACGTGCCCCTTGGATTCCCCAAAAGGGGCATTCCCCCAACCCTTTTTGACATTGGGGGGCCGTAGGCCTTCCTGCAGGGGAAAAATTGGGGCCCCGGGGGCCTTTAGGGGGAGAAAATTTGTCCCCCAAGGGGAGCGTTACAGACGGAACAACGTAAAAAAGGGGGGGGGGGGGGGGGGGGGAAAAAAAAAAAAAAAAAAAGGGTTTCCTGCCTTGGTCCTCTTTGGTGGGTGTTTGGTGTGTTTAAAAGGCTCCGGGGGTTGGGGCCATTTTTAAAAAAAAAAAAAAACCCCCCCCCCAAAAAAAAAAACAACAAAAACAAACAGCTCATTTAAAACATTCAAGGATTAACTAGACCTTTAACAATGAAATGTTAAACCCAAAATTTTTACTTTGAAAAAAGGGGTTAGAAATTTTTGGAAAATCTTTTCCCAAAATACAAACAGCACATTTATCATCCTAGGGCGTGGGTGTTTTTTTGTTGTGGTGGGTGTTTTTTGTGTTAAAATTTTTTTGGGTTTGGGTTTTCCCGGGGTGGCTTTTTTTTTTTTTTGTTTGTGGGCCCCCCCCTTTTAAAGCAAGCAATCAAGCCAAAATTTTTAATTCCAAGGGGTACTTAAAAAAATAGTTTTTCATCAAGCAAAAGGGAACTTTTTGAATGTTTATAAACCAATTAGCTTTTTTCCCCCTTAAATTCCCCGGAAAAAAATCGGTAAATTGTCAAATTACCACATTCAAAAACAACGAAACCTATTGAAATACGGGGCGCTCCGCCCCCCTTTTGCCCTTGTTGTGTGTTTTGGGTTTGTTTTCGTCTTCGTCCGTTTAATGTGTGTTTTTTTAAAATTTTTTTTGGCTTTAAGGTATATTTAAAAAGAAAAAAACGTGTTCCCCTTTCTTCCAGTCATCCCCAAAAAAAATTTTCCATGCGTCATGGCCTTGAAAAAACCCCGAGCAAGGGAAAAAGGGTTTTTTTTTTTTTTTTTTTTTTTTTTTGTTTTTTTTTTTTTTTTTTTTTTTTTTTTTTTTTTTTTTTTTTTTTTTTTTTTTTTTTTTTTTTTTTTTTTTTTGTTTTTTTTTTTTTTGGTCACCCGGGGGGGGAAAACCAGGGGTTTAAAAAACCCCCTCATTCCATAAGGGGGTTTGAAAGGACCACTCAGCCGGCTTGTGCCAAGAAAAACGGAGGGTACACTTTTAAAGAGATGACTATTGATCTTTAAAGAAGTCACTTGTTTTGGGTCGTGATGGTGATGGTGGTGGTGTGGTGATGGGGTGGGGTAGAGGGTTCCCTTAAATTTAACATTCTGGGGTACCTGTAATAATCAAACACTCTGTCTCTTTTTCCTACTTGGAACAAGTGAATCTTTTTTACATCTAATAGAAAGTCATCTGTTTTAGGGCTGTTTTAAAGTATTCGCAAGAGGGACCAAACTTATGGGGAAGGGGGTTTCGGTTGGGTTTTTTTAAAAAAAAAAGACAGTGCGTTTATTATTCCAAGATCTTCCCATGGATAAGACAGTCCAAAAACATTAAAAGTAAACGTTTTTCAAAAAGAAACCCTTTGGGCTTTTTGCTACATCAAAAGTGAGAAAGGGCATTTGATTGGTCTGTCATTTTGGGGGGGGGGGTTTGTCCTTTCTCTTGTCCCTTCGGATGAATAAAACCGGGGCTGTGTGCAAAACCACGCAGAACATGTTGCGTACACGTTAAAACTCGTTCCTTTTTGGGAAGATAGGTCGTTGGGGCCCCGGGGGGAAGGGGTGACAAAATTGACAAAACTGCATCAACAAGGACGGATAAAAAAAAAGCAATGTACTTATCCCTTATCCTCGAAAAAAAAAGAACAAAAAATAAATATCGAATCCAATCTTGCTTTTTTAAAACAGTGTATAAAATCAACTCTTCTTTTGTTCCTTGTAGCAGGCCCTGCCAACCGAAAAAGGGGCCTTTTTTCAAAGGTTTTTTAACGAAGATAACAAAAAACAAACGTAAAAAAAAAGAAACGCAAGATCATTAAAATCAATATTTAAGAAACAGATAAGGAAACGAAGAAATAACCAAGAAATGAACCCCCGACTCTTGCGCACACGTTAAATCCTTTTCGCTTTTCGTAACGTAGGCCATTGTGTGCCGGGGGGAAAGATACAAAATTTTAAAATCCGATACCACGGGACAGATGTAAAAAAGCACAAAATGCTTTTTCCATTACCCTCGAAAAAAAAAAATGTTTTTTTAAAAAAGGAAAAAAAAAGGGTGGAAAACGGAAACCCCGAAAAAATACAGCTCCAAAAACAACCCTGAACCACCATCGTAAAAGCTCAGGCAGCAACCTATTTCTCTCAATGACGAATTGCTTTGGGGCTGTCTTTAAAACACCTGACAAGTAGGCCCAGCGCACCCAAAATGCGGCGGGGAGATAATCACTCCCTTTTGAAGTCTTTTTTAGAGGAAATCGGGCGGGGGAAGGGCCCCTGAGGGCAAAAACAATAGACAAAAGCGAGGTGACAGGAGAAAACGAAAAAGGGCAAGACAAGAGGGGGAGGTGGGGTTCCTTTTATACCGAAAGGCCCTCGCCACTTCCGGAGGAGTAAAAATGAAAAACGGAGCTTCGAGTCAAGAGCCAGGTAAAAATAAAGGCTTTATTTTTTTGTTTTCTATTCTTGTTTTTTTTTGGGGGCTTTCTGGGAACATAAAAAAAGTTGGGGAAGAAATGGAACAGCAAATGAAGTGGATAAGGAGTTTGACCTCAACCCTAGGGTGGCAACCGGGGTTTCGATTCCATGGAATTCTAGAAAATTTTATGGGTGGGGGGTTTAACAATAGGCGGGGTCATCAAAAAAGCAACTAGACTCCCAAAAATTCATTTAGTGTTTTGTTGTTGAAATCAGTGAGGGTGGAAAAATAAAATAAAAATAACGTAGGGAAATTTTTATATGGCTGAATCCGAAAAGCAAACAAATCAAGCGCTGCTTCAAAAAATAATAATAAATGGAATTTTATAGCGTTTTAATTTTGCAGAGAAAATAAAAACGCTTGCCTCACTCATTCTTAACATCATACAACCAGTGACAAGCAATAGTTCCATCAACCCAAATGTGAAACCACGCACACACACACACACGCACAACACACCACACCACACCACACACACACACACACACACACACGGGTCACACACCCGGCAGGGCAATAGAATCTGGTTTTGAAAGGAAAAAAAACAGAAAAGGCAGAGAGGAAAATCTTAGGTTTGAAATAAATATGTCTTGAGCGGTTTTAAAAGTGTCATAAAAGGTTTTTTGGGGGAGAGAGAGAGGGAGATCATTCCACATCAAGGGACCAGAAATAGAAAAGAGCGAGGCCGATGGTGGATTGGTTGAATCTAGGTATTCAAGGACAAGGTATCTCATAAGCGGAGAAAAACGAGAAGGATGCACAAGTGAAGACATTCACAAGGTAGGGGGGTGTGTTTTGTGGGGACATTTGTAACGGGGGACTGATTTTATAGTTTACTCTCTGGCACAGGCACCCCAGTGAAAATTTGCAAGAGAGGGAAATTGCTCAGATTTTTCTTTCTGGGGACTAGACACAGCGAGTTTTGCATCGTTGAAGGGATTGGACTGATGACCCCGGCAGACCAGCCAACAGAGAGTTGAAATGTCCAACGTGAAAGAATGAGAGTGCAACAATTTTGGATGTTGCATCTGGGACAGGTATTTTCGAATGGGCACTAATACGCCGAAATTTGATGAAGGACTGGGGTCTGAGTGATGAATTTTTCTGAGAGTGTTTTGTCATAATGACCCTAGTTTACTTCACACAGGGAAAAGGGACTGATGCATTCCCAAGTTGAAATTGAAACTGTTGTGATGGAAAGAGTTTGGTTTGGTCCCTACAAGCTGGTTCTGTTTTACTGCATTTAGTGTAATTTGTTCTGTATCACCCCTTTTGGATACTTGAAAGCAATGGGCCAATTTTTTGTAAAGAGAAAGCGATTTTCAGGGTGTCGCTGTTAGAATCTGATCATCGCAAAAAATGAGGTTGATCGATGGGGAAAATTTAGGACGGGGAGCAGTGTAGGGGGTAAAAAGAACGGGCCCCCAGAAAATCCCTGTGGAACTCCCTTTCCAATCTTGAGTACGACTGAATCTTGTTTACGTGACTGTTGGAATGGGTCATAAGGTATAAAACAAACCAGGAAAGGGGCTGTACAGTAACACCAAATGTTTTTTGAAGAGGGGAGGAAGAAAGAGTGGTCATAGTTAAAGGCTGCAGATAATCGATAGAGTAAAAAAGGGAGAAAAAGTTTTTTAAGGGGGAAAAGGGTAGTTTCAGTGCTGTGGTTTGACGCATGGGGCAGACTGAAACGCGGGAAAGGAGACGTTGGAGGAAGGGGTTGTTGAGCTTTTTTAGAACTATTTTTTTAAAGGGACTTTAAGAAAAAACGGTGGGTTGAAAACAGGTCATAGTTTTTCAGAATTTGCGGTAAAGGGTCATGCTTTTTGGAAAAGGTGTACTAGGCTTTTTTTAGAGCTAAAGGGAACTTTTCCCAGAGACAAAGATAAGTTTACATTTTTGTAATAGGGGGAAAAAAGTTGTGGAGGCATGTGTAAAAAAGAAGCAGGTAGGGGTAAGATCACATGATTTTATAGTCATTCCTTTCAGAATTAGTTATTTCTTTCTCCTTGCGGGATAAAAGGAAAGGAAGAGTCCCAAAAAATTGGGGGATCAGAAGTTGCGGGCTAAAAAGGAGTCTGATCCAAATGGAGGAATGTTGCGGACTTTGTCAAGAAAAAAGCAGAAAATAAGAAGAAATTTTCAGAGTGGGGAAATAGAAGGAAAGGGGACTACCCCCTTAAAGACCAAAAAACGTGGATGTGGGGGGAAAGAAAAATCTTTCAACGCAGGAACCCATCCATAATTATCAAAAAGAAAAAATATCAAATTTATATACAAAAAACACACTTGGGTGGGGGGGGGAGGTAAAGGGCAGCTTTGACAATAGAACAGACAACTGGGGAAGATCTCAAGTAGAGTAGGTGCGTTTTGAGGCTGATTTGAAAGAATCAAATAAAGGTTTTTGGCGAAGGGGAAGAGGGGGGGTCGTTCCTGGGAGGGCCCGGGAAAACGAGAAAGAGCGAGGCCAACAGTGGTTTGTTTAAATCTGGGTGTTCAAAACACAACGTATCTACAGCGAACAAAGGGGAAGGGGACGGAGTGTACGGGAAGACAGTTAAGGATAAGAAGGTGCGATTTGTGAGACATTTAAAAAAAAAAGGGTATTAATTTATACTTTTTTCTTTGTGAGACAGGCCCCAGTAAAGAGATCCAAAAGAGGAGTGATGTGTTCAGAGTTTTCAAAGGCCCGCCGGCTGCGGGTTTTGACGTTAAAGGGGAGGAAGGATGATCGGAAAACCCAGCCAAGAGAGAACTACGGGGGTGGGTGGTGGTGTGGGGGTGGTGGTTGTGGTAGGGGTGGTGGTGTGACAAAAAGCTCATTATCTTAAAAACCCGGGCCCCAATCATGATAATCGAGCTCTTTTTTCATTTCTCACTCAAAAAAACCAACACAAACCATCTACGAAAGTTAAAAACCCCCCAAGCGAATGTCATGCTCAGGGTTGCAGTGCACAGAAAAACCCAGCATGCACGTGTATCGGAGAGAGTTGGACTCTCCCAAATTTCATTGCCCGAGGCACATGGCTGAAAGTTCATACATTACCCCAGCCTGATCAGGGAATGGGCAGAAAACTCCCTCTTGGGAGTGAGCCCTGTCAGTATAACAGCATCCCCCCACATTTTGGGAAAATTAGTACTAGAAATTTCCTCTTTTTTTTCACTCTTTTGCCCTCCCTTTTTCCTTTTCTTCCTTCCCTCCTTCTTGTTATTTTCTGCCTTCCCCCCCCATTCCCCCTGCTTTTTTTTCCCCAGAAAGAATTAAAAGAAACTTTTCTCTCGTATCCCAAAGTCGGTTGCGGGGCCCTGACTTCCCAGGGCAAAGGGCAGCGTGACGCATTTTCGCTCATAAAACAAACTAATAGTCTGTCGAGCGTCCAACGAAAAAGAAACAAGAACAGGGAAAGAGATAACAATGTGCAAATGAACACGCAGCACTTTTTTTGGTGTTGATTTTTTAATTTGACGGGGGCACACCCCAAAAAAATTAAACCCAAAAGTCAAATCGAAAACAAAAATGAAATAATACAACCAACTATTTTCCCCGGGGAAACACAGTAGCCTGGAGCCAGGCCAATAAATGTAGGTCTGTACCCCGGGCATTGCCTTTCCCCCGGGATGGTCTATGGCCTTCTTGCATTTAAAAAGGGGGCGGGGGGAGCATTGTCGGAGGGCTATTCGGGAATAACGAGGTAACCTCCTTAAAATGCTAAATGGGCGTCTACAGGGTTATTTTTAACGATTTTTTTTTTTTGCCGTTTGCTGGTGAAGTTTTGTTTTTGCTCTGTCTGTCTTCTGCCCTGTCGTCTGTCTGTCTTCCCTCTCTTCTCTCTCTTTCTCTCTCTTCTCCTTCTCTTCTCTCTCTCTTCCCCCTCTCCCTCCTCCCCCTCTCTCCCCTCTCTCTCTCCTCTCCCCTCCCCCTCCACCACTCACTCACTCTCCATTTTTTTCGTCTTTCATTTTTCCCCCCAAAAAGGTATTGTCCTAATCCCATGTACATTAAACCATTCAGAGTTCGAGTTTCTCTCTCTCTCCTCTCTCTCTCTCTCTCCTCCTCTCTCTTCCTCTCTTCCTTCTCTCCTCTTCTCTTCACTTTTTTTTTTTTTATTTTGTGGGGCGTTTTTTTCTCCTGTGTTAAATTACTTATATCGTTTTGGAAGAATAGTTTTTTCATTGTGTGGTGGTGTGTTGGTGGTGTGTTGCGTGTGCGCGCGAGCGCGCACGCGCGCATGGTGTGCGTGTGGTCTTTTTTATTGCTTTTTTTTTTGGGGAAAATGGAAAAAAGACTCGTGTGTTTTTTTCCATCAGTCCCCATGAGTATCATTTTTGAAAATTTTTGTCATTTTTTCCCAGGGCACCAATGGCCACTCTTCCGAAAAGTAAAGGGTTTAATGTGAGAGCGTGGGTGTTTGATTTGGTTTCAAAAAATATGAAATACAATGTATAATCTTCCCACTTTTTGGCAAACATATCGCCGCGCGCGCGCGCGCGCGCACACACAACACACACCACACACAACCAAACACAACACCCCCAACACACACAATTACTGCCTGTGTTTGATTTCTTTGGAAACAGTTTCCTTTAAACTTTCTTTTTTTAAAAAAACATTAAAGAAACAAATTGAAAAAAAATTTGACGATGTAAGAAAACACAACTTTGATAAAAAATTTCTAAGACAATGTTTCAAAAGAACAATAATAATCTGGGTATTATCAAGCACCCCTTTTTTTTCGCCAAAATCTCACAAAAAGCATTTCAAATTAACTAACGCTTGATTGATAGGGGTTTCCCCTTTTAAATGTGAGTTAACGTTCCATGTGGGATATAAATAAACTTTCAAAGGAATTCTATGGTAAAATTTGAAAAAGGGTTGAAAGGCAAGAACAGTCTTCCTTCGGACAAGACAAAAAACACGTTCCCCAAAAGGGCCCAGACCCCGATATTCCGTGGGGGACTGCCTTTTCAAGCAATGTCTATCCCCCCTTAAAAAGTCTATTTTTTTTGGGCCCATAGACTGTCCATTTCTTTTTCCTCATTACGTCCCTGGTCTTGGCATCATTTACGTCAGGCCTATGGCCTACACTGCTATGGCCTATCATCAACACCGCTTGGCCTTGGCAATGCACTGTCTAGGGCCTTTGGCATCATCACTGTCTAGGGCCTATGGTATCATAGGCTAGGTTTTTGGGCCTATCCACAGGTCTATGACCTCATACACGTCTATGGCTATGGCTTCTGCACTGTCTATGGTCTGGGCTTCATGCACTGTATCGGCCTTAACCTGTCCTGGTCTAGGGCATCATTCACTGTCTAGGGTCATACCTCTAGATGTCTGGGGCTATGGCATATTAAATGTCTAGGGTCATAGCCTCAAGACTGTCTATGGTTTTGGGCATCATTCACTTCTAGGGTCTATACCTCATAGACTGTCTCGGCTATGGCATCATTACGTCTATGGCATAGTCATGACTGCTATGGTTAAGCCTCATAGACTTCTAAGGTCTATACCCTCATAGACTGTCAGGTTTATACCCTCTAGACTGTCTATGGTCATGCATCATTCACTGTCTATCGTCTATACCCATGACTTTCTATGGCATCATTCACTGTCTAGGTCGGGGCCTAATGACTGTCTATGACATGGCCCATAACACCCAAAGAGAAGGGGGAACATTGTCAGATTCCTTTCGGGGAAAGAAATGCACAGAGTTTTCTCCTCCAGTTTACAGCTCGGGTGGAGGGCTGCCATGTTTTGCCCCTTTTAAAAGTTGGTTTCCACTCTGTCCATTATTCCCCTCAAAGGAATCTCTTTGATTCCTCTTTCTTTTGGGTTTTTCTGGGTGCTTCTAGCGTTTGTTTTTAAAAGCTTTGTTTTCTTTTTTCCACTCTCTAAGAGAAGGAAATTGTTAATTTTATGAAGGATCTTTTTTCATCTTTTTTCACAATGTTGTAGAAACAAACAAAAATGTATCAAATACACTTTGCAAAAAGGGAAAAATTGTGTTATACCCCCTAACAAAGCGCAAAGAACGATAACTCATTTTTCAGGAACGGGTATTTTAAATCCTCAATTTTTTTCATTTATTTTTCGTTTTTTAACGGGTTATATTCTTGCCTTTTTTCATACAACAGAAAATTAGCAGAAAAAAATCAGTATTTCAATACACGTTAACTAGACTTTATATCTATCGGTAGATCGATTTTAGACTCAATGACTAATATTAGATCAACGTCAGGATTCTTTCCCCTAAAATCTTTTTTTTTAATGGAAATATGGAAACTATTTGACATCAGAGATCTGCGGCAATCGAAAGTGATGACAAAGTTATAGTGATGTTTTCCTTTTAAACCCCTAGGGGGAAAGGGCATAAAACCGTAAATAAAAAAAGGTGGGGGGGGGGGGGGGGGGTTTGTAAAAATAGTTGACCCCGGAAAAAGACAAACTTTTTAAAAAATAGCTAGGTTTTTTTTTTACAACAAATACATTTCGACCCCTAATAAAAGTCATGACTTGCCCCAACAGATTTCATTGTGTATTCACTGCTTTACCAAGGCCCTTAAAAGTAATCTTTTTTGTGGTCTTGATGTGACCACCATGTTATATTGACGGGTTTTTGAAAGTGTCTTCGGGTTGACCCCTACCTCTAAAAGGGGGAAAATTTCATGAACTTTTATGGACGCGATAAAATTAAATTCAAAAAGCTCATCAAGTCGGTCACTTAAGGGTGTTTTTTTTTTTGGGCTATATTTACATAGCCCCTCCCTTTGTGCCGCTTCTTCCTCGACTTGCCCCAATACCCCATCGCCCGCGGGGGAAAAAGGAAGAAATGCCCGGTGTAACAGCCCATTAATAGCAATAAACAATACAAAATGAGCCGCCCCGACAAGTGTTTAAATTTATTATTCATGATAAAAACAAAAGCAGCATCTTTGATTTAAAAAATTAAATTGTTTAAAAAGTCTTAAATCTTTTCGGCTTTCCCGAAAAATATAAACGTAAAAAAAAAAATTAATTAAGAGCCCAAATAGATATCATTTTGTAAAATCAGTCTGGACGTATGATAAACAGTTTTGGAAAAAACAATTTGTTTGATCCATAACAACAGACACTAAAAGAAGTATACAAAAATGGGATCAAGGCTTTCGCAAAATTTTTGTATCTATAGGGAGATTACAAACTACTGAGGAAGGAAACCAAAAATTGAAAACCCCATTGGTTCACATGAAGAGCTCCGACTCAAAAAAAGTGGTACGGGCACGTCACACAAACATTTTGGACTGGCTAAGACGTCCCATGCGGAACAGTACAAGGAAAAAAACAAAAAGGCAGACAGGAAAATGGCTGGGGACATCAGAGAGGGGACGGGCCTGGAGTGGAACGATTTGCACGAAAAGCAAAAAAACCGCGGGGAATGGGGAATTTGGATGCGAAATCTCAAGGGGGTGCCCAGACGGTCTACAGACAAACTTTTAAATAAATATATTTTATGTGAAAGGAAAGGGAAAGTGTCAGAAAAGCGAGGTTGTTAAGTATGCATTAAAGATGATACTTTCTGAGGTTTTAAAAACTTTTTCCGCCCTTTTAGCAAGACATATAGATCTAGCCTTACATGATTAGGCCTACAAATGTCAATACTGCCCCTTAAATTGCTTAAAAACACTTAACTGCGTTTTTTATCAAGTTGCCACTATTCCACATTCTACAGAGATCTGTAAAAGATTATCTTGCAAACGCTCTTTTTTCTGATTTTTAAAAGCCACAATTTTGATAGGTTACCTTTTTTTTTCTTTTGATTTTTCCTACTTGGTTTTTTAACCATAGCCCTTTTACGTCACATAAAAAAGCAGTTTGTGTCATGACGTTTTACGCAGACACAGGGGCCAGCTTATATTTGTAATTTTTAAAATTTGTTTCACTTTAGAATCCACAGTTTTGGCATGGCCCTTTTCCTTTTTTTTAAGTTAATGTTTTTCAGTATTTCCCCCCTCCCCCCTCCCCTCTTTTCAAGTGTGGATGACTATGTATCCAGTTGTTGATGTTTGCATTTTGTGTTTAGGCTTTTTCTCAACTTTTTAAAAAAAAAAGTGTCTAGTTTTTTCCCCTCTAAGCTAAAACGTGAATTACTTTCTCACTGATCATTTCTCCAATTGGTATTTTGTTTTTGATCAAGAAGAACCGGCTACGGCAACTTCGTTAATTTTAATAAAAGGGGTTGTAGCGTTCCCCATCTTACAATTTTTCCCTGCATGCAGCTGCAGACTTTTTTTAGAAAATTTTTTGCCTCTTCGGGTTTCTACTGGTTGATTGGACAAAGGGATAACATAGCTCCTGACATGCTTTCCTTTTTCGAACATCTACCGGACCATGGAGGCCTAAGCACGCCACCCTTTTGGGTACTTAACTGTTTTAACCCACAAAAAAAACCAACCTCCCGTTTCTTTTTTAGGTGAAGGGGCAAAAAATTTTGCATAATAATCCTTTAAAGCTCCGAGTGCATGAGGCGGGGGGCGGGCGCACGCGCGCAACACACACACACGCACGCACACCCACTCAACACCGTACACCCCCAAAACACAAACACAACCCCACACAACACCACCACAACACCCACACAAAACACCCCCAGTGCCCTTCTCTTAGAAAACAGCAGCAAATTCTATAAACCAAAGGAAACAATGTAATCACCCTGGGAACTTGTCCCCCTTGTCAATGAGTGTCTCAGGCCTAAAGGCCTGAGGAATCAGCTCAGAAGCTGGATCTTTCCCTGTCTGCACGAGCAAACAATGCACTTTCCCTTTATTCCTGGCTCTTTCCTTTTAAGAACTTCTGTAAAGGTCCCCCCCAAAATGCCGGGGATTTTAAAATGGATTATACCGAGAGCAGACTCTGACTTGTGTATTAACCAGATCCCGCCCCTTCCCATAAGCCTGCAGGGCCATCAGAATTATGGGAACTTACCTGAATGTGTAATAGAAAGTAAAATTGTTTTTAGTTATTTTTAAAATTTGTTCTTACATTTCTTTAGCTTTACATTTTTGGGGAAGGGGAGGGGGGGGGGGGTTGGTTTGCTTGCTGTAAAAAACTATCTGTTTTAATTTTTCCCCCCATTTAACACAAAATTAGTGTGTGTAAAATGCAGAAATTTTTGTCTTTGGGTTTCCTTAAAAAAACCAACATCCAAATCCAAAATCAATCTTCCCTCTGACGTTCAGTATCTTTTGGAAAATGTATTTTTAAATGCTGTTGTTGTTGTTGCTTTTGTTTTTGTTGTCTTTCCAAGCTTTTCACCTGGGGGGCACCCCAAAATGCATCTGTTTACTATCTCCCACCTGGGGAAACACTGTAGATGGGAAATTTAAATGGGAGAAGTTTCGTGGTTTCCATTTCCTTTTTCTATAGGGGCCATCTCCCCGGTTTAGATGATTTGTTCTCCCCTTTTAAAAGGAAGTGCATGCTAAGATCTTTTCGGTGAAGCAACTCAACGCAACATTTTACAACATAACAAATTTTTTGTTTTTGGCTTGGGAAATTTTCTTCATAACCGATGCCTTAGAGCAACAAAGGTCTACGACGAGCCGCATTTTCGAAAAATTTTGAGTACACCCATTGAAAAGTTTGAAAAAGGGCAAATAAAACGAGATTTAACGGAAGTATTCATTTTTTTAAAAAAGAATGGGATTGATGCGATCTTTATCAAGCTATTTTTTGTTGCAATACTAGGAAGAAAGCGCTAAAAGAATATTTACAACTGGGGATCGTTTTTTGCCCAATGTTTAGCATTCGGGATGTGAAACTTTATGTCCACAATTCTGCACGAGCAATGTAGGCAGGCTAGTGCGAAAGGGGAATTTCCTGTAAAGGCCGGATAGCAACAATATGGGGTGAAGGAGACCACCTGCTTGCAGCGAAAAAACAGGGGTGGCCATACTTTTTGATAAGATCCATTTCAGCCTCCATTTTCACAGGGAAAAACCACACAACCTCCAGGGGCCCCCCATTTTACATAAACCCTGCCATGTCGAAGTGTATCCCCTCCTAGGCAAAAGGGTTTGCACCTGGGTGCCGCTGTTGAGATCCCTGTCCCCGAAAATTTTCATTAAAGCCTTAGAGGGAAAAACGGGGTGCTGTGTGGTAGTCCAGTGACCCCGAAATTTTCAAGGGGAAAATTTTTGCAACAAAGATTTTCTTCAAATTTTCTTTTAGATTAATAAAAAATTTTATTTTTTAATTTTTTCACTGAAGGTTTTAATAAAAATTTTACCCAAAAATGAAGAAAAAGAAAATTGCTAACTTTTTTTTTAATAAACTGTTGTTCTTAAAGCTCGAAAAATGAAACAGCTTTTTCCCCGGGCAAGGCTTTTCAAAAAAAAAAGGGAAAGTTTTTGTCTCATTATTTTTAAACCCGAAAAATGTCTTGTGTTTTCAAAATTTACGAGCCCCCGGCCCTTCAAGGACAAGCTTTAAAATTTATTTATAATCTTATAATGTTTTAAAAAGACACTCGCACCCACCTCCTGTTTGTGAAGAACTGCATTTCACCCCCGTGCATATTTTTTCACCTAAGGAAGAACAAGTGCGACCCAAAAAAAAAAAGACAAAAGTTTCAAAAGAACACAAACAAAAACTCTATACAGAAAAAAAATAATAAAACCCCCAGCAAAACACAGAAAAGATATCAGATGAAACCATCTTGGGGATTGCAAACATTCGTATTACACTTTTTTTTAAAATTAACACGAAGACCGATTTCAAATTTTACATTTTCATTTGACTCTTCTTGGGGGATTTCAAAAGCAAAACCCCCCCCAAAAAAAAAAAAAACAACAACAACCCAAAAACAACAACCCAAAAAAAAAAGAACAAAAAAACAACAACAAAAAAACCAAAACTACACACAACACAACACACACACAAACACCACACACACACAACAAACAAAAAAAAAAATCAACCCCCCCCCCCCCCCAAAAAAAACCCCATGAACCCAAGGTACACGCTAAGAAAATAAGGGATGTACAAAAAATTCCTTCTTGCAGGGCAAAGAGCAACACGTCTAGCACCGGTGGAATGGATGCCTTTTCAGGTGATGGGCACTGACCTTTTTATAGATGATACGTCTGCCGCCCCCTTCCAACACCTTCATGCACAGCGAACATGTCAACCCCTTTTCGTGATAGATTCGGGCGGGGGTTACTTTATGCCTGTTAGATTTGCTAAACGGATATGCTGATATGTCGTTTTTTGTCATTGCTCCTATCCTCTCAACTCTCTCTCTCTTGTCTCTCCCCTCCTCTCTCTCCTCTCCCTTTTCTCTCTCTCTCTCTCTCTCTCTTCTCTCTTCTCTCTCTCTCTTCTCTTTTTCTTCTCTTCTTCTTCTTCTTCTAAAACCTCTTCTTCTTGGGCCATAATTTTCAGTCTCCCTGTTTTTTCTTTTTATGGTTTTCTATGATCTAGTAACTTGCTTTGATACTGTGTTTTTTTTTCTTTTTCTGGGCTTGAGACGGTGTTTTGTTTTTTTTTTGTATGTTTAAAAAAAAATTAAAATGAAGGGTGTTTCCGAGGCTTTTCAGAATTGAAGTAGAATAAGGCAAGTAATACCCTGTCCCTTTATACACACCTCGTCGCTGCGCGCGCACGCACGCGCGCGTGCGCGCACCACACACACCACACCACACAAATTTTTTCGACTATTGGTCAAACTGAATATGAAGAAATGACAAAAAGTGGAAAGTAAACAAAACAACAAAGGAAAAGGGCAGAAAGAAAGAGAGAAAGAAAAGAAAAAAAAGAAAGGAAATAAAAAAAGAAAAAAAAGAAAGGGAAAAAAAAAAACAACAAAAGAAAGAAAAAAGAAAGAAAGAAGGGGAAAACGGCAAAAAAAGAAAAAAAAAAAAAAAAAACAAAGAAAGGAAAGAAAGAAAAAAAAGACGAAAAAACAGGAAAGAAAAAACAAAAAACGAACAAATGAAAGACAAAAAAAAGAAAGGGAAGGGAAGAACGAATGAAATTATAAAAAAAAAGATAAATGACCACTCGAATAAATAGCTAGCACCAAAAAAAAAAACAAACAAAAAAAAAAACAAGAAACAAACAGACCCAAAAGACGACAGCAGACAGACGACGACCAACATGTAAAAAAGCAACAGGCAGATACCCAAAAAGAAAACTAAGACACATGCCGCAGACTGAAACATTTCTCAGACTTAATCCCTTTTTTCGCGCGCGCCGAAGTACGCCGCCGCAACGAACACGCAAAAAACTCGCTCACACAAAGAAGAACACACCACATACACACACAAAGCAGAATACACACACACCGGCACACGCACACACCACACACAGAAGAGTGTGCGCTCGTGCTCTGAATTGCCTACCCTGATTAAATCATGCTCTATTAAACCAAAAATTGATAGAAAAAAAGTAAAGGGGGGGGGGGGGAGGGGGGGGGGGGGGGGGGGGGGGGGGGGGGGGGGGGGGGGGGGGGGAAAAAAAAAGAAACGCAAAAATTACAGAGAAAACGAAAATAAAAGAAAGAAAAACAAAAAAAGAATTAGGAAGAGAGAAAAGAAAAAAAAAAGAAATTGTCAAATTTAAAAAGAAGAAGAAGAAGAAGAAGAAGAAAAAAAGAAGAAGAAAGAATTTATTAGCGCTTATTATGCAAAAAACAAATCAAAACGCTTTCTTTTATCCTATCATTTACATGCGCCATTTACAAGTAAAAGTTGTTTTTTAAAACAAATTAAAATGTATACACACACGCTCGCAAACCCCATCAGCACACACATAAAGGTTGAAAACTCGGGGGGTGGGGGTTTGTGCGGCTGAGGGCATGGACAAAATGAGATGGAACAAGAGGGGGAATCTTTTGGTTTTAAAAAATTGTTTAGGGCCCGGGTTTAAAAATGTCATAAAAAGGCTTTTGGTGAAGGGGGAGAGGAGGTCATTCCAGATCGATGGGCCCAAAAAAAGAAAGAAGTCACACCCAAAGGTGGACTGGGTTAATTAGTATTTTTTAAACATAAGGTATCTGCGCAGGCGGGGGGCAACGAGGAGTGTACAGGTGAAGACATTCGCAGAGGTAGGAAGGGGCTGTTTTGGTAGGCATTTGCAACAGGGGTACGATCTTTTAGTTTTTTCTCTCTGGGACAGGAAGCCAGTGGGGAGATTGCAAAGAGGAAATGTGCTCGATTTTTTTTTTTTGAGGGCTAGCGAGTTTTTCAGTGTTTTGATACGTTGAAAGAGGGATAATGATATAGCAACCACCCAAAGAGAAATTGTAATAGTCTAGCGGGAAAAAAATGAAAGACGTGACTATTTGGTGTTCAACAGTGGACAGGTACTTTCGAATTAATAGAGGTAAAAATAAAAAAGAATAGCAAAAGAAAGAAAAACAGAATAGGAAAAGATGAACGAAAGAAAGTAAAAGAAAAAAAGCGATAACGAAGAAAGAAGAAAAAAACAAAGAAGTAAAAAAAATTTAAAAAAAAAGGACGGAGAATGGAAAATAAAAAAGAACGAAAAAAACAAAAACTGTTTTCCAACGAACCAACAAGCATTCAACCAATCAACCACCCGCCCAACCAACCCCAAAAACCCCCTTTAAAACAAACCCAAAAAAAAACCCAAACCCGATAGCCCAAAATAACCTACCCAACCCCAAGACCAAGCCACCCAACCAACCAGCCAGCCAGCCAACCAACTAACCCACCCCCAACCAAACCCAACCTACCCCCCCAAAAACCAAACCCCCAACCAACAACCAACCAAATCAACCAAACCAAACTAACCCCAACACCAACCCCAACCACCAGCCAATCAACCCACTTCTAGAAAAACCCCTCTTCCCCTTTTCTCTCCTCTCCTCCCTCCCTCTCTTCTCTCTCTCTTCTCTCTTCTTCTCCTCCCCTCCCCCTCTCTCTCTCCCTTTCAGCAGTTTAATCCACGGGAAGGTGGTGGTGAAGAGGGCTATCCCGAAGGCCAAGTTTGGGGGGTGGGGGGATGGCGATAGAGAAAGGTTTCTGCAGCCCAAAAGTGCATGATTGAAACTTAGCAGCCGCCCACATTTGGGAGGCGTGTGAAGGAAGCTATCGCGTCGATTGCCATTTTTCCATTGGTTTCCCCCTTTCTTCCCTTTTTAATGTCCCGCATTTGTGTTTTATTTATTAACCTATTATTTTTTTATTTATTCATTTTTTATATCGAGGAAATGGGAAAAACCTCGGTGCTTTTTTTTCATCCAGTCCCCTGTGTATGCGGGTTTTTTAAAAATTTTTCAATGTTCCAAGACAAATAGATTGCTATTTGCAAACCCTTGAAATGTTCTTTATACTAGAAATACTAGTTAATATGAAACCCCAATTTTCTTTAAGTTTTAAAACATTGTTTTGTATGGATGTGGTGACCCCAAAAAAATAGGTTTTTTGTTTTTTTCATTTGAAATGTTCTTTTCACTATAAAACAGTTGATATGAAAATGTCAAAACCCTCATCAATTTTAAGGTAGAACTATGTTTTTGTATGGCGAATTAATCTGTCTTCCATTATGTTTTTCATTTTGTAAAAATTTTTTTAAAAAAACAAAGCGTCCCACGATATAGTCGTCTTTTAAAAGGTACCGAACTGTTTGGTTTTTATTGCTTTTTCCATCAAAAACAAACGTTTTGCGTTGGTTTTTATTTCTTTTTCACAAAAAAATCGTTTGCGTGTAAATCAATCCATAAAAGCAAGATCCAGGCCTGTACACTAACCAAAAAAACACCAAAAAGTTGTGCTTGCCAAATTTTGTATTTTTAAAAAATCAAACCCCAAAAAAAACAAAAATCCAAACCCGCCAAACCTAGGGACATAAATGTACATACAGAAAAAATTCAAAAAACCCCCACCCCCACCATTACCACAACCCCCACCCCATTACCCCCCACCACCAACACCACCACCCCCACCACACCACCCCCAACCCATCACCACCACCAAAACCCCACCACCAACAAAACCAAACCACTACCAAACCCCCAACAACAACTCAACAAACCACAAAAAGCACACACCACCACACACACACTCAACAACCCCAAAAAACAAAAACACAACACACACACATCACCACACTTTTTCACAACCATCACACCACACACCCCCACTCACACACCAACACCCCAACACAACACACACCATCACACAAACCCCCCCACACCCCAAATTTACAACCCCCACAACCCCACATTCCACCCAAAAACTCCACAAACCCACCCCAAAAAACACAAACCAAAAACACACCCAAAAACACACACAAACCAACAAAACACACACACACACACACACACACGCGCGCGCAACCCCCACCACCAGCGATGCCTAGCAGATGACGCACTCCCCCGGGGAAGCAGCCTGAAGTCCGTGGCAAATGTTTATTTGCAAAGTGACATACAAAAATGTACATCCATCCAGCCCCCAGAAACCTTTTTATGACCAAAGTTCAGCTCACATCTCAAGGGCCGGGGTTTCACTTTAAACCTGTTTCATGTCTGCAAATGTCAAACGCTAATGCGTTTTTAAGTTTTCACGTGCAATTTCATATTCTGCAAATTTTTTATAAGACGGGCGGGAAGACAAATGAGTCTGCATTTGCTTTTAAGGAAGATCTCGATCTCAACTCGCTTTTTATTTCCAAAAAGCAGTGCCCCATGTTTGAATGTTTGGGGTTCAGTTAAGGGGAAACCTTAGAATGTGTAGTTTGTTTTTTCCCTCGTGTCCGACGATGACTTCCAAAACAGCAGAGGAGGGACTGCTGTTTTGGAAATGGGCAGAAATTTGATTATATGAGAGCCTTGCCCACATACATCCCCACCCCCGGCCAGTGGGCAAAGGGGCATCACGTTGGGGAAAGTTCTCCAAAAGGCCAAACCCGGCCCCCCGGATGCCGACATAAGGACGTGCGAGCAAGCCTCCCAGTCAGAGAGCAAGCGATCACTAAAGACTAAGCTTAAGTGGAAATTTCCCGGGGGGAAAACCACGGTCATACAGCCCTCACTTGCTGTTGCCCCCGCGTCAATGGTTTAAAACAAGAAATGGATAAAGCCCGGCGCTGACGGCAGGGTTTTGAATGTAAGAGTTTTTTAAAAAAGGGGTCTAGGAAGTGGGGCCCCGCCCCGATGTACGCAGGAAGAGAAATAGCTTCTTTGGGGTTTTAGTAACTGGCAAATTCCTCGACGCAAAAAAAAAGGATATACAAAATTATCAAAGAAGGCCCCTGCGGACTTTGGGCTCATGCTACAATACACCAGTTGTGTGTTTTTCCCCGGGTAATCTGAGGTCACCAGTGATGAGGATAAGCTGCGCCGTTATGGCCCCCAAACACCGTACTAGGGGAAGCGAAAATTCCCAGAGGATGCTCAACCCCAGCAATTTGAACGCTTGTTTTGTTGTTTAATAGTTTTTTCCTACCTCTTACCGCAAAACGTTCTAGCCCACCTTTCGAGGCAAAGTCTTAACATAAGGGGGACGCCGAAAATTTTTTTGGGGACAAAAGTGGTTCAAAAAACAAAAAAAAAAATACCGTATTTGTGTGTGTGTGGTGTGGTGTGTTGTGGTGTGTGGTGTGTGGTGTGTGTGTTTTATTGTGTTGCGAGCGCGGCGCGGTGTGTGTATATAATAAATATATTCCTAATTCAAAATAACATTTTCTTTTCTTTTTCAGGTTTGCTAGAGTAGCAAACAGCGACCTCAGATGCACTTAATATCCAAGTTTCCTTTTTCTTGTTCAAAGAATAACGGAAGTATTGATTTAATCGTGTGTAGGGGAAGAAGACAAACTTGGTTGATTAATAGATAAGTAGGTGTTTTCTTGATTGCTATTCTCATTTCTGATATGGAACAAGTAAACCGTGAGGTTCTGGAATCGATTCCCAGCCTCGACTTTCTTCCCAGTTTGACAAAAATATCGAATTGAATGTCAAAGTCCTTTGAATGAGACTATAAACCGAGGCCCCGTGTGCGAACGCCTGCAGAACATCTTGCGCACACGTTAAATCCTGTTCCGCTTTTCGAAAGAGTAGGCAATTGTGTGCCGGTGGAAACAGATGACAAAATTTACAAAAACCCCATCAACGGGGGCTGGATGTAAAAAAGTAAGAGTGCTTATTCCCTTATCCCCGATAAAAAGAAAGATAAATAAAAAATAAATAAAATATGCTTATTTTTCAAAAAACCAGGAGTATTTTTTGATACATATTATATCAGTTTCAGATGTTACTCGTCACTATGGTTCGTGACTTGTTTTAAACCCATGTATCAAATTTTCCCCCAAACCCCATTTTGTGGCGCGCTGAAAATAATGGCTATTTTTGGTCTAGAAGTAAGTTTGGTTTAAATGGTTTAAAAGGGCAGCTGTATTTTCACCGGTTTGTTGAAAAGATTCGGCGAAAATGACCAACCAAAGCACCAAAAATATTTCACGTTGACTGCCTTTTTTTTTTATGATTGGGGTTTCGTGTATTTCATTCCTTTTATTATTGCAGGAGAACCCCGCTTCCAAGCCTTTTCTATTACATCTTAGTCACACATTTCATTCCCGTGTTTGCGGGGGGGGGTTTGCCCATGGTTGGGGGTTGGGGCCCCGGATCGAGCCCAGGTTCGAGCCATCAACATGCGCCCGTTGAAGAGAATTTTTTTCTCCCCTGCAGATAACATCATGAGACTCCACCTCCCCCAAATCCCCCCGGGGGTGAACTATAACCCATGTCCCGTTGCGAACGCCGCGAAAATCGTAAGATAGGCCATTGTGTGCCCGTGAAAACAGATGACAGAATTAGAAAAAAAACCCTACACACGGGGGCTAAATGAAAAAAAACACATAATGCTTAAAATTATCCTCGTGTAAATAAAAAAAAAAAAAGAATAAAATATAAAAAAAAAATAAAATAAAAAAAACACTAAAACGCTCACATTCCCCCCCCCTCCCCCCCACTTTCCCTCCACCCTGACCCAACCACACAACCCCTATACACCAGGGGGCACAAGCCCCCCCCCCCCCCCCAACCACACAAACACACACAACCCCACACACACACGCACCACCACCCCCACACACACCAAACACACACACACAAAAAACCAACACACACACACACACAACACCACCACACACACACCCACACATACAAGCAAATAACGAACCCAACACAACAAAAATCAGTTTTGTGGCACCAGCATGGTACAGAAGTTGTGGGTGTGAAACGTGGCCGGTTCTGTGACATTTATTTAGACCAGGACCCCCTTTATGGAGTCAGACGCCACACACACAAAACACACAACACACCCCCACACACACACACACACACACCACAACACAAAAAAAACACAAAAAAAACAAACACAACAAAACACACATACAACAAACACACACACACAAACACACACACACACCAACCCACACCAAAACCACAAACCAAACACACACGCCGCACAACCCCACACACACACACACACACACACACACACACGCCACACCCCACCACACCACGCCCAAAAACCCCAAAACACACCCCACACACACACATACACATGGGGCCGGGGGTCCATCAGTGCCGCCACCCCAAAACAGGCGATGGGTCTCCCAAGGCTGTTCGGAAAAAAGGGACCCCCTGTTTAACCATTCGTTCTTTTGGGCCCCCGGATGTTCCCTGGTTTTGGTTTTTTTTTCGCTTTGTTTTTGTTTTGGGGCTGTGTTGTGTGTGTGGGGTGAATAATCAATCAATCAATCAATATATTCAGTTTTGAGACTAATGTAAAAAGCACATAAAGCTTTTTCCCTTATCCTCGATGTAAAAAAAAAAATCAAAAAAAAAATTTAAAAATAAAATAAAACACTAAAAAAGATCACCCCCCCCCCCCCCCCCACACAAAACCCACTTCCCCCCCACCCGACCCCCAAACACACAAAACACAAATGCGCGGCACAAGCCCCCCCCCCCCCCCCCCAACAACACCAAAACACACAACACCACACAACACACCAAAAACACACACCCACACACACACCACAAACACACCACACACACACACACACACACACACCACACCACACCACAAGCAAAAAAGAAAAACAACAGCCAACAAAATCGCTTCGTACACAGGATGGGACAGAAGCGGGCTGTGAAAAAGTTTTTCCGGGGGTCTGTGACAAACATCAGGTTTGACCCGGACCCGCTGATGGAGTCAACAGCCACACACACAACACACACAACAACACACACACACACACAAACCCCCAAAAACACAAAAAAAACACACCACACAAACACACGACCAAACACACACACACCACACAACAACACACAACACTCCATACCCACAAACACACCAAAACAACACAAACACACACACACCCCACCAAAATAAAAACCAAAAAAAAAAACAAACACCAAATAAAAACAACCCCACATACACACACAACCCCACACCACACAACAAAACACAACACAAACCACTCACACACACAAACCAAAAACAAAAACACAACACACAAACACCCACACCACGCCACACAACCCCACACACACACACACAACACCACAAACACCACAAAAAACAACACACAAAAACACAACCACACACAACACACCCACAACCAAAACACACAACCAACAACACACACACACATGAAACCCCCCCCACAAACCCCACCACCCCAAAAAACACAACCCCCCAACCAAAAAACACCCACCACCCTTGGGCCGGGCTCCGTTGGCCCCCCCCTTGGGTTTTTCTGGGGCCCTTTTACCCTTTTGTTTTGGGTCCTTTTCTCCCTTTTGGGGTTTTTTTCGCTTTGTTTTTGTTTTTGGGTTGGTGGGTGTGTGTTTTTCCAAATTATTTTTGGGTTTGGTTGGTGTTTTGTTTGGGGGTGTTTTCGTTGGGGTGTGGGTGTGTTTTTGTTGGTTGGTGTGGTGTGGTGCGTATGTGTGTGTTGTGCGTATGTGGTGTTTGGTCTGTAACCTTTTTTACTGTCTGTGTCTGCCTGTCTTGTGTCATTTTTTGGAGTTGTTGTTTTTTTTTTTTCTACCGTCTTTGCCTGTCTATAGGTCTGTCTATTTTTTCTGCTATTTTCGGTGTTGTTTTGGGGGGGGATGGGGGTGGGGGTGAGGGTTTTGGGGGGGCGTCGCTCGCAAAACCTGCGTTTTTATTTCTGTGTTTGCGTGTGTGTGTGTTGTGTGTGTGTGGTGTTTGTTGTGTATTTTTTAAAAGTGCCGTTCGTGCGTGCGTGCGTGCGGCATTCTGGGGTTTGTTTTTTGGGTGTTGTGTGTGTGTGTGTGTGTAGGGAAAATATATATATTAATATATATATATAAAATTTATATTTTTTTTATTTAAAATTTTATATGTGTGTGTTTTTTGTATGGTGTGGTATGTGTGTCGCCCCATGCGGCGTGTGTGTATTTTGTATTGGTGTAGAGAGAGAGTGCATTTTTACGGTAAAATTGTAGACTTTGGGGGGGAAAAAACACTCTTACAGAAGTTTTCACTGCAAAACCCCCCAAAATTGTTCCTAGGACGGAAAAATTTTGGCGCCCCAAATTCTGAGACTGGTGCGACCGACACCCCATCAAAGTGTGTGTCGCTTTACAGTAAAGTTGATTTCTTGGGGGGATGACCCCAAGCTAAAAAGAGCCAAAACCTGTGAGATTGGGCAAACAGAAAAAAAGAATCATTTTAAGCACATTTCTCGAAACAAGACTCAATGCGCTTTCCCCACCCTGCACTTTTTACACTACCACAGCACATAATAACAACAACGCAACAACAACAAAAAGATAAAAGCTTTTGGCAGGTTCTCCAAAATGATTTATTATTTAAAAAAAAACAACACTACTATGTCTTTAGGTCTAGGGCTTTTTTAGAAAGTATAATTTAACTTACCCATGCTTAAAAGAGGGAGGAATATCGGAAGTATCTTCTTTTGAAATGTTTTTTTAATTTTAGTAATCGCGCTGAAAACACCACCAGCATACACATACACTCCACTCCCACAAGTTTTGGAGATACTTAAAAAACCCAGATCTCGTAAACAAACGCACGGGGGACCCTCTTGCCATACGTTAGAATCCGTTCCGCTTTTTGGAAGACTAGGCCCTTGTGTGCCGATGACAAAATTTACAAAAAAGAGTACCCGGGATTGGGGGTAAAAAAAAGCAAAAAACGCTTTTTCAATTTTCTGAAATAAAAGAAAAAGAAAAAAAATAAGTAAACAGAACTCCCAAAAACCACCCTCTCCCAACCACCCCCTCTACACCACCCACCACCACCACCACCACCCCACCACCACCCCCCCACCCCACCGCCTTTTCCACCACCACCCCCCCCACCACCACCCCACCCCCCCACCACCACCACCAAACCCCCACCACCCCCTTTTCCACCCCCACCCCCACCCCACCCCCACCACCACCCCATTCCCCCACCACATCCACCCCCACCCCACCACCACCCCCACCACACCACCACCACCCCCACCCCAAACCCCCACCAGTTCCAACACCCCCCCCACTTCAACCACCCCACCCTACACCACTGAAGCAAACAATTATGTCGGGGGTTAAAAACCAAAACAGGAAAGTCTTGCTGAAACTACTGGCTGCCAATGGCAAGGGGGGGCAAACCCTTCAAAATTTTCATGGCAAGCAGGCAGGGGTTGGGAAAAGTTGCCAGCGTTGATTCCTTGGGGGGAAAGTTTTTTTGTCAGATGTTCGTGGCCAATTTTTAGCATGGTCTTTATGGTTTTTTAAAGAGGTCGTTTATGGGGTTTTTTAAAGGTTTTTTTTTACTTTTTGGGGGGGGATATTTAAGAGAATGGCATTTTTTCATATGATATTCCTAAAAACGGAATGCGGTGACCTTTAATGGGAGGGGTAAAAACGGTCGCAACATAAAAATCTCACCATGGTGGAGTTCAAGCTTAGGAGAAAAACATTCGATATTTTCTGTTGCTGTCTGACAGGCTGCCATCTGTCTCTTTTTCTTAAATTTTTTCTGTCTTTCTTCTGTCTGTGGGGTGTCTCTCTCTCAAATTTTCCTTTCAAAAACCACACACACACGCGCGCGCGGCGCACCCCACACAAAAAGCACATATTTGCTATTTCCCCTTTTTTTCAACCCCCTCTCCCTCTTTTTCTCTCTCAAACGGACACCCACGCGCACGCGCACACCAACCACACACATTACGTGCTTTTCTTTCTTTATCTCTGTCCTCGTCTCCCTCTCTTTTCTTCCCCTCTCTCTGCTCCACCTCAAAGCACCAAAAACACACATGCACAAACATTTCTCTCTCTTTCTCTCTCTCTTCCCCCTTCTTAAACAACACCGTTTCTAGTTTTTAAATTTTTTAATTTGGGAACATTAAAAATGAATTTAACAAGTTAAAAAAAAAAATGTAACAATAAAATTTTTTTCAATATTTTTTTAAACCTGTTTTTTCTTCGACTTGTGAAGGTCATTTCTTTTCAGGAAATGATGTCCATTCTATAACACATTGACCAAATTTCAAGGCGACATTTAAAAAAAAAAAAACGACGGAGTAAAACCCCCCTTTCCCCCCTAAATCTTTAAATTTAGACATTGAAAAATTTCCTTCAGCAAAAGAAACTTATGTCCTCTAGCTTTAATGAAGGCCCTTTTCAGCAAAAATTTTTGAGTTGGGTGTAAAGAAAACAGTTTTAAAATTTTTTTGAAGAGCTGAAAAGCTTTGCACCGATTGAAAAGTTCAATTTTTAAATTTATTTTAAAAAGAAGAGAGGGAGAAAAGGGGGAGGGGGGAGAGATACAGGGGAAAAGAGGCAACAGATAGATTTATTGAGAGAGAACCCCAAGAACCAAGAACTCAAAAAATTTAATTGTAACCCAACAACCCGTTACAAATATGGGGGCCCAATCGGGAATGACTGGATGTGTTGAATATGGCATTACGTAAAAACCCAAACACATTGAAAAGGAAACATCAGTAAACCCAAAGAAATAAACACGGTTTTTTCCAAAATGAAAAAAAAACGGCGTTTTTTGGGCCCATGATAGACAATCGCCAAAAACATAGACAAAACCGTATAAATCTTGCATTAATCTTTAAAATAAAGTTAGCAAAGGGATACAAAACTATTTTTTTTTCCGGGAAATAAATTTTCCAAAGACGTAAGTCAGGGAAAAAAAACTGCAGTGAAAAAGAAAGTGCATTTCGGGTTTCAAATACACTAGACAAAATAACACGGGAAAAATCTTGCTCAGAAAACGGCTGTGTAGCGTTTTCTGTGCGTCGTAGGTCTGATAATCTCTAGTCTAAATCTGATCCAAATGTCACGGATATGCTTATTTAGGCACCAAGGAAAAGTACGCTTCCATAGATACAGTAATTTAAATGTACGATATACACTGAATCTCGTGCTATTGTTAATATGTTCATTCCACTTTTTGATAGAAGTCAATCGATCAAATCTTTGCTTAAGCTGGCTTAAGAAAGCTTTATTTAGAACACCTTGGTTTTTCCCATACAAAGCCGAAACCATCCGTATAAACATTTTACAAATAGTGATACCCAACACATTTTACCATCATTATGGGAGACAAAAGCATATTGTTAGGCCTTTCGTTGGAGTCTGGATTCTCTAGTTCGGTCAGGCCGCAGCCAATATCGTATTGTACATACATACTAGAAATATGTAATGGGTAAACGACCCATTTCACTGTAAACCATGTCATTTGAGTTCGGGGGCTTACATTTAACAGTTTTTTAAGAGCAAATGTGTGGACATTCTCCACTGCTTTCTGTTGAGACAGGCCCATATTTCTGCTCCATACAAAAGAAATCGGTTTAAATTTGTGAATCAAACAGTTTGACAAAAATCTCTGTTGAAAAATCTCCCAGTTTCCCATAGAGTTCGAAGATGTTAATTACCCCTTTTCTTGCTTTACATGAGAGTTCACGTACTGCTTTACTGTACGCCAATTTAGTTGAAAGGAATAAGCCAGTATTTATAGGAATTTACGATAGCTATTACATTTCCCTTGTAAAACCAAACATCTTTCTTAGCCACATGCCCACCATTTCTGAATATAACGATATTCGATTTATCCAAGATTTACATGCAAATCTAGCTTTTGTGATTAAATTAGCAAGAACGTTAGCTGGTTTTGTAACCCTGCCAACACTGTCTGATATTAAACGATGTCGTCAGCAAACAACAAAATGAACATTTCTAGTGTATCAGGGTAAAGCTGAACACCGTGTTTACCGATTTTTGATAACTTCTTGGCCAACTCGTTGATAAATAATGAAAATAGAGAGGCTTGTTATTTCGCCCCTGTTTTAAGACCTTTGAACAAGATATGGCTTCTGATATCTTGCTGCCCATAACGATCCGGACTTTAACGTTGCGTACATGCTCTGTAATATTTCAAAATATTTCCATTTACAACCATTTTCTGCAAGGTCGGCCAAAGTTTGCTAAGAGAAATAAGGTCAAAGCCTTTTTGAAATCGATAAAAGCGACATACAATTTTCTGTTTCTTAGGAGTTGTCTTTGGATAATTGCAAATAATGTGAAAAATGTGATCTACCGTGGAGTGATCTTTTCGAAAACCTGCCTGTATTTTCACCAAGGATATTTCATGTTTCTACGAAAGCTGATAACCGTTTATTAATTATATAGCTAGGAGTTTACACATATGTTTAATAATGAATGCCTCTATAATTGTCTGATTGTGATGTTTCCTTTCTTATGAATGGGATGGATGATAGCTTCTGTCCAAGATTCTGGATATAGTCCAGAAGAAAAAATCTTGTTAAACAGATGGACAAGAAAGGATATTATTCTTCTATGATTTACTACTGACTTAAAAATTTCAGGGATAATCCCATCGAGACCAGCAGCTTTCTTATGTTTTCAGATGTTAATGGCCTTAACAATTTCTTCCTCATTGATAACTGAATTAATTCTATCACATCCTGCGGAATGTCCACTGAGTCAGATAAACTTGCATCTGCTGCCAGTGACTTTCCTCCTGTTCACTTTCCCCCATCACAAAGAGCCCTTTAAAATGTTCAACCCATTGCTCCATAGCTATATTGCCTATCTCCGATGTTTTCCTTGAAAATTTCTTTAGTGTCTCCAAAACTTTGCAGAATCATTTATACTGTTTACAAGTTCCTCTCTGCTTTTTCTTTTGAATTCCTTTTTCTTTGGTGGCTAAAAGCTTTTGTAATTTCTACGGGTATTACAGTATACTGTTCTGTCCAATGAAGACTTAGTACGTAAATAACCACGAAGAGAAATCGAGTGACCCTTCTGGCACGCTCACACTCCCCATCAAACACTCACCCCTTTCTTTCTTTGTCCCACTGAATGTTTCTTAAAACAGAGGCAGCAGAAGACAGCATGTTCGTAAAAACATTTACAGCCTCATTAATGTTGGAATCACTGAGTGAGAATGCTTATCTAGTTCTGTAAGTTGTCAGCAAATCAAGATTGCTGAGAAAAGTGTCCTGTTTGTCCTGCGACCATAACAAGTTTATCGAAACAAAACACTTCTGTCCTTTAACTGCTCAATTTTGGCATTACATAAGCATGACAGACTATGGCATATGCTTAGAATCAATACGCTCTTCAACAAACATGTCACAGGGATTGAACAAAGAGAACAAGAAAATAAAAAATAATCTATGACGCTGTTACCAGTAGTGGAGATAAATGTAAAGGAACCATTCTGTCACCTGCAGTAGAACCATTTAGTATTAAAGATCAAAACTTTACACAAACATAGCAAATTTTTCCGTAAACTGTTTTGACTGATCTGTGAACATCTCTGTGGAGCAGTAGATACATCAGTATTGGAAAGGGTTGGTAAGTTGAAGGATTCATCTTGCTCGAAGCAAAAAGAATCACCATCAAAATACCATGGCTGTTTGCTTGCTGTTCTTGCATTTAGATCACCACATATGATGAACTGTGCATCATTATTGCCTTCAACAATATCAAGCATGCAACGTCAAGCATTGAAATACCATCTGTGAAATCACTATTTCATAAAATGGACTATCTGTTGGGTTTAGATATGTACAAATCATAAATACATCAGACAGAGTACCAAAAAGTTCGTTAGATAGTTGCATTATGATCACATTGTTTATATGGAGTTGACACGTCTTTAACAAAGTGCAAAAATTCATTTCTAACTAAAACAACTACCCCACCACTATTTCTTCCTTGTTTTGGAAAACTTCTGGCTGGTGCATGAAAAGCAGTATGACCGGGAAATGCGTTTTGAACAAAAGTTTTTCATAAAACGTTTCAGTGAAACAAACAAAATCATACTGGGACACAAAAGATATAAATGAACTGTCCTTCAGTTAGATGCCAAGCCTTCCACATTCCAGGCCAGTATTGTGCACTGACGTGGGGGCGGAGAAATACTGTCACTCTTCCTCTTAGGGTCATGACCTTGGCGTCATTATCTTTTTTCTTAGAAGTACTGGGCTTTGAGGCTTGCTTTTGTTTTTGTGGTGAGCACTCATCCAGTTGTTGGCAGTCTTGCCTGCGTTCTTCGTGTCCGTCTGTCCGCGGAGGCTTGTTGTGAGTTGCTGTACACTTAAAGTCCGTGCATCGCTGCTCTGCTCACCTGCAATGTTCAGTGCAGGGAATCCCCTGTCTTCTGTTCTGTCCTTTGCGGTGCGGCTGCACTTGTTTCTGTTGCAACGCTTCTTTCCCTCATCGTTATTCTTTTCTGAGCCATCCAGGGAAGGGTGGGGTTAAACAACAAGCCCTGGGTGGAGAGGGAAGGGGGAAAGTTGTAGCGGAGTCGTTGTTGTATTGTCTTTCTGTCTTTGCAAAGTATGTCCGTCATCAGCTGTCACATCTCTCCTCTGACCGTCTCCTGTGTTTGGTGCTGGGGAAAAGCAGGCTCAGTGCCGGCAGGATCCCACACAGCAGGACGGGTGGAGTGCTGCGCATCCTCACACACTGTCTCACGGAGAGGGGGGCTGACTTTCTCTGTTGCTCCTGGCACTGGACTCAGCCTCTGGACACTGGTAGCAGTCCCATGATGTTTCTCGAGTGGGAGGAGGAGAAAGGTCTGGCTCTTCCACAGCTCCTTCAGAGGTGGATGGACATCAGCCAACACCATCACTGTAGAGGCGTGTACCAGGGGCTATGGGTACCGCCCTGGGGTGTGGCCCTGCAGTTTCAGAGGAGGTAGATCTTGAAGCCTGACGGTGTTGCAGCATGAGAATGTGTCTCGTCTTCTATTCGCTTCTGTCTGCCCAACTTCTCCTTTCCGCCTGGGGGAAGGTAATGTTCCTCCTGTCCTCCCTGTCTCCGCGTGGAACTGGTTCTGTTTGGCTGTCGTATGCAGTCCCTCGATGCCTTGAGTCCAGTTCCCCGTGTCCCATGCGGTAAGTGTGATGATCTCTCCGGTGATTCCCGCTGTACCCTAGGGGGCGTGGCTGGCGATCTCCACTTGCAGGTCGGCCTGCTTGAAGTAGGCCAGTTGACCCTTCTGACGATGGTGCTCCACTTCCTCTCTTTGGCGGACAGTCCAGATCTCAGAAATCCTGAATGTTTTCTTGCCGGAGGAGATCTCTCAGTGCTTTGTTGGTCAGGATTTCCTTTTGTCACTCCACCTGTGCATACGGCAATCAGTGGTCCGCGGAGGATCTCTGTGGTGTTCCGCCGACTCCCACGCGGTAACACCTTTCAATATCCGATTCCTGCCATGTCCGTATGATGAATACTCATTGAGCAGATCGGCAAACAACCTGCAAACTGTTCTGGGTGGTTTCATAACCATCTTCTTCTGACGCCAAGAAATTTCAAGGTACACTGTCGGGAATCCTTCTGCAGTTCTTCTAGTTCCCTTTCCATTCTGTCCATCCGTTCATGAAAGTATGTCTGGTTTTCTTTGAGTTCGTAGATGTCTTGCCTGTCTTCATCGAGCCCATTCCTGGAGGGAATACAGTTTCCGAAGCCAGACGATCAAAGGAAATCTTTGTAGTTTTTTTGCCAGGTTCTCATCCACTTTATGGCACACGTCGGTAGCGTTGGTTTGAAGGAAAATCATGAAGTCGGAAAATTTGTTGTCCAGGGACATTTGTACTTGTTGCATGAAATAGTTTGGAGTAGTTGTAGTCGTTATAGTCATTGTAGCTATTGTAGTTTGTTTCATGAGTGTAATCCCTGGGTCCTGGATTCAGTTCAATGTCCCCACTCAACAAGAGCAGGAGAAAGAACAGACAGTAAAGTGCAGAGACTGTCACAGCAGTGCACCAGCCTGTCACTTCTGTTGTCACTGAACATGTCCGGGCCAGTGGCTTGTTTCTCTGTTGCTGTTTTTTTCCTCTTGCAGATATCTTCACTGCTATACAGTAGAATCGTCCAATGTTTTGTTTGTGTACTTCTGCTGTTGTTGGCATTTTGATGGTACCATTAAACAGTCACTGGTAATTACCAATCCTGCTTAATTAACAAAAAATGTCATTAATTGCAAAGAGCATACAAAAACACGTCTTGCTGCGACTGTGAACACGAGTTCACACCTTATTGAGAGAGAGAGATGGAGAGAGACAGACAGACAGACAGACACAGACAGACAGACAGACAGACAGACAGACAGACGGATAGATAGATAGATAGATAGATCGATAGATAGATAGATAGATAGATAGATAGATAGATAGATAGATAGATAGATAGATAGATAGATAGATAGATAGATAGATAGATAGATAGATAGATAGATAGATAAAACTTGAAACTTGAAAATGGTTTAATGTGGTAGGCTCCTGTAAGCCCATTCACATGGGGACAGTGGGGAGGGGGCAGTGAAAAAAGAAAACATTTCAACACATGACATATTCAAAACATTTTAAATAATCAGCATGGCATGGCATCCCCAGCATGGAACAAATTAATCTTTTACAATGTATCAGTGCTTTCACTCACACTATGAATATACAATGAACTGGGCGAGCAACAAAGCAGCTATGACATATCTTTAAATGGAGTTCCACTTGAACAAGTTTTGGTAATGGCTACAATTTCTTTAAGCTCATGACTGACATGATCCATTTGTCTATTTATGTTGTCATTAAATCGTTCAAAGCATTTCAAGACATTACTGTAAGTCAATTCTCATTTTGCATCTATGTTCTCGGACTCAGTATTGCTCCTTGAATGTTCAGAATCATTTTTATAAGCTACATCACAGTCTTCATCAGAATGATTCCCCACAAGGTTTGATACACTCCCACCCCCCTGCTCCACATCTTCGGAGCCCTCCCACTTGCACGACATTTCCTCATCAATGTCACAGACTGTTTCTATATCAGAACTGATTGTTACTGTCTGTTTATCCATATCACATGATAGTAAGTTTATTTGTGTTTTATCTTGCTGATTGTCACCTGACAGTGGTGCAGAGGAAGTACATGGCACAAAAGGGGAAAAATCAGTCACAGCAGGGGAAGGTGTCTTCTGGTCAGCAACATAACAGAGACTAGGTGGTGTTGGCATGAAGAGTCCTGAAGGAGATGAAACACTTGCCTTCTTCTCATGGTCTGCTCTGTAAGCTTCAGCCCTCCTTCTGTCTCTGCTGACTTGTGATGGACACTTTCGTCGATAGGTAACATGCTGTCTGCTGTCTCAGGGTGATGAACCGAAGTGTTTGTAGTCAGTCGCAAAACGACTGTAGTTTGACTGCCTCTTCTGTCGATGTTGAAGGATGACACGGTATTATCACGTAACACAGCATTCAACAGACATTCTAGAGTGGTTGGGAATCCTTCAACTGGCATACTGACTCTGATATACACGAGAAACAGTAATATTTACAACAGCTGCTGAGTAATGCGTCTTGCTGGCAACCAAGCAAGGGAAGCTACCGAAACAGACAGCTAGCTAGAGAGATAGATAAATAGATAGATAGGCAGACAGACAGACAGATGGACGGAAAGACAGACAGACTTACTGAGAGAGAGATGGCAAGAGGGAGGGAGACAGACAAAGATACGAAGGACAGACAGACAAAGGCAGAGAGAACAAATAGACATAGAGAGACTGAGGGACAGATAGAGAGGAATTGAGAGAAAGAGACAGACAGACAAACAAAGGCAGAGAGAGAGGGAGAGAGAGGGACACAGGCAGAGAGAAAGAGAGAGAAAGAGATACTGAAAGATAGAGATTAAAGCAGAGAAACAGAGAGGCAGAGAGAAAGAGAAAGACAATGACAGAAAGATACAGAGAAAGTAGACACATTTTGAAATGCATGAAACCAGGACACGTGGGAAACAGCGCTAGAAGCTATTGTCTGTTCGGCGACAACAGAGTGAGGACATCTTCAATGTTGCATGGCAGGCCAGAACACAGAGAGGATATAAATGCCTCGTTAAAGCCCTCCCTTACAATGACATGTTCTGCTAGGTGTTCAATAGCAATTTACAGAACGTGTCTTAACCGCCTTTATGCGAGGCGTTTTTTGTTAAGTATAGAGGTAGATTCATCTCAACTCTTATTATCTGTCAGGTCTTTTGCAAAAAACATAAAAAGGTGGGAACAAAAGTTAGAAATGGTATTTTTGGTATCCAATGTATAATTTGTATTGTGTTTATATGCAAAACTTTAACAAAAAAGTGTTTGAAAAGAAGATAAAGGACAGTAGTGTTGGATTTATCTGTAAGAACATGCGTCTTCTTAACTTTATGAAGTAGAAATGTATGATACAGGCACACTCAGACAGATAAGGAAGCAGATTCACGCCTAAGCACGTACGGGTGTGTGCACGCACGCTTATCGCGCTTCCGCGTGTACTCGCGTACGCGCGCACACACAAACACACGCTCGCACGCGCACGCACACGCACGCACGCACACGCACGCACACACACATACACACAGCGCGCAACGCACGCACACACACACACACACACACAAGCCCACCCCCCACACCTCTAACGCCTCCTTTCTGCCACATCTCACAGCACCCATTTTAGACGAAAATTAATTCAATTCAATTCAATTCCCGTGGTCATTTCCGCGGCTAGAGCTCCAAGGTTCACCAATGGCGAGATGTCCTTCAGGTGAGACTATAAACCGAGGCCCCGTGTGCGAACGCACGCAGAACATCTTGCCCACACGTTAATTCCTGTTCCACTTTTCGTAAGAGTAGGCCATTGTGTGCTGGTGGGAACAGATGACAATTTACAAAAACCGCATACACACGGGGACTGGATATAATAAGCACATGAGTGTTTATTCCATTATCTTCGATATAAAGAATAAATAAAATAGATGTGTGCGTATTCCACCGTTCTTTGTTTCCCCACCATTATAGGCAACTGCATTCTGACTTCGGGAATACTGTTGTCAGTGACAGGTCATTTTGGACAATTCTCTTGCGTGTCTTTTTTTTTTGAGAAGCAGACAGCAGAGGGGGGGGGGGGGTGGAGGGGGGCGGGGCGGAATGTGTGTGTGTGTGTGTTTTGGTGTGTGTGTGTTTGTGTGTGTGCGTGCATGTGTGCACGCACGTGCGTGCGCGAGTGCGTGTGGATGTGTGTGGATGTGTGTGTATGACAGGGGGAATGGCCAAATTTCTGTATGGGTTTTCTTCGCGTTTGTCTAAAGGCCAATTTTGAAAAGCGCCACCCAAAGACGGCACTGAAAACGGTGCCAGAAGCTATTGGCCTTCCGGCAACAAGGCGAGGACGTCTTCAATATTGCATGGTAGGGCAGGACACAGGGTGAAAACAGCTGCCACCTTGAGCAACCTCTACAAAAACGCTTGGCTGTCGGGTCATCAAGGACAGTTCCTTGCCCTAGTCTTGCTCAGGTAATTTGATATTATTTTTCTTTTCTTGGTGTAGATAGATGTGTGTCTCCTTAGGTTGTCTGCAGCTTTAAGTAAATGTTTTAATGAAACCAGCCGCCATGGCGCAGTGGTTAGCGCCTTGGGTTACGGACTGGAAGGTCGCGGGTTCGAATCCCATAAGAGTCATAGGGATTTTTCGGACTCCGGCCGGCTCCTACCCAGAGTGAGTGTGCTGTGGGCTCCGTGGGAAGACTGGGACCACACAGTCGAGCTTCATCCACTTAACGGATGCGAGTTTGAGAGTGTTGCTCAAATTACCTGACCAACACTGCAGGTGTCTGTATCTCTCGGGTCCGGTTGACGCCGGGATATATTATGATAGTAAGCGTAGAGTACAACCCTGTCAAGTAGTCTCAAAGCATATGCACTTCCACAGCAGCATAATTACGTCATCCTCATTGTCATGATCATCATGCAATTAAAAAAATTGCCTCTGATCGGTGTCCCAGTTTCTCTGGTCTCATGGTGACCTCAGATTCGGTTTGCCCATACACTTCTGTGCCTGTGGTGAGTTTTGTGTCAAAGCCTTTGGGGTTGGAGGTTCGCGGGGGACGGTCGTTGGAGGGACGTTGTGGTGGTTGCCACCTCGGGTGGGCCAACTCACTCAGTCTGGCTCCGCGACTGAGCTAATACTGTCGTTAGTAGGGGCTTAGTAGGTGGTGTCCTGCGTATGTTAGCTCAGAACAGGCACCACTGAACACCGCCAAAGTGACCCAGCAGCAGTGCAGGGCCCCTCTGCTGGTGCCCCGCGGCGGCCTGATAGTGATTGCTCCCTGTGGACCTCCGACTCTGAGGATGATGACATAACAAATCTGGGATGTTGTGGCGGGGAGATTGGAATGAGCGGCGTGGGAACAGCAGGACGGGGGACGTCACAGAAGATGAGGCAGCAAAAAAAAAAAAACAAAAAAAAAAAAACCAAAAAAAAAAAAAAAAAAATGTTTTAATGAAAGTCTTCCGCTTCTTTTTCTTCAATGATTTTACACCCGTGAGAGGTAAAGGTGTCCCATAACCTATGTGCTCGTAGGGGCTTCAAAGATCTCAGCTTCTCTAGTGGCCAGCATATTGAGGTCGGTGCCCATCTCCTCCCTGTCGTTGCTTTACCTTCCCTGACCTTAAAGAGGCAGGTACCCATTTACAGCTGGTGAACTGGGCGAATGTACTGAAGCCAAGGCGCGCAAACGGTCACCCATTCAAGTGGAATCATGCTGTATGCTGCTTATCTGCTTTACACCTGTGTCTCATTCCTAATCTGTTGTCTTATGTAATCGACTTTATTTGAATTAAGTTTACCTTAACTCTTCAACGATTTGTTGAGGCGATGGGCTAATGTTTTCCTATATAGTACTACATCCTCAAAGTCGAAATGTGGCTACCTTAATGGTGGATAACATTGGTCACACGCGGCATACTAGGCCATAATTCAAAAACATTTATCGTTTACCAGTTTAAAATATTAATATAACTTGATTCTAGTGAAACAAATCAGACACTGTGTTTGAGAAGAAAAAAATACAAGATCTGTAGCAAAAATATCAGAATTTGCATATTGCAGGTATCTACCAAAACTCTTGCTCTCAACTTCCAAAGCGTCTCCTCCACTACAGATGCAAGCTCACTTCTTTTTGCAGACTATTCCAGACTGCACGCAGCGTACAGCCCGCAATATCGTGTAAGTTATGCCAGAGATTAGTTCCAGACCTTTTGCATTTTGTGTGGCAGCCTGGTGTGTTGGTTAGCCGTCTTTAGCAGGGCCAGACAGAGACTGGGGTCAATCTGATGGTGTGTGTATGTGTGGCAGGTAATGGGTTCGTCGATATTTTCCCCTCATTTCCAGAAATAAACAGTGCCATAAAAGTGGTGGTTTCTGTGGATGGATTTCTGGTTTCTTGCCGTATTTTGTGATTGTTTTTTTCCTAGGGAAAAAAGGAGATACCAAGTACCAGGCCTGTTACAAAATGGCGGATAGACATCCAGTTTTGAGAAAGAGAATAAGAAAAGGAATATTGGGAAAATTAAACATCCTTATACTCCGCTCAACCCCTTCCCCCCCCCCCCCACATCCTTTCTATTGTCGTCTGTTTCCACTGAATCTGACTTCCATCTGGTGTGTGGGGTTTCTTTGTTTGTTTGCTCCTTTGTTGCTATTGTTGTTGTGGTTGTTGCTATTGTTGTTGTTGCTATTGTTGCTGTTGCTATTGTTGTTGTTGTTGCTATTGTTGTTGATGCTATTGTTGTTGCTATTAGTTGTTGATGCTATTGTTGTTGTTGCTATTGTTGTTGCTGTTGCTATTGTTGTTGTTGTATGTTGTTGTTGTTGCTACTGTTGTTGTTGCTATCGTTGTTGTTGCTACTATTGTTTGTTGCTATTATTGTTGTTGCTATTGTTGTTGTTGCTGCTATTGTTGTTGTTGTTGCTATTGTTGTTGTTGTTGCTATTGTTGTTGTTGCTATTGTTGTTGTTGTGGCTGTTGTTGTGGCTGTTGTTGTTGTGGCTGTTGTTGTTGTGGCTGTTGTTGTTGTTGTGTCTGTTGTTGTTGCTGTTGTTGTTGTTGTGGGTGTGGGTGTGGCTGAGGAGGAACATAAAACAAGACGGAAGAAGAAGAAATAATAATAATAATAATAATAATAATACTACTAATAATAATATATGGAATTTATATAGCGCTGAATCTTGTAAAAAAACAAACAAATCGAAGCGCTTGCACTCAAATCATTTACAGGCATGCAAATCTCCTTAAACAAAATGAATCACAGATTTCAAGATTTCAAATCATGCAAGCACACACACGCACGCACGCACGCACGCACACACGCACGCGCGCGCGCGCGCACACACACACACACACACACACACACACACACACACACACACACACACACACACACTAGGAGCAACACTTAGAAGGTGAAAAATGCTATCGAAAATTAGGGACAGATATGTGGGGGGAAAGTCTCAGGTAGGAAATAAGTGTGTTTTGAGGCTGGATTTGAAGGTATCAAGTGAAGGCCTTTGGCGAAGTGGAAGAGGGAGGTCATTCCAGGTGGATGGACCAGAAACAGAGAAGGAGCGACGGCCAACAGTGGTTTGTTTGAATCTGGGTGTTCGAAAACACAAATTATCTGCGGCTGAACGAAGGGAACGGGATGGAGTGTACAGGTGAAGACAGTTACAGAGATAAGAGGGTGCAGATTTGTGGAGACATTTGAAACAGAGGGTATTGATTTTATACTCCAGTCTTTGTGAGACAGGCAGCCAGTGAAGAGATCGCAGAAGAGGAGTGATGTGTTCAGATTTTTTCTTTCTTAGGACCAGTCGAGCTGCAGAGTTTTGTATGCGTTGAAGAGAGTGGATAGATGATGCTGGTAGGCCAGCCAAAAGAGAATTACAGTAGTCTAAACGTGAAAGAATGAGAGATGTGACAAGCTTGGAAGTTGCATCAGTGGACAGATACTTGCGAATCGCGCTTATGCGCCGTAATTGATAGTAGCAAGATTGGCAGGTCTGGGTAATGAATTTTTTCATAGAGAGTGTGTTGTCAAGAACTACTCCTAAATACTTCACAGAGTTGGACAAAGGAACTGACGTATTGCCGAATTCTATTGAAGTTTTTATGATAGAGGAAAGTTTATGTTGGGTCCCTATGAGCATGGCTTCGGTTTTATCGGCATTAAGTTGTAACTTGTTCTGAGTCATCCAGTTTTGAATGTCTTGAAGGCAGTAGGACATATTTGTGAGGAGGGAAGGCAAGTTTTCAACAGCATCACTGCACTGAAGCTGAGTATCATCGGCATAGAAATGATGATCAATGTGGTGGTTGTTTATTATATGTGAGAGTGGAGCAGTGTAGAGAGTAAAGAGAACAGGGCCCAGAACTGATCCCTGCAGGACTCCACATTCCATTTTGACAGGTTTCGATTGAATTTTGTTTACAATAACTTTCTGGAATCTGTCTGTGAGGAATGAAGTAAACCAGGTGAGGGCTGTGCCGTTAATACCAAACGTATTTTGGAGGCGAGAAAGAAGAATTGAGTGATCTATGGTATCAAAGGCTGCAGATAAGTCAAGAAGAGTGAGGAGGGAGATTTTTCCTGCATCAGAAGCAAGTAGAAGTGTATCTAAAGTGTGGACTAGGGTGGTTTAGGTGCGGTGGTTGGGGCGATAGGCAGATTGAAAAGTGGGAAGGAGATCATTGGAATGAAGGTGACTGTTGAGCTGTTTGAGAACAACTTTTTCTAGTACTTTAGAGACAAAGGGTAAGTTTGAGACAGGCCTATAATTCTTCGGAATGTTGGGATCGAGGTCGTGCTTTTTCAATAGAGGTGTGACTATTGCTGTTTTAAGAGCTGATGGAAAATTTCCTGACACAAGAGATGAATTTACTATTTTAGTGATAATAGGTACAAGTTGTGGAAGGCATTGTGAGAAAACAGGAGCAGGTATGGGATCAAGGTCGCATGATTTTATAGTCATTTCCTTAAGAATTGTCATGATTTCTTTTTCACTTGTGGGATGGAAGGAAAAGAGAGGAGTGCCAGTGAACTGGGGATCAGGAGGCGCAGGCTGGAATTGAGTCTGATCCAGTCTGGAGCGTATGTTTCGAACTTTGTCTGAAAAGAAGGCAGAAAATATGGATGGAAGTTCAGACAGGCTGTGGGTGTTAGGCAGAGGAGTTGTTTTTGCAGATCCAAGGAGATTTGAGGTGAGGGAAAAAAGAGATTTTATGGATGTAGCACAGAGAACTTGGGAAGAGTAGTAATCTGTCTTTGCTGAATGGATTAAGAGTTTGACTTTGTTTATTTCAGGTTAAATAAACAAGTAATCGAAGATAAACAAAAAATGAAGAAGAACAAG
>CM054141.1:65280089-65282589 GCA_028751875.1 Rapana venosa
TCAGTATGAAATCCATGGCTCAAGAAGTGAAATATGTTATGAACAATGTAAGTACTTCCACTCAACTAAAAACACAGCCTCGCACAATTCACTGTTGTCTCCCAATTTAAAAATCACGGCGATGTGCGTGTACTCCTTTCACAAGGGAGGCAAATAGGATTGCTTTACCTCAATACTTCCAGAGATGAGTTGAAGTGGGTCTCCTGTTGTATGGTCTGGCATTATGTGTTCAGTCCAATCAAGATATTTGCAATATATATATATATATATATATATTTATATATACATATATATATATTTATATATATATGTGTGTGTAGGGAGGGGGGGGGGCAGTTGTGTGTGGGGGCGTGTGCTGCACTTTTGCTCCTTTCACAAGGGAGGCAATTAGGATTACTGTATCACAATACTTCCAGAGATGAGTTACAGTGTGTCCCCTGTTGTATGGTATGGACATTTCGTGGTACAAGTCATTGTTTTGTATGGCCTCTCCAATGGATACATTGGAATTGGTGTTTTAAAGCTAGCTTCTTCTATTGTATTAAAGTTTGTTCTACTGCGTTAATGTTTCATGATCTTGTTCGTTCTAGGTTAAATCCGAGCACAGCAAATACTACTTTTTAGAACGAGTATTTTAGAGGTAGCCTGTGAGCAAAGCACTTTTTTTTCTAGTGACATCGTGTGTTCAGTCCAAGCAAGATAGCTGCAAATGATGACAACAAGTATTTTATGAAAATTAGCTTCTTCAACTTGTTTTTCCTCATCCGATAGCACAGGTTGAAAGGTAGCTTTCATGTTTATATGTAGACAGGAACACAACGGGCGGCGCTGCTCTATGGCAATGCACTCTTCCCAGAGAGAGAGCAGCCCGAATTGTATGCAGAGAACTTTGCTGTGCTCTTGAGTGGTATACAGTACAGTACAGTACAGTGCTGTACAGTACAATACAACACAATGCAATATAATGCAATACAATATAATACAATATAGTATAATATAATTCAATGCAATACAATACATCACGTTACAATACAATACAATGCACTACCATACACTACAATGCAATGCAATACAATACAATACAATGCAATACAAGCCAATACAGTAAGTATAATACAATACAATGTTATGCAATACATAGTAATTGCCCTTCGTGAGATGATTAAAATAATTTTGACTTTGACTTGACTTGACAATACATCACGTTCCATTACAATACACTGCAATATAATACAATACGATGCAAAACAATACAGTTGTCTTAAAATCATATATTTGATGTTATTTCACATTTCTGTTCAACTGATTATCATTGTCAATATACTAAGAGTCTCATTCCCCCAACAGGATTAAAAAAGAAGGTGATATCTTGAGAGTAATCTCGAGACTTTTGCCACGAGTAAAAACCACCACCACCACCACCACCACCACCAACAACAAATGAGTTCAGTGGAAGTCAGACATGGAGGAAAAGTCCTGTCACTCTCTTCACAAGGATAGGAAGGGGAGATTAGCCTGTCTGACCAAAGGACATCAGACTCCAGGGTTGTTGGCTTTTTTGTACTGGCCTGTCTGTGCCTTTTTTCCTTTTCTTTCTTCTCCCACCTCTTTGTTTTGCCTCACGTCCTCTGTTTAACTTTTATTCTGGGTACCAAGTGTGTGTGTGTGTGTGGGGGGTGGGGGGGGGGGGCAGGGGGGGAAGGGGGGGATGTTTGGGTGCGTCGGATTGTGTGTGGGATTGTGTATGTGTGTATAGGGTTGGGGATTGTGTGTATGTATTGTGTGTGTGTGTGTTTGTGTGTGCGTGTGTGTGATTCTGTGTGTGAGTAGGATCGTGTGTGTGTGTCTGTCTATGTGTGTGGTCTGTCTGTGTGTGTGTGTGTGTGTGTGTGGGTGTATGTGTGGCATATGTGTGCGTGCATGTGTGTGTGTGCCTACGTGCGTGCGCGTATGTTTGTGTGTGTTTGTAGAAATATGTATGTGCGTGTGTTTGTAGAAATATGTATGTGCGTGTGTATGTATAGATGTGTGTGAGCTGTGCGTACGTGTGTGTGCGTGTGTTAGAAACATATGGACATAAAGAACAGCAGAGAGAACAGGCGTAACAACTAAAGGCAACGAGAGCAACAACAAGCAAAAACAAAACTGTGGCTTGCCTATTCTCCCAAAGATGACCACCGAAATAAAGGAACGACCCTGTCAGAATGTCGACATCTTACACTTGACCAACCGCTTACTTTACAACAAAGAGACGCCAGAAACGAAATGGAACACAGAGAGAGAGAGAGAGAAGAGAGAGACAGAGAGACGAGAAGGAAGGATAGAGAGACAGAGACAGACAGACAACAGACAGACAGACAGAGACAGAGAGGAGAGAGAGAGGGGGAGAGAGAGAGAGAGAGAGAGAGAGAGAGACACACACACACAGACAGACAGAGACAGAGAGACAGAAAGAGAGACAGACATAAAGACAGAGACAGACAGAGACAGACAGACAATT
>CM054141.1:65290089-65297589 GCA_028751875.1 Rapana venosa
AATTGTTGATATTGTTTTCATGCATTCGAGGTATATGGACCGAAAATGTGCCAAAGAATAATTATGCTTGTATTAGCATCCTTCGGATGAGACTATAAACCGAGGCCCCGTGTGCGAACGCACGCAGAACATCTTGCGCACATGTTAAATCCTGTTCCGCTTTTCCTAAGAGTAGGCCATTGTGTGCCGGTGGGAACGGATGATAAAATTTACCAAAAAAACGCATACAAACGGGGACTAGATGTAAAATAAGCACATAAATGCTTATTCTATTATCCTCGCTATAAAAGAATAACTAACTAACTAACTAACTAAATAATGATTCTCTTATCTATCGTTGAACTGTTGTATTTTATATGGGCGCGCGCGCGCATGTATGCGTGTGTTCTATTATGTATCTTTGAACTGTTGTATTTTCCATGGATGCGCGCTCGCGCATGCGTGTGTGAGTGTGTGTGTGTATGCGCGCGCGCGTGTGTGTATCTTCATTTTTATGTCTGTTCACTTAATGCGATATTAAATGTGTGCGTGTATGTGTGTGTGTGTGTGCGCGCGCGCGCACGCTCGCGCGTACGTGCGTGCGTGTGGAGGGGGGGTAGGGGTGGCTGGGTGGCTCTCTGTCTATCTGATTGTCAGTGTGCAGCACTAGTTTGGATGATGAAAGATATTCCAGGCAAAAAGAAGCACACAAAGACAGTCTAGCGATAAATAAAAGTGCACACACACACACACAATTCCTACATCCACACAGTCTACTCAATACTTGTTTTCCTTTGTGTTTCATTTTGGTCGTTGTGTACTTTCTTGTATATGATTGTGCTCGCAAATCACTACAATATAATATCAAAACATTGCCAAGTTGATAAAAATCGATTAGTTGTAGTAGCTGAGGTAAAAAAAATGGCCGTCAACCAAAACTGGGTGGCACTAGCCTCAACAATGACGTGAAGGAAAAAACAGGGACGGTAACTGAGAGATTGACCTTGACGGTTCTCCCCCTTCCGTCAGCCATAACCTAGTTGATGTGGAATACGGTGTCAGTCTGGCATCGTCAGGGAATTTTGAATTGAAAGTGACTGTCAAGACATCATCGCTTTCTTTACTGAACTAAAGGAATAACAGCTTTAGATTTTGTGTCTGCTGGAGTCATATTCTCTTTGTAAACTGAGGTGAATCAAATTGTAGATATCGCGTTTATGCATTGGAAGTAGTTTAACTAAATTACGTACAGAAAAGTGTAATTGTATTAGAATCTAAATTGTCTACCCATCACTATACCACTCATTCCCTTAATGTATATATCTGGCTGGCTGGCTGGCTGACTGGCTTACTGTCTCTCTGCTTTTCTTTGTCTGTGACTGTCTCTCGGGATGTTTCCGTATTCGTATGTTATCCTTTCCTATCCACCTGTAATGTATTGTTTAGTCGCGGTTTTTCTTAACTCCTATATGCCTCTGTCGAATATATATATATATATATTTTTTTTTTTATATTATGATATATTTGATTTGAAATTTTTGTTGTTTGTTTGTTTGTTGTTGTTTTTTTGGGGGGGTTAATTGGCTAGATATTCTTCTTCGTGACCACTATATCAGTGTGTAATAAATTAAAATAAATTGGACAAATCTACAAAAATCGATTCTTTGCATCTGCTGAAGAAAATTAACTGTCCATCACCAGAAATGGGTAGCAGTAGCAGTAGCGGCCACAATATCGCGAGGAGGGAACAGGGGCAGTAATTGACAGATTGATCTTGACGGTTCTCTCCCTTCGGTCAGACATAATCAGGTTCAGCCAGAATTGGCTATCAGTCTGACAATGCCAGGGAAATTGGAAATGAAAGTGACCGCCAACATCTCTGCTGTAGCCATGAGGCAACCACATTAATAGTCTTGTTTCCATTCAAACGATTTATGGATTTTGACTAAAAATACTAGGATGCATCAAACTTGTAACACGCCCACTCACGCACGCACGCACACACATATTCACACACACATATTCACACACACACACACACACACACACACACACACACACACACACACACACACACACACACATTCACACATTGGTGGTGGTGGGGGTGGAGTTCTGGTTTATTTTGCTTTTTGTTTGTTTGTTTTGGGTTTTAGGGTGGTTTTCTTGGGGAGAGGGAGGGGTTATTTTGGACTCGTTTTTTGTCTTTTAGTAGTTCTATCTTGTGCTTCATTTGTTTTGGCTGTTATTCTTGTCTTATGTTAGTTATTGTCGCTGTTGTTGTTGTGTGTGTATGTTTGTGTTTGTTTGTTTATTTGCTTGTTGTGATTGTTCTTGTTGGTTTATATTTTTTGGTTTGTTTTATTCAGTTGTTTGTATGGTTGAAGGTTTTTGTGTGTATGTGTATGTGAGGGGGGAGGGAAGCAGTTGGTGTGTCTTTTAAAATTTTGTTTTCTCTTCTTTGTTTGTTTTGGTTGATTTTTCTTTGTTGTTTGTTTGTTTGTATTGTGATGGATATATTTTCAAGATTTTTGAATTATTTGAATTGTATGGTTTAATATTGTTCAGGGATTTTTGTTTTGTTTTTAATTCCATGTATGCATATGTCACTGTCTTTTCTTGTTTGATTTGTATGGTTTATCATTGATTAGGTTTTTTATTCTATGTCTGCATATATATTTTTTTTTCTTTTTTTTTCTTTAGATAGATAGCTTGATGAAGAAAAGCAAATGCACTGCTTATTAAATGTACCATCTGAAAATAAAAGTTTGACTTTGACTTTGACACATTCACACACACACAAACACATGGACTACAAAAAATGTGTATATATATATATATATAAAACTAAATTTGTGTAGGCAATGTGTGCATGAGAGAACAGACAGCAACATTTATCAAACCATCTGCAGACAGGGACTGGATGAAATAAAAGGACTAGTGTGTATCCATTATCCTTGAAATGAAATAATGACAGAGGTGGAACAGGCTTGAGCGTGCCCGCAAAATGATCTCCGTGCATCCGCACACCAAAGCTTGGTGTTGAGTCTTATCCCAGAGATTGTGGTGGAAGTGGAGTGACTACAAACGTTGACTCTGGGGGGAACAGTCACCCCGAACAAGGGTCTCAGCGTAAGATCTCCAGCAGAACGCTCTAACCACTAGGCTACCCCCCCCCCCCCCCTCCATCAAGCCATTAGTATGATCTACTAGGAGGTCCATTAGCTAAGTAGAAAATGAAGCATTGTGTAGACTGAAGATTAAAAAGCCGTATGACTAATGGGCCAGAAAGCTAGGCTCACCAGATAGGGAGACTGACAACGGAAATCCGGGCCGGAAAATAACCCCAGGGGCGAGTATTATCTCCTTGTTGTATGATTTACTAGGAGGTTCAATGCCCAATTAGCAAATCGAGCATTCAGTTCTCGTGTGTAGACCAGTAAGCTGTTTGAAGGATTGGTTAGGAAGCCAGGGGTCGGTGTCCACACTGAAGCAGGGAAACACTGGATGGGGAAAAAACAACAACTCGGGTGGGGCGTTATCTCTTGCTGCTGATAATGCCGCCTTGTGGCTTTTCCCTTGCCGCTAGTATGTTCATGCACGTGGCTCTGTTTGTCTGTGTCTGCTGTCCGTCTCTCTGCCGTTGTGTCTGTCTCGTGTATGTCCATTTTCTGTCTTTGTCTTTGCTTGTGTCTTTGTCTGTGTCTGTGTCTTTGTCTGTGTCTGTGTCTTTGTCTGTGTCTGTGTCTGTGTCTCCGCTTGTCGTCATCTTTTCATTATCTGCTTTTGTCTGTAGTTGTCTCCTTATCTCCTCTCTCTCTCTCTCTCTCTCTCTCTCTCTCTCTCTCTCTCTCTCTCTCTCTCTCTCTCTCTCTCTCTCTCTCTCTCTCCCCTGTCTGTCTATGGGCTTGTACAGAAACATTTACAGAAGCATGCTAAACTGTTTGTTGCATTCATAGATTTCAGAAAAGCATTCGATTCGGTAGATAGGAATATACTATGGGTTATACTTCATAAAACAGGAATTAATGGGAAACTGTATAGGGCTATAAAGGGTATATATTCATCTGTAATGGCTTGTGTACGCAACATATGTTCTTACACAGATTACTTTGACTGTCCCAGAGGCGTTAAACAAGGTTGTTTGTTGAGGCCCTTAATGTTTTCAATTTTCATAAACGAACTGGCTACAGAAGTAGCGAACTCCGGAAAACATGAAATACAAATGATCCCAGGAGCAGTTGAATTATTCCTGTTACTTTTCGCAGATGATGTCATTCTTTTGTCTAGCACACCTACAGGACTGCAAAATCAACTGAACACATTCAAATCAGAAGCAGATCGTCTGGGCCTCACAGTAAATTCAGAGAAAACGATGGTTATGGTATTTAGGATGGGAGGCCACTTGGGAATGAGAGAAAAATGGACTTATGGGGACCAAAAACTTAAAGTAACAAATAACTATAAGTACCTTGGGGTAACATTTTCAACAAAGTTGTGTAATAGCTCTATGTTTGATATGATGTGTCAAAAAGCTAAACATGGAGTTATGCAAATTATCAAATCAATGAGAAGATTAGCTTCTGCTGATAGTACATTATTTTGGAAACTGTTTGACACACAAATAGAACCTGCCCTGACGTATGCAGCAAAAGTATGGGGTCTAGAAGATACCACACAAATTGAAAAAGTACACACCTTTGCCATGAAAAAATTCTTATGTGTTCCATTACATGCATCAAATAAACTTATGTACGGAGAAACTGGTAGATACCCCTTTTATATAAGAACCATAACTAAATGCATTAAATACTGGATTAAACTTATCAGGCTTCCTATGTTAAGAATAAACAGACAAGCATACGAGATGCTGCTTATACAACATAATAATGGTAAAGTAAACTGGGCGACTAAAGTAAAAGATCTTTTGACGATAAATGGATTTGGTATTGTTTGGCTATGCCAGGGGGTGGGTTATGAAGAACAGTTTGTTAGAGAATTGAAAGATAGACTTATTTCATGTTTTCATCAAAACTGGCATGAACAGTTAATGACTAGTGAAAAATACACTTGGTATAGCTCCTTTAAAGATGCGTTTGGTCCAGAACAGTATCTGATATCGTTAACTAATAAAAGGCTTCGAAGTAATTTACTAAAATTTAGGCTAAGATTGTGTGGTCTTTTGAACTGCAAACAATGGTATATTACAGCAGAGACAGACAACAACTCTTGTCCAGCATGTGGAGAAGAAGAAGAAGACGAATTTCATTTTTTCTTTGCTTGTAGAACTTATCATGAAATTCGCCAAAAAATTGCTTTTTTGACAAACCCAACCAACAGGTCCACCAATCTTGTACAAAAGGTGTTATCTTCAAATAATATGTCCGAGCTTAAATCTTTAGCAATATATATAACGCAGGCTCTAGATAAACGTAAGCAGACTATGAATGAAACGGATCCTATACGTAATAACTGAAAATATTGGTTGGCATTTATCTGGACTTTGGATTATTACTCATGTCCTTTTCATATTCATTCCTATGTTAATATGTTACTTACAATTACCCCCTTTGACTGATGGGCTTGTAGCTTTTGTCAAATAAAAATTCGTTCATTCATTCATCCCTGTCTGTTTGTTAGATTTCTCTCTCTCTCTCTCTCTCTCTCTCTCTCTCTCTCTCCTCTCTCTCTCTCTCTCTCTCTCTCTCTCTCTCTCTCTCTCTCTCTCTGTCTCTGTTAGATATTTAGTTTTACTTAGTTATTTCCTTATATTTCGAAGATAATGGAATAAGAGCTCATGTGCCTTTATACACCCAGTCCCCGGCGTATGCAGTTTTGTAAATTTTGTCATACGTTTCCAACGGACCGAAGTGTTCCCTGTGTGTGTGTGTGTGTGTGTGTGTGTGTGTGTGTGTGTGTAAGCAACTGAAAAAAAGATTACTCATTCAGTAACTTACAAATTGACTCACTCAGACTGTATGCATATTTTCTTGCTTATTTCTTCATTTGCTTGCTTTCTCACTCATTGCATCTTCACTAACTTACAAGCTCACTCACTTATTTATTTACTTTTTCTTTAAAATCAGAATTTATCTACTTCCATCTTCCATCCCCAAGTTTATAAATGTGTCTAAAGAATCAGTCATCTGATCACCATGTGTATGATTGAGTAGGAGGATCAGTGACTTTTCAGCGAAGGAAATGCTGTATTGGGGTGCAGACTAGCTCATGAACCAGTTGACTGATGGCTTAGAATGCTAGGATCAACCTATCCTCCAGGAAAAGAAATACAGACAGAAACATAAACCCGGACAGAGCATTATCTCTCTGGCTTCAAATAATCAAGTAATGTCGATTTCACCCTATCTTTGCTTCTTCTTCTTCTTCTTCTTCTTCTTCTTCTTCTTCTTCTTCTTCTTCTTCTTCTTCTTCTTCTTCTTCTTCTTCTTCTTCTTCTTCACTAAACGGTCTCACAGCAACTGTTGTCTGTCATATGAGCGATTATGAGTCACGCTGCCGTTAGCCGCCTGAAAAAGTCAGGCCCAGCGCATCCGACTTCGGTATAAAAGAGAATGACTATTTTTTTAAGTCTTTCTGGAAAAAAGCAGGCAGGAGAATTGACTAGGTAGGTAAAGGAGGTAAAGGAGTCCCATAACCTATAAGGTCGAAAGGGAGCGAGGCGTCAGAGACCTCACTTCTCTAGGGCCAGCATATTGAGGGCGGCGCCCATTTCCTCTCCCTCGCTGCTTTACCTTCCCTGACCCTAAAGAGGGCAGGTACCCATTTACAGCTGGGTGAACTGGGGGAACTGTACTGAAGCCAAGGCGCGCAAACGGTCACTCATCCAACTGGTAACCACGCTCGACGCTGCTTAACTTGGCTGGGGGAAAGCGAGTGCTCCGACCACTGAGCTATCCCGTACCTTTACGAATTGACTAAGAAGGCATAAAAATAGACAAGAAGGACGTGACATGAAGAGAAAAACAAGAGGCAGAAACAAAAAGATTGATAGAAGAGAGGAAATGTCTAGCACACAATATCCATAATGCAGGGATGCTATTTAAACTGATAGACCCCCTCCCCCATCCCTATGGGGGGTAAATTAATTTGTTTAGAGAATCAGTTAACTGATCGCCATGTGTATGATTGAGTAGGAGGCTCAGTAACTTATCAACGATAGAAATACTGTGCAGACTAGTCCATAAACCATTTGACGGTTGGGTTAGAAAGCCAGGATCAACAAATAAACTTGGACCACGAATACCGGCCAAAAGATAAACCCAGACAGAGCATTTATATTTGGCGTCTGATAATCGCTTTTCCACTGTTATGAAGGTCTACTACCAATACGTATAATTATTTGCTGGTAGAATCAATAAATCGGCGGTCATTGGTATGATTTACAGAAAATAGTCAATCCTCGATTGGATGCTAGGTTACAGAGCTGAAGTTAACATATATACTGGGAAAGAAAGAATGGAAGAAAATGTCTTCTTTCTTGTTCTTATTCTTGTTCTTTTT